>JAFIDM010003189.1:61281170-61292866 GCA_023159025.1 Thereuonema tuberculata | reverse complement strand
TTTTGTTTTCTCAATAAAGAGTTATGTAAGTTTTTAATGTATAACTTAAACGTACTTTATAATTTTAGTTTTGCAAGGAAAAAAAGTTTTCGCGTTATCGCGATCACAGACAAACGGACGGATAAGCGAATATCGACTTAAAATTATATTTACCTTTTCAATTCATATTAAAGACCACTGCTGATTGTACGTCAAGTTTGTAGCGCTGTATGGCAGGATATAAGAATCGACGTAGCAATTCAATTGAAGAGCAATAACAAAAATTCAAAATAATTCTAATAAAAATTAGGTCTTAACATCAATCCAGTCATTTTGAAAACTAAAGATCATTTACATTTGACCAAATAAATGACAACAGAGTCTGGTACTTCCGAGATTCAGTGACTCTTTAGTATTTCTTGACCAGGACTTCTCAATGCCTCTCTAACCTGGGGTAATAACCTCCCGGGCTGTCGCTTTCTTCCTTATCACGCTCTTAGTTAGGGAATTCTGTCTCATTGGGATCTTAGCTGTATATTGATTTCCTAACGATATCTGTAAGTCCTCATTATGAGGTTGGTTAATAATAAAAACAATGATACTAATGTTATTCACTTCTGTTAAATCGGAATCACTTATTACGAAGTTCGTTGAAAACAAAATTCGTTAATTTTTTATTTCCATTTGAATTCCATATTTTTTGATTCTACTAGTGAGGTTTATAAAATTACTTTGTCTGCCAATAACTGTTGAACCGGTGAATGGATTCTCTTGAAATTTGACGTGTGTATTTAAGAGACGCTGTTAATTTTGTGAAACTTTTTCCGTGGGGTTCTTTGTCGACAAATTGTTAAAAATTCCTCGAGAAAGAAATTAAAAATAATTTTGTCCATCGATTTATTGATCCTCTTAATGTCTGCTCTTGTGATTAATATTAATTGGATACACTTAAATAAGTAATGTGGAATTATTTTTTTTAATTGTAATAGGAATATATTTATAATTTAAAAATAAACTAACGCTTTCCGTAATATTTTGGAGACTTTAAAACATATTTTAAGGAAAATGTTTTTTTCACGATCTTTCTTCAAAATGTAGAAATTTAATACTTCCTGCAAATTGTTTCTACTTTTCAACACTACCTTTATTTTTTACCATAAATGAATATCTCTTTCATAATCTTTGTTGAAGATAGATCAGCATTCGATTAATCAATCTCTGAGGCTTTTTTTATGTAAATATCTATGTAAATATACATTATATATTTAAAAATATATATAAAGTACACATACAGGGTGGACCTGAAATGTGCCGTCAAACTTAAATGTTGTATTCAACCATGCAAAACAACGAATAAATGTCATATAAACATGGGTCTGGAAATGCTTTATATTTAAGATATGAACGATGCAACAATACAGAGGTGTTGGCCGTACAGTCGCTCAGTTTCACAGAAAGAGCTCGAAATGTCCTCCACCGCCTGCAATGTACGCAACCCAACGTCATTTCATCGTGTTCCAACGTCGTTCCATCGACTACCGAACACGGTCGAAGATGCCAGATGTACGTCGAATTGTGTTGCACCCATCCACTATGCGATCATGCAGTGCGAGGGCGTCAGGAACCGGTTTGGTGTACACTAAATACTTTAAGATAACCCCATATGAAAAAACTCCGGAGGGTTTAGACCAGGGGAACGAGCATGCCATGTCACGATTACTGAGGAGCAATTTAATGACTCTATGATACGACGTAAAGGCCAACACCTGTATAGTTTCATCGTTCATATCTTGGAAATAACGCATTTGCAGATCCATGTTTATATGACATTTATTCGTTGTTTTGCACGATAGAATACAACCTTTAAGTTTGCCAGCACATTTCAGGTAAACCCTGTATACACGGTAATCATAAAAATTTAAATCATTTAAAATCCTTAACAATGGATAGGATTTGTTAGTTAATAATCATTTAAGTAATCTTATGACAACTAAAAATAAATCCATAAATTTTAGGCTTTCAAAATCCGTAAGTTTTGAGTTTGATTTAATAACTATCATCTATTATTATTATTTTTTTGTAAATAAATTTAAATATTTAAATACTTAAAAAGTAACAATAATATTACTAATATAATAACTGAATAAAAAAGAGCAAAGTCTTGGAATATTGCGTTGTTGTTTTCTAAATTGTTTCTAAATTTTAGTTATTTTAATTTCCACTTATGCCGCTGATGACGTGAGGATAAATGGGTTTATTTTCCTTCCTCATTGGATTTCTATCGTAAACTGAGACAGAATATATACAGAGACTACCAACGAGACTACGTTAAGATCGGATGGTCAGTCCAACGCCCGCCCGCCTTTAACTCCCGGGAAAGAAACTCAGTACCCATTCGACCGAGGAAAGTTCACGACAGACTCTAAAGAAAAACACATTACTAAAAACAACCAAGTGTCTAAAGTACTTTTTTAAATATTCGATTTTTTTTTTTATTTAAATAAACAATTTGTTGAAATAGCTTAATCTCAGAATGACGCGAGATATTTTGAGCCTTTCTATAAAAATCTTATTCCCTTAAGCAACATTCAAAAGATCCATGGTATTAGCGTGAATTATTTTCTCTGTAATTTGTGTCTGTAATTTTTTTATAAATAGAGTTTTTACAAATTAAAAATAATCTTCGAATTACTGAATTAATTTAATGAAATGTTAGAAAAAAAAAATCGCTGTTTATTCATTGCAAATAACCTACATAAAACGACACCTAACGGGCGTCGCCCAACGGGTGTCCCATCACTGATAGGACGTAATTACCGATTAACCTTTCCAGTTACAACTTCAACAGTTATTCTCAGTTTATATAAAAAAAAAAATCAATTATTACGAACGTCGTTACTTCGAAAACGGATTTTCGCGGGTTTAACTTTGAAACGAGAGGATTAATCAGGGGGACGCTGAAAATGAAACATAAGATTGTCGTTTTCACTAATTAGAAGTTGCTATGAGAACTTGGAATCTATTTTCCTGAAAAGCTTTTTTTTTTCTTTTAATCATGAAAACAATAAAAAAGAAAAGGCGTTTTTGTAAATTATCAATGATGCTTTCCTAATTGCAATGTTCACAATCAACATAGGTGTGCACAAGGCGTAATTCATATATCAACGGAAAGATTATCTCTTGTCCACAAATATTCACGTCAAGTTTCAGGAATAACCGATTAAAGAGTCCGGTTTCATTACAGTGAATATACATACAGATATTCAGATTTCAACAACTCTATTTTCAAGTAAAAATTGGTTAAAATATGACAACATTGGAAATGGAATGTGTATTTTGAATTTGACAAGTGAATGAAAAATCTCACAAATCAGATCTTTTTTTTTCCTTATCTCCATTCCCATTTTCCTAAACAGAAATATTAAACGCTGTTGCTTTGTACGAAAAGTCACATTTGACCATCACTGTATTTGGCAAATGTACTTCTAAGGATACAGTACATCTTTAAAAATTTGCATCTGACATCTTTTTATAAAAAGCTTATAAATATTATAAATATTTTGTCCTGGACAAAAATCTATCAAATGGCGAGAATTAGGTTTACCATACTTTGCATAAACATTTATGAAATAATAAAAATGCATGCTTAAATAATTATCTACAAAAAATAAAAAAATAATTAGAAAATGTAACAGATAAGTTATAGGAATATTCATTTCCAGAATATTTATGAAGGCTCTAACTTATTAAACTGATTTCAAACCTAACAGAAATATGACGAATTCGTGTTTCTTCAAATTACAATAAATAATTGTCTTTTTTTAATTAATTTAAATATTTCTGATTTTCATTTTATACAATACTTCTATGTTGTTCGATATAATTGAAAAATGTACTAGTATTTATTGGTATATTTTGCACAATATAAACATAAAGAACAAACCCGGTAAATCGTTCTTCCTCAAACAAAAATCATGTTTTCCGTATAACTGTATTGGAATTCTACAGATCAATAACATCGAATAAAAATACAACTTTCTCACAGCTTAGTGTTTCAGAAGAGTGTTTTATTTCTTTGGCAAACCCTTCCTTCTTTGATTATTTCCGCATGATATATCTTACAAATAGATTTTAATTTATAAATTCCTCATCAATTGTTCAATGTAATATTGGGTGAATGAAGCTTTAAATTAATTCTGCTCCCAAAGAGTTGTCATTTAAATCTTTAACGAAGGGCTTCTCCAAATAGTAATAGGCTACTACCTGGATTAAATCCAATTGAAGCCAATAGAGTTACAACAAAGTCTAATGCTAATACTACAGAGGGGTCCAGAACTATGTACTCACTCTTTGATAATCAATATCTCGGGAGCAAAATGACATAGATGTACAATTCTTGTGCCGTTCTGTAATTCAGTAGTCTAGTTCAATGATGAGGATTTTGCAGTGAAATTTATCTAGTCTGACGAAGCGCAGTTCAAACTCAACGGTGCTGTAAACCCTCACAATTGTGTGTAATGTTCACGTAGACAGGAAAGTGAATCTACCAGGTGTTAATGTATGGTGTGGTTTATCATCTCGTGGATTGATCGGCCCTTTCTTTTTTGAAGCTACTGTAACTGGTGAAATGTAACTCCATATGCTACAAACATCGATTTTCCCTGCCATTCGAGAGATGTTTGGCGATGAGGTATTTTACCTATAGCAAGATGGTGCTCCACGTCACTACCATCGCGATGTCAGGGCGTACTGGGATGCCTCTGCACCTGGACGATGGGTAGGTCGCAGAGGTGCTATTGAGTACCTACCTTGGTCTTTAGACCTAACACCCCTGGACATCTACCTGTGGGGGACCTTGAAGAATGAAGTTTATGGGCAAAAGCCAGCTACACTGGAAGCGCTACGAGAATCCATCAAAGCATCGCGCAGCCATCACACCGGACACACAGACATCCGTAGTTCGCTCAGCAGTTGAGCGCCATCGATGCTGTACTGCCGTTGATGGTGGTCACTTTGAACACCTACAATGACTCGTGTGGCCATTGCCATCTGTTGAGCAATTATTGAACTACACTATGGCGCACGAATTGTATGTCTATGTCATGTTCCCGAGATATTGATTATCAAAGAGTGAGTACAAAGTTCTGGACCCTGTTTTATTTGGAGAAACCGGCCTTAAGACAAAGTTACCAAATCAGATCGTTCTTCATTGCTTAGATGGAGTCTAACAAATAAATATGGCCATTCCCATTTCAAGTGATTCGAGGAATCGAAATGCTGAAGGCAACTAAGGTATTGGCGAACTAACTTTCAAATACTGTATAGTAAGATCGCAAAAAAAAGAAAAAAAAAGAAATAGTAGTAGCAACTCATTTACCGTGGATTTAAAAAAGACGATGTTGTTTTATAATAGTACCTAGGAGTAATTGATGCCCAGTAGTTGCTAAGTTCTGAAAGCTACAGCCTATTTTAAGTAATTACTAAAAAAAAAGAATGCATTAACGTTACTATGGTTTGTAAGTTAAAGCAAACTATACTCTATCTAAACCCAAAGCAAAAGAATGAACTTCCTAACGCATCTTTCCATCCACTCTTTCTAGAGAAAAGCAAACAGAATTCTGTCCATATGTCTTTTAAATTCAGTTCTTATTTATAAAAAGAACTCTTGGTTAAAAAAAAAAAAATCTTGGTTATTGCCTGGCTGTTTCTTGGTTATTAAGCAATTTTTTTTTTTATTTTCGGTACGACAGTGGTGCAGTCGACCTCGAAAAATAAAATAAAAATGTTAACTTACGTTTTTTCTCTACTTTTCGGGTCTCTGGGCCCGGATCTGTCAAAAAAATTAAAAATCTTTGTTTGTACTCTGAAACACGATAACTATGAAATGAAACATCCATTCAACCTTAGGATGTTCTAGTTCTTTCCATCGTGGGACGAAGTTTATTCAAATGCAATAGATCCATTTCTATCGATGAATCCATTACTTATGTTTGTTTCATGAAGTAGAAATCGCAAATCGCTACAACTGCTGAACGATTTTTTTGGTTTGAAGATTTCGTTTGCATTTTTAAGATGTCGAAAGTCTTACCCTACACAGCCTAAGACTAACTTTTATTCTCTTTTTGAAATTCCTTTTTAGTGTAGGCTTCTATCCTAGGAAAGTAAAACATTGGAAATGTAGATGGAAAATGTTTTACCGTAGTTTCAGTAATTGTCAATAATCCTGAAAACACTGAAGTATTTTAACGAGATTTCTTTGAACATTTTGAAAATTAAAAAATTTAAATTATCAACTTTTATAATTTTAACAGTACAACACAAGTATCAGTATTGAAATTCGTAATCATAGTGATGTACATTATGTTTATAATACATTAATATCTATTACAATTGAGCATCCCGAATCCAGAATGCTTGGGAAGGAGAGGATTTAGGATTTTGGAATATGTGATGGTGATGTTGCAGAGAACTGAAAAATGTTTAATCTCATAAAAACCCAAAAACAAACATGAATACAAATGAAATAAACAAAGATTCTAAATTTATTTTTATTACTATATTATTATTACTATTACTTTATTTATTTTTATTACTTGGCTATTTTATTTATTTAGGTTTAGCTAATGACAAAAAGGATTGTCCGTTGATAGAAAACCCAGAGGAATTCCCCTATGGGTTTTATGATCCCAATGAATCAATTTATCCTTCTAATGTTTCTTAGACATATTCCTCAGTACATGGAAGAGGAATGGGCTTATGAATTCACCACATTTCAAGATGATATTCTGCCTAAGCTCGGATTTCGGACTCCCGGATTAGGGATGCTCAACTGTATTAATATTAATTTTTATTTGATGGAAATTAATTAGATAGATTTTGATCTTAAAAATAGTAAATTTGCACGACTCTGTTAATAGCTCAGTGACGATTTTTTTTATTGTAAACCAGAAATTCCACTATCTTTATATTGCCTAAGTATTTTGAATTATATATAAAGCAACGTACAGTTGTGGTAGGCTAAAGGGAATCCTATGAAAAGGTTCCGTATTACATAAAACATATTCGAAGTTAAATTTTCTGTTTTTATCTGGTCTTTTATGAACAACACAAATCAACACACATTGTTTAGGATTGATAATAATGTGGTTAATAATTAGTTAAAACTGTAATTAAGATTCTTTAAGGGCTCTAAAAATGATCTAAAAGTGGTAAAAAAAAAAAAAACCAACGTTGAAAAGACTGGTGATCAATCACTGGCGTTTGTCTTTCGAGTCATGCTAATTCTTGTCATTAATTAACATCTCATTAAACTTTAGATCCAATGAAAAACGACCTTTTTAGTCAACAATGCAAAATAAAAATGCAAACTACAGTTGAGACTGACAGATAAAAAAAAAAAAAAAGCATGGGAGAGAATCGATGCTAATAGCGCGGAACAACTTTTGTACATTTGAGGAAACAACCGGAAAAGGGAGGTTTTTTTTTAATTTTATTTTCCGGATTAGGGATACATTGTGAAAAACCCTTTTTTTTAACAATTACGTATTCTGTTTCCGCAAATATTATCGGATGGTTCGATTAAAAGTAAATAGCTAAAAATAAATGACTTACTGATGACAAAGGAAGTTAATATTAATAATGAAAAGTTAATTAAAGAATCAGATGAGGATGGAGAGGCTCTTGCGATCACCATCTAAAGAGATGGAAGTAAGAGTGGAAGTTGCCACCAAAACCGATTCATCTGTAAAAGACGAGATGATAAATAATCAATGGAAAAGAAATCGCCTGTTGCTGCCCGAAGTTCCTACAGACTTTTATTTCACTTACCCTACTCTAAACATACGATTAAACAAGAGATAGTTGATTGGTCAACTTTCGAATATCCGGATAATAAAAATGTTTACACCAAAGACAGCAAATTGTAAAGCATTTCTTTGTAATTTATGGTTTTGGAAACGTGTATTTGTCTCAAATTGTTCAATTTCTATTGGAATCATGAAATGTATTACATCTGATAACATTTGCCTATCATTACAATTTCAGTTTCAAATAAATGATTGTTTTTAGTTTATTTTATCCAATGGTTATTTTTAAAGTTTTTATGCCGAGAGCTTCTCTTTAAGTTTTGGTTGTTATATCTTCCTTATAAAAATTGATGACAACTTCTAAAATTTTAGCTTCCAAGGATATACAGTTTGTGAGTCATCTTGCTCAAAGATGGCCGGACCAATGAACAGACACGACTTCAAAAATTGCGTTCCGAGTTTTTTCGTTCTAACCTTATTTCTTTTCGATGCCTATTAAACGACATTTCAAAAGTTAAGACAAATCTTCAATACTCCCACGCGGATATAAAAAGAAAAATACTGAAACTTTATCTTTCCAAACGGAAGTGGAAAACAAGTTAAAATAATAAGTAAATTCTGTAATAATTGTAATTCTGATGGGAAGGCGCTGAAGCGCACCTGTAGGCAAAGACAGCAGATAACAATAATAAATAATCTGTATACATAGGCTAAACAATGTTGGCCGTGTGGTTACGGCTCCTCCACTGATAAATTTTGCAAGGAAAAACACAATCACACGAAACAGAGAAAAGCTTTTTCTCTACGGACTCAGTTTTCGCTCAACATCATTCATATTTCATTACGCATTGGACCAACCGACATCAACATGTTTATAGCCAATTTTATTTATAATATATAAAAATTTTAAAATTTGTAAAGTACATCCCTACTTGTTTTTTTTTTTAAAGTATTTTCTTTATATCTCGTAAAGAAAATTGATAATTTAAAGTTGAATTTCGAAAGGCGATTAGCTCCGTCCTAGAAATAAATGTTTCATCTCACGAGACATTAATATTAAGTAAAATAGTTAGTTCTTCATCTGGAAGGGCGATCCGCGCTAGGCAGGTTTTCTCGGAGTTCTCCCGTTTCCCCTGTGAGTACCCCCACCATACTTTCCCAGTCTTTCTCTACGTCTGTCCTCCTTTCCGTGGGTTGCACAATAGATCTTTCAGGTCGCAGTGCTTGGCTTTCCTGCCACCCACATTCACTCCAAGTAATAATAATAATAGTTCTTCATCTCTACTGTTCCTCTCATTGCTTAGCACAAAGATTCGATTGTATAACTGACACCTTCTTCAATAAAATTATAACTTTATACAATTTTACGCTTAACATTAATGTATTATAAACAATACTTTTAGAGGTATAAATTTTTTATTTAGTTTTTTGTCTTTTCACTGTTTTTCATAATGTAATTCAATGATGGGCCAAAATTTCACCTGATAACAAAGAGATAACAGAATATTACTGTTTCTACCTGAATGATTTGTTTGCACTTGATATAAGTTAATTTCGATTTATAAACACGTGAATTACGAACCAATTCTCAGTCCTAATACACTTTGTAAATCAAGGAGAAATCGTACATGAAATTGGTAAAATAAAATTCTTGCCCTTATTGGCTTAATTTCCCTTATTTGGACAAGATGAAAAAAGAATTAAAAAAGATGTAAAACATGATTTGATCAAAGGAATAAAATACTTTTCTTGATTTTGTTAATGATTTTAATTTATAATAAAAATGGTTACGATAAAATATCTTTTTTTTTTTTTATTCTAGCCAAAAAGGTCAAATGGGTTCTCTTCAGTTTCTTTTCGAAATTCCTTTTACATTCCTTAAGAAACAACGGAACAATAAGGGAAAATAATATTAAGTAATAATGAACTAATCTGCATTTCAATGTCTAAGACAATATGATCCAATCTTAGAACCATTAGCAGTTCTTAATTACGTATGTTATCATTAGGTCATCGTAATAATGAATTTTCTATCACAGAAAGATTTCCTTGTATATTAGATTATTCTGCAAAAGACTGAAACATCCAAAAGTGGCTTCGTCAAAAAACAGTTTTGAGATTTCTTTTTACCATTAACTTGAGATGTTACACTATTTCTATTGAATTGCCTCCAATGAACTCAATCTTTTTATAAACTCTACGATAATCAACCATTGTTAGATTGCAGATTTCTTGATCACACCATTAATGGTACGTTTATTAAGGACAGGTCGATGAAAAGTCTTCCATCCAATAGGACAGCAGAAGAGTAGCAAATCGCCGAACACATGGATGACAAATTACTGACGAGACATTGCCGAAGGAGATTGACAATGGTGGGACGAATCTTCTCCATTTCTTTCTCAAAACTTACTTTTTCATTCTTTCTTTATTTTTTTCCTAGTTTTTGAGGAAGCAACAGAATTGAAAGAAGCTAAGGAAGAAATTTCCATTATAAAAATAGCAATGACTTCTTTTTTTTTGTATGGATGATGTGAATAGTTTTTTTTGTTTTGTTTGTTTTTTAAAAGTTCTAAGTAACATCTT
Organism: Thereuonema tuberculata; assembly: GCA_023159025.1. NCBI lineage: Eukaryota > Metazoa > Arthropoda > Chilopoda > Scutigeromorpha > Scutigeridae > Thereuonema > Thereuonema tuberculata. The sequence goes on along the minus strand of JAFIDM010003189.1, from coordinate 61,282,496 downwards.
TGACTTCTGATTCAAATTTCCAGAATTAGTAGAATGCTTTTACAAACAAAAAACGAAATCAAAGAGCAAGTTTTCTATCTTCCATTCATTACAAAAAAAAATAATTTTAGACTAAGTTACGATTAGAGTAATTTATTACAATCGATTAAAATTAATTAATGAGTTGCTTAAATATTTTCCAAAAAAAACATATCGTAATTTATATATTTAAAGATAATTTGTCGAACAATGCACAAGACTGAATGAAAATTATTAAACAATTTTTCTTAAATACTTTCCGATCGTATTCCAGTTTGAGCCGCTAAAAAGTGAAATAAATTTGTTTAACTGAAATTATTTGATAATAATAATATTAATAATAATAATATCATTGATATTGCAGTGCCAGCAACAACATGCAGAAAATTCACGAAGACAAGATCAGTAATACACCGATCTAGCACACGAGCTCCAGAAATAGTGAGGCAGGACCGAGTACGTGTTGTACCCATCGTTCTGTCTGCCACTGGTCTGGTGCCTCACACATTGCACCACAGCCTCAGCACACTAGGACTTCACGAAAACACTTATGCACAACTTCAGAAGGCTGTGATACTCAACACAACACGCATAGTTAGGAAATTTACGGACAATCACACATCCCTAATCATTCCTGCACATGTCTTTACACTTGGCAATTTGGGCTTTGGACCTTGACCCGCCATGTTATCTTTGCTGAGGAAACCCAAGGTTTGAGACTTTTACATAATAATAATAATAACGACGGTTTCCTTAGAAAAAATACACCTTTAGGATTTATCAGTATTTTACCTGCAAATACTGGCAAATAGAATCTTAGATTTTACCTTAATGACGATCTTTGAAAACAAAAGATCCGGTTCTTACCTAAAGAAAACAAGAAAAAAAAAAAGTGAGTCATATATAAAATTAATTCTTTTATTAAGGATACATATTAAAAATGAAAACAACTTAAGTTACTTAAATTTAAATATTGATCATAATTTTAAAAACTCTTATTACAAAGTAGTTTTTTTATACTTATTTATAATTATGACTTTATTTAATAGTGAAAATTAGACCTAATGTATTTAAAAAAAAACTTAAGTCATTAAAAATCTAATTACAGTACATTTTTTGAAATTATAATAAATTCTTTGATATATTCATTCAACAAAAATATCTTAAAAGCTTGATATCGCTTTCAGAAGTAATTTTTTAATTTAGGAATGTCTTTCATCTGTAAAATGACTTTTAGTTTGACAATAGTAGTACAATCCTCTTAACTTTTCTTTTATTTAACTTTTTATTATTAACTTTTCTTTTATT
>JAFIDM010003189.1:61222942-61280929 GCA_023159025.1 Thereuonema tuberculata | reverse complement strand
TTAACTTTTTATTATTACCTTTTCTTTTATTTAACTTTTTATTATTAACTTTTCTTTTATTTTCTTGAATACAGTAACTGATGGATACAATTTATAAAATGAAAGGTCTTAACCATCTGAATTATTTTAAACCAGTTCAATCCCTGACATAAAATGTTCACTTCAAGATATAATTGGCGTGTCAACTTTTATGCGAAGACCCGTTTCAACAGATCCAACACTGCTGTACTACAGAATAGCAGTAGCCTAAATTTACCAGTATTTTACCTTATCTATAGAATTTCTCGCGAGAAAGGTTTTTTCAAGAGCCGCGTACTCATAGGTTGATTTCTATAAAAAGTCAACTGGAAATCACTTAGAGCAATGTTTTTTTGTTTTTTTTTCAACCATTAAAATTTTAGATTTTTTAAGGATGTGTTCGTGATTGTTGCATTTTAACTGCATTGTATTTTTTGCTTTGGTTCTTCATCGAACGATTGTATCTGAATCAAATGCAATAGAAATCGTCCTTTTAATAAATGAAATTTACATTTGACTTCACAGCATATCTACTTATCCGTAAATACAGAGGTTGGACTTAATAAAAAAATAAATAAAACGGAGAAAAAAAATTAAATGCCTATGAATGGAGTTATAAATACTAGACTATACCTCTAATAATCTGTAGTATATACTAACTATTAACCGGACATGAAAGACAAGAGTGGGAAAATCTCAGAAATCCAACTTCAATTTTCACGAAGTCCCTCCGATACATTTGGAAAACGGCAAATTCTTTTTTTTCCCATCCCTGATTAAATGAAGTTCCTCTTTATGATTGCAATAACGGGTTGACCTATTTTGCTTTCAATTTCGCCAGAGGAAAAAAAAAAGCGTTTCTCACTTGGTATTAGGTTCACGATGTTTTCATAAGAGAACTTCTTTATTTTCCATTTATCTCTCAAATAAAACAATAACCTTTTTTTTTCCTTCTCTTTTCCGTAGACAATAAAAATGATCGCAACAAAGTAAATGTTTTTGAGCAAAGTAAAAATTGGGTAAAAGAAGCTGATATTTGGAATAATTTAAAACAAAGGAAATTAATTCAATAATCACGTTCTTATTTTAATTTCAAAGTTACCTTTCAGTATATTTTTATGTGTATGCTTCTAAACATAAAAAGTGTAGAGAGTTTCAGATGTTTTTTTAAGCATCCGCGGATAGTGATGTTACGATGTATCTCGTCATTAGGGATCTTTTGAATTTAATGGTTCTAAATGTTTTGAGTTATTCCAGCTGACGAGATGTGACAGCTCGAAAACATCTCTGTCCTGTGATGTTTAACAGACTGAAAACACGTAAAGGGCTATACGCACTACTCCGTCTTCCGTTATGTTTCCATAACTTAATTGCTTAAGTGACGTAGTTATGTCTTAAGAGTCACAAGAATGGGGAACAATTACGTGAAATAAAAATCACATTTGACCATATATTTCTATTAATCTAAAATCAAAAATTTACCATCCTAAAAATTTCAGGTAATTGTTCCCCAATTCTTGTGACCCTGAAGACATAACTACGTCACTTAAGCAATTACGTTACGGAAACATAACGGAAGACATAGTAGTGCGTATAGCCCTTAAAGCTACTAAATAGAGAACATAGAAAATTACACATAAAGGTAACCGTTTTAACGATTAAGTAAATAGTGAATTATTAGAAAATGTAAATGAAATATAAGAAAATCAAAATATACGATATCCATGGAAATTTCTTACAAATGAAAATAGTAAATTAAACTGAACAAAATAAAGTAAATATGTAATATCCTCTTTAGAAATCATTTTCTAAATACTCAAGGTTTCTCCAAGGTGAGTTCCCCCCCCCCCCTCCCTTTTCTTTTCGAAAATTTTCCTCTTCCAATCTTCTGATTCCTCGGAATTCAGTTTAGAATTCTTTTGTCCATCTATATTAATTTCATCTTGCTACCTTCCTGCCCAATTCCATGTAAATTTCTTTGCTTTCAATGGGTTAAACCGAAATGCCGTTCAGTTAGCTCGTTTTCGACGGTAGATGGCCTTGTGGAGCTTGGTATAGCTCTTCGAGAAATTTGGCTTCTTTCAATTTCGCAAATCACTTTTGGTATGTTCTATCAGTTACAACATTCTCTCCAAATTTATTCTTTTTCTTTTTCTTTAAGCCTTTTCGGAAACAAAACATCACGTCGAATACGCACTTTAATAACTTCCATTTTAAAATAGCTTCCTATAGAGATAATCACTAATATTATATCAATTAGTTAAATAAAAAATTATCAATAATAGCAGTTCAATAATACAGTTGACAATGAACAGATATACAGATGAACGAATGAGAAAAAATCCGAACGAACTCAATGTATTGTTAAAACATGAAATACTATTATGTTTAAGTTACTAATATTTATTTGTAATTACTCGATAACTTGCGAAAAAATTGAAATTAGGAGTTAGCAGATGTAATAAATGTTAAAATTATTTTTACAATTTATAGAAAAGCCGTCCTGATCTTAACAGTTCGCAGTGCACTATGGGAATATTCCTGCATTAGAGGAAGAATTAAGTGGAATGTCACCGTAGTTAAAACCGAGAATAATCGTAAAATCATGCGTTTATTTCAATACACTGATTTTGTATGTGCGATTTTTAAGTGAATTTTATTTCGATCTTAATGTCCATCTACAGACTGAACATGTCTGAACTTGTCACCAAAATGGCAGAATACGGTAAGGGTCGAAAAATTTCGAATCTCAAAATATAAACAAGTTAAAGAAAGAAAGATGATAACACGCAGATTTGGAAGGAAACAATCCTGTAGATTTGACAGAAAAACATTTGGCTTTAATATTGCAGTCGGAGCTGTACTATTGATCTTCTGGAATCGGTGCAAGCAATGCGTACAATGGCTGATGAACTTTTCTGTTCTCATATTTAGAAAAATAAAAAATAAATTAATTTTGAGGCACTTTCAGGCCGTAAGCCGATTTTTACGAGTATAATTCACAGATCAGGAATTAATTATAATTTTAACATTTGACGCAATGACTTTATGACGAGATCTGGAATAGAAACGAATTTCAGCAAGATTCAAAATCTAAATAAATTCAAATATCTTCTAAAAATTTTCTTTATAAGGAAAAGTAACAGCTCTCTTCTACTAATAATAAAATATAATAATTAAGCTACATTTAGTATCAAAATTCATAATAATTGCGATATTTTGTATGTGGTAACGACCAAATATGACAAATTGCAGTTTGTAATAATTTCCCATACTTGAGAAATCCCCCGCGACCAGCTCAGTGCCTGACCACTATTGCTACTTAAGTTATTATTAAATAAAAGAGCGAAATGTATACATATCATGTACAATAACAATCTGTGGAGGTGAGTTATCAAATACAGAATTCTGTAGTATTTACGCAGAAGAGAAAACGTGTACAGGGAAGGTCTAAAAAAAGAAAAAAAGTTTGAATATCTTTCAATAAGAATGATAAAACCAAAAACAAAAGAAAAAAGTCCATATTTAGCGCCTTCAACTCCGGAAGACATTCAATTCAACTTTCTTATGGTGTTTTCCTTAAATAGTTTTTTTTTTTTTTATTAATGTTTACTCTGTACTGTCATTATTTGACGCACTCGATTTACGTAGATGGATCGTTCCATAAAGGCCGAAACAAAGATAGTTAAATTACGAGATAGTTTTCTTTTGCTTTTCCATCAGTCATTGTTAATAATAAATTGAATAACCACTAGTATATTTTTTTTTAATTCTACGAACTTTCTACTTAACCTCGGATCTAGGTAGGTCGGAACTTCAGTAGAACCTCGATTAACCGAACAAGGTCGGGACCGGACCTCCGTCGGTAAATCGAAAATTCCGGATAAAAGGGAGCACTTAAAAATGGCCGTTAGGAGACCACAAAAAAATTAACATTGGATTTTAAACATATACAAAATAACAAAATATGATGTTTTTAACTACATTAATATAATTATAAACAAAAAATATGTTCAGTAGATGTCACACAAGTCAGAAAATGCAATGTAAATGTTTATATGGCATACGATACATACTTTACATTGGCTTAATGGAAGTTTGCTCTGCCGTAAGCATGACTGATGTCGTTTAGCGGCTCCGATCCGAAGTTGTTTTAGTAGCAACATTCAAAAGCATCGGAGTTGCTTATTTTAGAAGTTTCGATCACCTCATCTTCATCACTTTCGCTGTTATCGTCATCGCTATGGGGTTTTCGTACTTGGGCGATGTTTTTTGAAGTGATATTGTTTATTTACCAAAAAAAAAAAAAAAAAAACCTTAAGGAAACCGACGTCGGTTAAACGAGGTTCCGGTTAAAAGAGTTTCGGATAATCAAGGTTCTACTGTACATAAGTCTGGGACCGTTTGTATTCTAAACTGTTATTTATTAATTTACCATTGAAAAATAACAAGAAAGGCTTGTCATCGTAACATGTTATTCTGAGTTAATGTTTTTAAAAACACAAAGAGAAGTAAAAGTTAGTCTCACTACACCACAAAGCTAAGGAAGGATATCGAGATTAGGTCTTAATAGCATTCTTTCGCACGCATCGGAGAGAGAGAAAACAAAGAAGTACAACATTATTATAATATATGTAGTGAAATAGGTTCGTCCGTCTCTTTGTGATCAGTAATGACTCCGTAGTTGGTATGGATCATCTATTTTTAACTACAGATATAATATCTCTTAAGATTTTGGCAGAAATCGGGTCCGTGTGTGAGCATTTTAGCGAAAAAAAAAATCACGATTGCACATAAAAAACAAACAAACAAAACAAATAAACAGATGAGATTGAAATTAGCTTTGACTCTTTTTTTTTTTTTTTTTTTTTGACTGGATTTTAATATGAGGCTATTCGAAAGTTGACAAACCAACTGTACCATTTTAATTATTGCTTTATCAAATCGAAAAAAAAAATAAATAAATCAGTGAATAATTGGGGAAACGTAAGGTTGCAATAATGAAAATTTCCAAAAATCATTTAGCAAAATATAAATCTCTTTATAAAATTCGAATATTCTTCGTGCTGTAAATCCTCGTTATCCGCTGATCCGGAACCCAAGGATTCGCTTATCCGCTTCTATAAAACTGTAACGTATCTTGTCTCATGCGGTCTCTTTGCGTCCTTCACAATGGCGAAAAACTTCGAAGAGGTTTATCCAGCAACGTCGACACGAGCTCCACCAGGCGAAACTGCGGTTTTGTTCTTGCGGCTTCTGTTGTATTTTAAGCAAGTATCAATGTCGTTCTCATAATATTCCACCTGTTCTCGCTGTTTTACGCTGTGATTAATTTAATAAATTTCAACAATGACAAGTGAAAGTGTTCCTATATATTCAGCACTTTTAAGCACAAACGCGTTGTGGAATGAGCGAAAATGTATAGCGAAGAGGGTCCGCGCGAACCTAACCCCATTTCCCCATAGGATCAATGTTTCAGTAACCACGATTTCCGTTCCAATGGGGTTTTCCAGGAATGTAATTTCCGCGGTTAGTCGAGAAATGACCATTTTTACAAGCAAAAATGTAAATAACAAAATAGCATTTCAAACTGTGTCAAATTGATTTGTTTCCTTTTTTTCATTTTAACCGATTTTCTTTAGGGGAAGGAAAAAAATAAAATTTTAAACAAATTTTCCTTCCCTCCCCCCCACCAACAGCTCGATGAACGCGGCCCAGTATAAAGCTGATTTATAACAATGTGCTACTTGACTGATGACCTCCATGTTCGCTAACCAATATGCGTTTGCTTAATCTGTTCTACTGGAAATAAAAACCATTAATTTCTTGTATCTAAAATAGCAACACTAACAAATAAAAACATACTCGACCCTGGCCTAGTTCAAACTAAATATATTTATATTCTTGTCAAATGACTTGAGATGTGATGCAACGAAGACAAAACGCAATTCCTTTCTTTGCTTGAAGACAAAATCAGTTTACGGAGAATGATTCTAACTGATGGACCAGAGGACAGTCATGAAGAGAATAGTTCCATAATTCTATAAGAATTTCGGCATGGTAGAGAGCTTACTGGTAGATATTAGAAATTTCTTGAAGGGTCCATAGCTCAGCGTCTCATGACAAGTGTAAATTATTATTTACGACATTTTGTTTCAAATTAAAATTCTAAACTATAATTATACATATATTTCATTTTAAGATTAAAATAAACTGTTAACTTATACAGTATATTCAATGCTATCATGAGTCCGTATTGCGTTATTTTATTTACCGCTTCATTTATTAAGAATGTATGTCTCTAAGTTACATTAACAATTAATTCACCAACCGAGGCTGTGCTGTAGTAACTAAATAAAGAAACAAAACTCCAAGATACAACGAAACATTTCCGTATTTTCAAAACATAACAAAAGTTGAGAATCACTTAATTTCCGGTAAAGTAAAAGCGGAAAAACTTAAACTTCACAACATTAATTAGAAGCCTCTCCCCCTCTGAAATTTATTTTTTCCCCTAGTGATTTTTCTTATCTTTCTTTATTTTTCTAACGACTCTATTCAGTCCAATAAATGTAGATGTCAGCACCAATTTTATTCGTCATTAAAACTCTTGTAAATTCGAGATAAGATTGATGTCCAGCGCTGCGATTACAAAAGGTGCCGGTGTGTTATCTACTAATCGATGTAGCCGCACTGACGCTTCAAGGTACAGCGGTCCCTCTTTAAGAACAGCAGCTGCTGCTGCTGCAACCACAATGAGGCAGAGACTTGTACCAGCCAATGTCTTCCGAAGGTAACTTCACCTGAGATTCCTTCAACACGAGCAAAAGTACAGTTTTCATAATGTTAGAGATAAGGCTCTTGTTCTAGAGAGAAAGTTTGCAATGGCCGCTACTATCTATGGATTTTCTTTGTTTTTATTTTAGTTGTGCATAGTTTAACATTTTACTCTTTGAAATAAACACACATTTTATTCAAATTAATGAAGATCTCTTAATCTACTCAATTTTTGATCAATGGACTTCACCAGTCAGTTAACAACATTAAAGCTTACTTAATATATATTTCTCTAATTTCTGCTTCTGGTAACAGTAAGAAGTCAACAGAAACAGGTAAAAACTTTATGTGAAGAAAATGTTTACAAATTTTTTTTACCTGTTAATGTATTGTAAATACGTTTAACATATATGTTCTATTGATTTTTAATTCAAAGTTCGGTTTGCAAAAAATATTCTATTTAAAAACAAACAAACAAACAACTACATTACAAAATGTTTTTGGTTCAAGTAATTGATTACAGAAGTCGGTTCAGTCTCCAGAGGAAGTTGGAATATATTTCCGATTTTTACTCCTGAAGGTGGATTCAACAATTTACCCAGTCCTAGATTACGATGTTTTTCTCACAGTAGCAGCGGGCGAGCGTCGGGTTGGTCGCTCGATTCTAATTGTGTCCCATCGACCAAGTCTTTGCAGTCCGATATGTTGTTAACCATCTTTTGTATAAACTTATATATTAATATATAGACATTTATCTAAGAAACGTGTTCTAACAATTTATACTTAGTCCGTTGGACTCTCTCGGGCTGAAACGTAGAGACTGAAATAAACGGTAACTAAATAGTTTTTGAGTCTTTGATGTTACAGGAGATTGCTTAAAATTAGCTGGACTGACAAAAATAAACAATGAAAGGGTATTGGAGCAAGTTGGGAAAAGATTAACTTTAAAAGAATAAAGTTAATCCAATACTACAGATTATCCGGATAAAATGCACCGTGATAACCCTGCGATATGGCGATTCAATTATCAATTATATGAGAGAAAAAATACAGAGGAAGAGGAAAAGCGAATGACCACGTTCCACCTTCACAGCGCGAGTTTGCAAAACATCTCTGTTCATTCCTATGTCGAACTCAAACATTGGAGAGACGTTTGGTTTAAACCCTTGGTCTCCTTCTTAATCTGACTGAGTTCTTACTACTATTGTAATTAATACTTATTTTAACACGTAACCCTTCCTGTTACATCGACATTTAACTTAGTGTTTTTATGTAAAATTTAAATAATAATTGTTTTAAGGGATGAGAAATGAAAAATATTATTAAATTAAAGATACAAAATATATATAATACGAAAAGAGAAAAGGGATAGAGAAGGTGAAAGATTAAAAGATTAAAGTTAATCCAATTAAAGTTAGAAAGGTAAAAATTAAAAGATTTTACAGCACCTTAAATGAAGAATTTCCTCAAGAAAATGATTTTGCTAAATTAAAAATTTTAAATAAAGAATAAGAATTAGATTTTTGAAGACCTATCATTTTTTAAGAGAACCACATCAGCCCCTGTCTTTAAAAAAAGAAAGAAAAGGAACTAAAAGGTTTAAAGGTTATTTTATATCTCTGTAAAAGCTTTGGGTATCCCATGATCAATGACCTTCAATGTTAGATAATTGTTCATTGTTTATTTTGGTTGAACGCCTTTGCCCAGACATCATAATCGATTATCAATTTTTGGCGAATAGTTTCAATTGCCTGACTCATTTAAAGGTTACAAATAGCAATTTCGAAAAAGTAAATTGAACCATTAAACATAAACGCTTTGCCGCAAAGCTTTAAGGAATCAACACTAGAGGGCACTGAACTGAAATACAATCGTTCAAATCTATTTCCAGTTTCGATTTGAGTAAGATGGTGAACTTTTAGGATATGAAAAAAAGAAAAGAAAAGATCTAACAAAGCTTACTTCTTTCTACAGGATTTCTATTTTTTTTTTTTTCCAGATTAACAGAATTAAGTTTTCTGATTTTGAAAAATAAATAAATAAATAAATGACTAAATAGTAAGAAAAATTGAGGAATAATTCTGCCTATTGGATTTAGCCCTTTATGTCCCAAGGCCAGACTTCTGAATTTTTTTTGTATACTGTATGTACAAAATTCAAAAGTGGCATTGGGATGTAAATGGCTGAATCGGGTAGGCAGGATTATATTAGCGACCAATTCGTTACAAAAAACATATGAAAGTCTAAAAGGAAGTTGTCTTCGTCCTGGTGGGAAAGACAGATGTACATCTGTGGGATTAATATTATTTGAGGGATTATACACTGTATTCCTTGGAATTTGTCCGTTTTACTTTCGGCATCAATCAATCAAACAAACATTAAAAAGCGAATATTCGAGATACCTGTTCTGTTTTTATTTGTTTTTCTTTGTATGTATAGTTATAGGCGCCGTGCCTTTTCTGTTTTCTTTGCTAATGGAATGAACGCTTTGCATTATAATTCGCCAGACAATTGTCCGAAACCATTTCCTTCAATTTCTAATGCGTTTTAATTTTTAGCAAACGAATATATATGTACTTCTTGGTCGTCTTGACATTGAGGCAAGCGACAGAGCTCTTATTACACCAGACAGTTATGTAAATCTGCCAGCAACGATTCTTCTCTTGAGATTACCTAATCAATCACCATGAAATCTAATCCACAGCAATGGTAGGATGCTTTTAAGGTAATAAAATCCAAAAGTCAACCTTGTCTTTTATTTAAACTAAAAAATAACACGTCCCTTTTTAACATTAGACATGGAGAAAACAAGAAACGCACTGCAGCTCTTGAACGACGAATGATATTATTGTGAACTGCTTTGGTTTTAGTATTAATTCCGATTTTAATCTAGGAAAAAAAATATAATAATTATTAATTAATCACCAGAGATTAATAAACTTATAATTTTGCTGAGAAGAATAAATCTAAAAGATCTACAAAGTTAAGAGCTTTTTATAGCTACAAGCGCCTTGATTTGCATTTTTTTCAAATCTGTTTGAGAAAAAAAAGTTGAACTGAGTTTCTTTCCAAACATTTTTACTATTTTAAGTAAAAATCTTAAGTAAAATTCTATTTTGTGATGTTCGAATAATGAAACTTGACTCTCATTGAAAAATTGCTTCGCCCCAATCGCTAATATCTGTTGAGGATGTTCGCAAAACCAAAAAGTTTTGGAATGATGTCCAAATTAACTGATAATAATTCAAGTTCAAAAGAAATTTTTCTAACTATGTCCTTCGCAGTAGCATTCCCAAGGGCACGTATTTGCTGACAGACAAAATTTGAGTGTTATTACACTAGATTTATAAAAACTGATTATAAGCCAGGAAGGTATTGAGATCTGTTCAAGAGGGAAAGTTATTTAAGATGATTCTCTTTATCACAGTAATATGTGTAGGGCATAAGTAGAGTGCTGAGGTCATTGGTAAAGAAATGTGTTCATTTTAACATAAATCAGATCACGAATATTTCTGTAGTAAGAACAGGTTGACTTCTTAAGGAAAAAAAAATCACCTATTTTAGTGAGTGAGAAATGGTAGCAGTCAAAATGGAATGAACATTTACCCTAAAGACAAGAGTTTTTAGGAAATAAGGGTGAGTTTCTTAAAATCAATAAAGTAATTATTCGGAATGGAACAGATCATGATAAAAAACTTTTCTTATTTCAATAATTTAGCTGCCTAAGTTTTACGAATCAAACTGTATACAGTTCTTAAAAAAATTAGCAACTAATACATTATTATATGATTGGATCCCTATAAGTTATGGCTTACAAAAAAATTCTTAGATCTTAACCATTAAGACTTATTTACGTTTCAGGAATTCCTATTCCTTCTTATTCTAACTTTTGGACCCTCACGAAACTTCACTCAATCATGTATCTAAGCTACCGTCGTGTAGTGTTTGTATATTATCCCAATTCCTTTCAAAACTTATAAAAGAAACAGAAGATAAAGAAATAAATGTTTTCTTTCCATAGTTTCTTTATAAACGAATATTGATACAGAACTGGCTTCAGGTAAACTTATATAAGTAAACTTTATACCTGGTTTAAACTAGGTAAGTGTAATATATTTATATATTTATACAACCATTGTATATTAAGTTACAATATTGTAAGTAAATTATTACAAAAATAATACGGAAGCATTCTGAATTGGGAATTTCTTGTAGCACCAAAATTCTTCTAAAATACTTTCTCCTTTAATGGGAAGTGAACAATGGGATCGCCAAGAATTCCTGTTGTAGCAAATCTATTTTTTAAAAACTGGATACCCAGTGGTTTAAAAGACAATTCGAATATTAAAATTCAACGTTAGATTCGTAGATGATATTTTATTATTTTATGAGAATTACGTTACATACTTTGATTATTCAATTCGAATCCATTCGTGATAGAAATACAGTTAGTAGGAAAATGAAAGCTAAGCTATTTGAAGTTCAACGGATATATCAATACACAAGGATTTGAAATTTAAATTACAGGCTTTAAAGAAACCAACATTTATTGGCAGATAAGTGGATTATATTTCAGAACATCCTTCATTATTATTATCCTTCATTATTAAAAAAAAAATCAGACCTCAAAAATTTTTTATTTCCAAATATTAATTTGCTTCTAATAATAATATTAGAGAAATAACAAATTTATAAGGCTATTAATTTATTATTAAGTAATTTCTATATTTCTTTAGTTGAAAAAAAATTCAAAATATGATAATGGAATTAAAGTAATTTCTTTAACCTCTCCCCAAAAAAAGATAAAAATAAAACAATAATCAACGTCGATTGGTTTTCAACCTTTGTGTAGAAACGTGTCCTTCAATCTGATTTTAAGTCTTTCTTGAAATAGTTGATATATAAATAGCAATTATAAATAATTTTGTAGTAAAATAAGCAGAGACAAAAGGAACGACCAAAGCACTAGACAAAAAAACAAAACTCTCCACAATCGCTGTGGGGGGGCTCTGGGGCTAATTATGGCAGACGCTTCCTGTTCAGCACAGTATGGAGGTACGGGAAATCTCGGCCAGTGATCAACGAAAACTGTTTACACAAACCCGCTACTGGCTATTTGCCTTTGCATTAATTAGGCGCGCGCGAGTCAATGATCCAGACACGTGGCACTTCCAGGAATGGGGGCGTTCCAACACTGAGTCCTCTTTGTCTCCTTTTTATTTTCTCTGAAGACTTAATTTAGATCCGATTCCACGTAAGTGAAGAGAAAAATGCCATCAACCAAATGATAAGTCATTTCGTGGTTAAAAACCGGCTCCACATAAAGAATAAGAAGTTCCTGAATGAGCTTAAGGTGCATTTTCCTTTAAATGTTGCCTTTTTTCTTTGTTTTCTAAAATGATTCCATTCAATGGATCTTTGTGTTTTTGCAAATTATATCAATGCCCGAAAACAATTTTCTTTCAAATTTCCTGTTTAACTTCGCAAATATTAAATCAGTTATTTTTAATGGCCTCAAAGACACGCAAACTGATTACAAAATAAATTACGATTTCATTGTTTCCGCGTCTATTGTCATATTCTTCCTTCAAAGGGATCCACGAAGATCCATTCATTTAATCAACAATTACTCGAAGTAGATTTGAAAATGGTTTTTAAGAGTCTAACTTTGAGAAAGTAGTAAATAACAAGGAAAAAGATGAAAAAAAGAAGAAGAATTGACAATGAACTAGAAGGCATTGTATAAGTTATTCATATATAAGTTACTACTTTTTTTTCTTATTACCTTCCTGCACGTAAAAAAGAATAAGGTTATAATTGAAAGCTAGATTTAAACTCCCTTTTTTTTTAATGAAAATTTCCGAAGACACTTCTTTTAATTTCCCTGTTCATCCAGATGATTAAATGGAAAAAGTATTGTTAACGTTTTAAATATTGAAGAGAACATTTAATTTTAATAAACTAAAAAGTTTTTACGTGTGCTAATAAATATAGTTCAAGGTTCAGCCTGCACAGAAGCATAAAAAGTTAAAAAAAACACTAAAAACTTTAAAACATTAAAACATGAGAGGTCCAAAGCCTTTGAAACCCGTCCTATCAGAAGATCAGTCCTTCTGGACAAAATAAATTCTTAGTTCAGATTCCTGTGGAGAAATGTGTGAGCGAAGACGAGAAAACTTCCCGCAGAAAAACATCAAAAGCGAACCAAGTAATTCCTTAACGATAAATAATGAAGCCCAACAACGCATTTTCTAATCCAATCTGGGCGTGTCTTGATTTAATTGGACGCTAAAAACATTTAATATGATATGAAAAAAAATAGGCAAAGCTTCTCCTTATGTTTGTACAAAAGACTAGACTCGAGTCTTGTATATTTCGACGAATCAATAAAATATTAAATGGAATGTTTTACTCTAAAGCAGCATAAGAAATCACACATTTCAATAAATGTTTAAAATTATTGTGAAGGGGGAAAAATTAGGACAGATTAGGGCGTTTTCTGACTCCCCTGAACTGCGTGAGAATTGCGTAAATCTTTTCTAAAATTGTAGGTATGGCCTACACCCACGCTACCTACTCTACAAACTGTTCCTTTTAGAATATTAAGGATTTTTCCCTCCTACTTCGTAGTTCGACGATTTCCCTTGGTTACATTTTTTGTTTTTTTGTTTTTTGTTGAGTAAATGAAGTAACGTCTAATCAACTGAGTTTAATCTTATCTCTTGAAATAGGTGGAAACCTTGATTAAACATATTATTACTGCATAAATTTTAAATAAAAAATGAGTGTAGACACAATTAGCAAAACTTTTTAACTGTTTTGTGCCGTAACTTTATAGGAAATTGACAAATAAATTGTAATCATCTGACCTGAAAATAGTTGTGACATAATTTAGTTGATTCTTATTATTTTTCACTTTACTTCACATTCCTGAAGTTCATAAAAACCGATAAACATTTAATGAGCGTGGGAGGATAAGACAAAAACAAAAACTAAAATCCAAATCGTTACTTCTCTCGCTTATATCTAAGACTTCTGATCGAAATACAAAGATTTTTTTTTTCCCAATTCACTACCAAATAAAAACACACACACACACACAAAGAAAAGCCCAAACACAAAACTTACATCTTTTTCTCAGAATTAATATACAATCGTTATATAATGCTTTTAATACATATTCTTGAATCTGGAGGGTTTTGTGAAATTCTTTATTTTATAGAAAACGCTGAATATGAATAATTGAAATCTTCTAATGTAAAACGAAAGCCCTTCAACAATAACTAACAGAACAAATAACAATTATTCTTATCTCATATCTTAAAAAACAAACCCGGCTTCTTCAGCCTCCTATTATTTACCAGACTCTAATTTTGACTAACTGCAAGAAATAAAGACCAACCTGAAATCTCACAGAAAAATATCAAAATATTTCATCCTGAAAAGATTAGTAGATTTTGACAATACTTTGCCTGTAAAATACAGAATAACAGCATAAAATTTGATGCCAAATAATGTATTAACTATAATCGATAACTCATCGCTACATTTTTATATTATTATTATTGTTATACCGAAGGTATTTCAACTTGAAAAAGCAGAAAGATCGTTTCTGCGAAATATCGTTGTATGGAAAACTAGACGGGTACGGTCGCTTCGCTTGCATATGTAACGTAAAAAAACACTTTATTTATTTAGAAAATTAATATCGAGATCGGAGACTATTCGACTTTCCAACCCGTTGTGGTCTTCTCCGCCTAATTCAGGTGTATTGCGGATTGGCGCCACACAGATATTGGCTTTGTCAGATAGAAACGTTATCATATGGCGTACCGACAAAAAAACACCTTTGAGAAATAATAAACAACTCCAACAGCTGTCGTGCATGTTAGTTAAACAGATTGTCAATAGATGGCGCCTTCTACATTTTTATAAAAAGGTTTTTAAAATAAAGTTTTTAACGAAAACATTAATTTTAAACAATTTGTTTATTTTTCGTCATTAGCGGTGAACGTAATCTTCAAAATGATGTCTCAATCATTGATTTTGATGAAGTATTAAGGGAGATATGGCAAACCGACACAAAAACACCCTTGAGAAATAATATATAGAGTTAATTGTAAAATGTATCTAGTATTTATTTCCTATGATATTTATTTTTATCTGTCCGATATATTTGCTAGGTAGACTAGTATAGAATATATATTTTTATCTATTACTGCTTACTCTGTACTAGTCTTATAGCAATGCATAAAAATATAAATTTAAAGCTAATTTCATACTGTAACATTATACCCAAATGTAAGACAAATCTCTATGTCTTGGCACCAATGTTATCTAAACTTATTAATTGATTCACATAGTAACGTTACATATTGTTATATAATTTAATCACATGTATTTTAATATGTTTTAATTTTAATCATGTAATATTAACTATAATCTGTTTCAATGACTTAGGTGATTACAATAATATTAGTGTATGCGGGTTGTTTTTTTTTTTAATGAATCAACGTACAACGACTTCTATGCCTTGTGGTAAACAGCCTGGAGGAGCCAGGTTCAATCTCTAGGAATTTTCCACGTTGAATTCTCCTCCAGACGGGATCTGGGATCTGTTTCTTTCGGGGAATTAAAGACGGGCAGGCGTCGGCCTGACAACACAACTCAACTTGGTCCCGATGGTCACGAAACGCTGAGAGCCTTATCTCCACGACCGATTGTGGATTATCACCGCGACTGTGGTGGAATAATTTCACAGAACAGTGAACTTTATTAACCACTATAAATTATCAAGTCAACCTAACAATGATCTACAAAAAATCTGAAATGACTACAGGCAACTTATATCTAGGATTTTTCTGTGATCTGGTAGAAGAATTGGATTAGAATCCATAATATCGTTGTAGAAATACAGAACAATCGTAAACCTCTCGTTATTGTATTTCAAAGGGTTTTTGAAAGCGAAAGAATATTTGGGACGAAGTGGAGCCAAGCAAACAATCCACTAGTTGTCAGTTCCTATTTTCTAATGAAGTGTTTACATCCTTACGGAATTAAGTATATTTTTTTGTAAATTTACTAAACTTTGAAGTCGGGTGATTATAATAAAAGAGCTCTTGCGTTGGACGTTTAGATTTCTCAAAAACCAGTATTAGAGTCTAAATAAACCTAAGTTTTGTGGTGGTTTTGTTGTTAACACTATCGTTACCAGCAGAGAATTACAAAGAAAATTACATATGAAGAGGGGGGGTAAAGGGGGAGGATAATGATTCTAAATAATAGATTCAATCTCACACCTGCAGTATATTTAAATATAATACCAACTGTTTTTAGAAGACAGCAAAAGATAGTTGTAATTTTTTTTTTTAAATGAAATATGTCCGCCATTTATGAACTTTTAAACTTTTCATAACTTATGTTAATTCTTTTAAACCGATTTTGGTAAAATAAATAAGTCTTTTCTCTTTTATGTTCCTTGTCAATGAGTTTTCAAATGGTACATAGCTCTTCTTGAAACTTGGCTCGCATATTTACGAACTCCAGACAATCTAACTTCGGTATTTGAAAATTTTCAGCGTGGTTACCTGTCCCGAAATCACAGCAAAGAAATAAAGGAGACCAAAACAAAAGTTACTAAAAAATCTATAGAATATCTACTTAAATATTAATCCGCAGTCATTTGCGCGTGCTTTATCATCTTAAAATTAATTAGATTTAGGCAACTAAACCAAGTGTCTACTAATTTAATGGCTTATTAACAAATGGAAAACTAAGTCTATTTATACAGGTATTGTAATTTACAAATAACGAATAATTTTCGTTTCCATTCTTTTCAGAACTTTGAAAATACACACGAAGAATAACATAACATATTAAGAAAAGTATGCTTCAAGTTCAATGAATTTTTTTTTTCTAAGAAACTGACCTTAGTCATATTTCGTTACATTACTTCTCTTTGATTATATATATAATAAAAAAAAGAATAAAATAGAACAAAAAAACTTATTTAAAATATTCTCCTGCGAAGAAGAATTAATTCCGAATGAAGTGAATACTTGCAAGTGATCTATTTCTAACAAAAATTCACTGATTATTATTTTCAGAGGATTCCTTTCCAATTCCCTGTCAAATCCTACCATGATTGATTAGATGAGAGCAAACTCAATCCAATACAACACCTCCTTCCTAAATTTGACGATGGATGGCATCGGGATGACATCACCGCTCATCTAAACAACAACTTCCCGAAATGGAGCTGGTCTTACTTTATGGATTAGAAAGGGAATGTAGGAGGAAAGACCTTCCGCCCGCCAAAAAAGCACTCGACTCATGAGGAGGAATTCCCGCGCGTCGCCGGGATCAAATGACCATTGGGGCCGCGCTCCCGATTCGTTGGCGCCAAGCACTGTCTATCTTTCGCTGTCATCTATTGCCAAAGAGCTACGGCACAAGGATGCCTATTGGCCTACGACCGAAAAAAACTGACTCTCCTACCCAAATTACGAAATTAAAACAAATTAAACAAAATTAAAATCTACAATTGGTGGAAACTACGATTTAACTATCATATAGGCCTGTCAAAAATAATAATTTAGATGACGTCATTGAATATCCGGTGAAAGACTTTCCTGAGGCCATTTAAATAACAGAATATTGATTTCACACAAAATGTACGAAGACAGTGATCTTATAATCTTCTTCTCACAATGTTGTCTGTTTCAACAATGTGGATTTATTAACTAGGTTCCCAATTAATACAATTGTTATCCAAAATCTTAATTTACTGTTATTTTGAGAACCCCACGTTAATTTATAACCAGTCAAAATTGGCCCATGTACATAAACACTAGCACAACGTGATGGAATACTAATGGGATGGTTTTAAAGTTGATATCAACAATACCGGATTTTACATAAAAGAACTAAAGAACACACACAGGAATCAGGTTTTCAACTGTCAAAAATGATGGGATATAATAAAATTGTCGAATGAAGTTGGTTATTAAACTTAGTATTGCAGAAATGAAAAAAACCTTAAGAAATTAACAGAAAAAAAAATCTAATAGTTGCAGACTCTGTCATTAGATCAGCACCACATACAGTTACTCCAGAAGACATTTCTGTCTCGCGTTCCAGAATAACAATGCTGGGATTTTTATCACGAGAAATAATCAGTGAACATTTCTTATTGCTTCAACAAAAATTACATAAATTATTTATATTATTTTGAAATATCTTACGTGTGTCTCATACAAAAAATACCTATTTTTGTGAAGCCTATTGAAGCACGTGACCCAAGGGCTATCAGTTGAAACAAACCCTGAAACAAACTTCCCTTTCAACAATGTGATTCAGCTACATCTATTGGATGCAGTAGCGTACCAAGGGGGGCGGGCGGGGGGGGGGACGGTCCGCCCCGGGACCCATCAGCCAGCCTAGGGGAGCCCAACAAGCAGCTTATTTCCTTTTTTTTTTTTGGTTGTAAAAGCAAGACTAGGGGGCCCCCCCTCCACACAAGATTTCCTTTTTTTTTGGTTGTAAAAGCAAGACTAGGGGGCCCCATCTACAACTCCCGCCCCGGACCCCCAAAGGCGTTGGTACGCCACTGATTGGATGGAGTCAGTTATTATGTGTAATTTACATTATTTAATAGGATTTCTATCTTAAGAAATTCCATTTTAAATTTGTCCTATTGGAATAGTGAAGAGAGAGCAATTAAGATACAACTGCGATAACTACTTTTACAGTTCAATTCTCGAAATTCAGTTTATGTTTTTGGAATTGCCAAAAGGACAACAAACAATTCAATGCTAAGATCTAATCTTTTCATAAAGAAATGGTCTTACTGATAATTATTTCGTTTCATTACAACCAAAAACCTTGAGAATGAAACCAAATGCAAATAAAAGCAATTGTGAAAATCAAACAAAAGTGCATCTGGTGAAGAAATCAAAGTGAGACAAATCACCAATGAATTCAATCCTAAATTTAAAAACGAAGACATTCCAACTGTTAACTATATATAGTATTTACATATATTAGTCATTTTTAAAAAAAATCCTACCATATTGTTTATATTTAATACCTTGTTCTAATGTAGCTGAAGTTCGTGGTTAAATTCGCGTAACATTGACGCATATATTAAAAGATTTTCTAAACAATAGGCCTAAAGCTAAAATTGAGCCGTTCCGGCATGGCAGAGCGGTCTGCCGTGTGGCCCCTGTGTCCGAACCTGGGTTCCAATCCCGGTATTGGCATGGCTGTTTCTTTCTTCTTCTGTGTTTCGTCCATTTCTCCCCTGGGACTTACTATCTCAGGGTTATTCTGGACGGGATGTGAATCTCGTCCCCCTTCTTGACTTTCACTAGTTTCGCCCTGAAGTTGTCAGGTTGAGCTAGTTCCGTGGTCCCTAGTTGGCCAAATTCCATAAAGGAAGGAAAGCTAAAATTGAAATTTTTACATCTGGGCCCTTCAGGGTTCTTACAATTATCTGTAAGTACCATAAAATCTTATTTTAGAATTTAATCTAGACCTTGTTCAGTTCCTAAACTGAAAGTGCCATGATGTTTCTTGGTTGCTTGGTTGCCGGTCTTTTGTTTTTTATTGGAGAAGGGGATTTAATTGTTCCACTATAAGAATGGGCCATGAGTCCGAAGGTTTGAGAAACAGGATCTAATCAAAACAACTAAATCTTAAAATATGAATTTTGTCATAGATCACTGTTATTGTTTTCAATTAATAGGCTTTGGTTAATAAATAGGTAAATCAATACCATTCACAAAAAAAAAAAAAAAAAGTTTAAGAAACAGCCTGCAAAGAGTGAAAATGAATTTCCGTTAAATTCAGACTTTTTTTTTCTTCCAATTACAATTGAGAATTATAATGCGAAGCACATTTGGATGATTACAATATAAGATCATTACAGAAATAAAAAGAAAATTAAAAAAAAAAAAATCTTAGTTTTGCCAAGGTTTGCATAAAAGAAATTTAGTAATGATTTTAGACCGAGCGTTACTTTATTATTAAAGAGGTCTATGATGAGATTTTCCACGGAATACAGTTTTCAGTTTGATTCGATCTCGATTCAAAATATCTGAAAGTAATTACGAATTTGCTGTTTGATAGGGGACGTCCATTAATTACGTGAGGTCAAAAGGGGGAGGGGGGGTCCGGCAAAATCTAACCAAATCTCACCAAGGGTGAGGTGGGGGTTAACGAAAATCTGACGTAAACTTTTTCATTCAGAGAAAATATATATTATAGCAAGATTTCCTTTTTTTTTTTTTTGGTTGTTAAAATTTTTGAAATCTCAAAAGGGGGGAGGGGGGGGGGGGGTCCGGCAAAATCTCACCAAATCTCACAAAGGGGGAGGGGGTCCAAATTTTTGAAAAAACTCCTCACGTAATTAATGGACGGCCCCATACAAATCTATTTCTCCACATACATAAAATATATCGTTAGCGGAAGATTAACTGCTCTAATTTTAAGAGCAGCAAAGATAAGTAACAGATGTGGTGAACAAGTCTTACCAAAAAGAAAAAGCTTGAAAAATAAACTAGAATCAATCAGAGAATGGCTTTGCGGAAACCATTCATAACACTTTTAGAGTATTAAGAGAAGTCACCAGGTTAATTTTTTGGAATTCTTACTTATTTAGTTAATCCTTGGCTTTGAACAAAGGTTATTTAGTTATTCCCAATTATTTTAATCTTTCCTTTCGTTTCTTGGCTTTTTTTTTTGTAAATACAGAGAATTTTAGTAAAGTTGCGACATTTAGTATTTATTTCCTTTTTTTTTTTAATTTGTCCTACATTTCTAAGTTCTTTCATTTCAGAGGATGATTCCATTAATTTTACTGGTTCTTCGAGAATTAAGGTGTGCTTGGTTTGTTATTTGAAATGAAAGCAGTCATAGGTTTTTCAAGCGACCTCGTAGATGTAAATGTAAAGAGGCTCTTACATTCTTTGATTCTCGTCTGTTACAACTCAAACTATAAGTCGGACAGACATGATTCAAACCTTATTGGAACCTTAGGTGGGGAAAAATACGAGGTCTCCAGTCACTTTCTGTGTCAGAGGAAGGGGCCGAAAATGAAACCAAGAACGGAGTCGCTTTAGTTTCGTGTAGACTATGAAATCAGTTTTTTTAATAGTACTGAAGACAAACTGTTTACAACCTAAAGCCGATTCCATCATTTTCTTGTTCGCTTCTCAGTTTCTTCAAAAACTTTTACAAAAACACTCCAATGGTTGTGGATGGTCAACAATTCTTCACTCTTGAATTCGTGAGACCAAGATCAAGTTCTGATAAAAGATGGCTGTGTTTTATAAATCTAGAGAAATGTGAGAAATGTAGATATTACCACACCTTTATACCCGTCAAGACGAAACTGCTTTAATTTAAAAGGCGCTGTTTCTTTTCTCCTCCAAATTTAATGTTTATAAGTTTCTAATTCTCTCTATGATATGACCCAATAAAGAGAAGGCCATTATTATTTTATTTTTTTTATTTTTTTTGGCAACTCAAGTAGAACTTGAAATGAGAGAGAAAATACAATGGAAAAAATTCTGAATTTTCCAAAACTGCGCAAGTGCTATGGCTGATTGTACGTATATACTGTATAATATAAAGAATATCCATAAAAAAGTTCATTCATTTTCGATCACACTAGTCATCTACAATGATCATCCCAAAACTAAAACAATTATGTGCACATATCGCATCTAAAAGATTCAATCATTAATATTCAATGCTCAAATAAGCGTTTATGAACAAACTGTATTTTCTAATAAGCAGAACATTTCTCTCACTCTAACAATGTTAGGCAAACTCATAGTTATGTTAATATTGAGATACTTACTTCCTCCATCAGTATTTTAATCATTTACAGAAAACTCCGTATTTCAATAAAGTACTACTGCTTTCTTTTCATTCCACCAAACTACAATTACAATAGAAATCTCTTCAACTCACATAACATAAAATTTATGTACAGTACTAACAGAGACTCAAATTCTAGTAGATTGTGCCCAGGTTTCCTTGCGCTATGTACAACAATACTTATACAAGTCAAACTAAAAGACTCATGAAGAGCCCATATTTGAGCAAGAAAAAGTATTTGCTTCCGAAAAATAGAGCAGATCAGTTAGTTTTCCTCAACATCCACACAAATGTACTAGCATCGATCAATTACAAACGACTAGACAACACAGACCGACCAGGTAGTAAAACAAAGAAAGATCGCAATACCTTTTAACAACAATGTACGTATAGTATGGAAAGAAAAGATCAACAAGTGTGGTCAAGGAATTAAAGCGATTTGGTGTTTGATGTCATCTGTAGGGTTAACACCAACATTGTAGTTGCGACTCTGATTGGCTGCAATGCAGGAAAGGCAATTTCATTTGTGTCTACACCAATATTTCACAATAGCAGGGATAAACAATCTAGTCAAACATTACTACTATTCCACAATCGCACCTTCCCTCCTGTTCGATGGCTTACGTATTACACTGAAGGATATTAGGCATAAAACTGGTGGTGACATCTTATAAATTTGAAGTTACTGATCGCACAATGATATATATGACTGTAGGATACTGACAATGTTTTGATAGATAGTGTATTTTAATTTAGAACAGAAACAGAAAGTTAAGAAATCTATGCAGAACGAAGATTGGAAACAATAGAGAGTTCATTTTCACTGTCTAAACTGCAGATATAATAGGGTGACCAGATTTTTACATTGGCAAAGTGGGACACCATTGACCGGGGTGGGGGGAGACCGGAAAGAAAAAGAAAAACGGAATCTCCAGTTCAACAACCAAAAAAAAAGGAATCTCCAGTTCGCCAATCAAACAAAAAAAGGAATTCAATAACCAAAAAAAAAAATCGGGACTTTTTTAAAATGCCGCGGGACGCGGGACAAATTGTTAAAAATCGGGACTGTCCCGCCAAAATCGGGACGTCTGGTCACCCTAGATATAAGTAGATTGATAGGAAAAATATGAACAGTCCCCCCTTATATACATATTTCGTTATTAATAAAAGAAAAAAAAGCACAAAAGTATAAATCTAGTACTATTCAGTAATAATATTCTAAAATCTCTCAGAATGAATTTATTTTGGCTTATATACTTTTAGAACAGAAAGTATAAATATCAGTAATATATTAATTTGTTTATAAATAAACTTGAAATCATTAACTCCTTAAAAAAAGAAAAACAAATGATTAAATACACTTTAAGTCCTTAAGTCCTTCGAGAGGATTTCAACATGAGGAAATCTTACAGAAATTCAGGCATAAGACAAGATTGGGTGCAGCAGGTTTAACATCTCCACTGAGTTTTAAAAATTCAATGACATTTTCTCTTAATTAAGATTGCTTATTGTTATTTTATTCTTATTTTTATTCAAAAAGTTTAGCGAAGTAGTTTTGTCAAATGTTCGTCTTTAAAACACAGCCAATAACACTTGAAAAAGCTTTAATTATATCAATATGAAATAAGATATTGAAAGAATGAAGAGATGGAAAGAAGAAAATATGAATGAAAACGGATGGAAAAGCTGAAGAAAAGAAGAACTGTAATATTTTCGAGACAGTCGAGTTATTACCTATCAACATACAATATGGAAAAAAAAGAGATAATACTTATAAAGAGAACACCTTTGAAATAGACACAAAAACCCATCAATACTGAAGCACTGGAGAAAATACAAAGGCAAGAATTTAATTCCTCTTTTTTTTCTTATTTTGAAACAAACATCTTGTAGGATCTAAATAAAGAAGGAGTCTCGTAAATCTTGAGACTGTTCTCAGGTTCCTATTTTTCTGATTAGAATAAAGAAAACTAAGAAACTTCTATTCTATTATGTTTCTGTGTTTTAATAATGAAACGAAATCTTTTTTTTCTCCGGATGGGAAAACTGAGTTCTCACAGTAACAAGTTATTAAAAGTATTTTCTGTTCATTTCAACTGAACAGTATTTAAAACAAAAGGAAATTATTGATCAATGTTAGAACTGACTTCCGGTCTTCACTGACTGAACACCACTGGTTCACAGACTAACATCATCAAAATTCGAACCCTAACGAAAAATGATTATCATGCTTTTTTTTTCCTTTCTAAACAAGCCTTTCGGGTTTTCATTACATTTGGTACAAGATGAAAGTGAATTTTCATAAAGAAACACTTCAAATGACGAGAAGAATGTATCCTATACATTATATGGAGCGTAATATATATATATTTTTATATATTTTCAGTACTGATTGTCTACATGTTTTATGTCCTTAACTATTGGTATGATGTACAATAAAATCAATGGAAATCTTCTTTATTAAGACCTGAAATTTCAGTTTTATATTAAAAGGTGGACCTAGTGTTTTAAAAGTGTAGTAGTGACATCTCCAAACAGCTGTTTCACGGTCAGTTGCCGATCATCAGTGGAGAGTAGTCACTGTAAAACCCCTAGATCCAATTCTTTTCACTGTCTTCAGTTTTATAGATAAATTAGTTTTTGAGTTATTCTGTTCAGAGACGAACGGACAGTCATACGGGATGTCGATTTAAAAATTGTATTCTAAAATTAATCTCCCCCCCCCTCCTTCCTCTCCTACGCATGTTAAAGGGGCATTGAAGAAACTGTGAATCCAAATCTCGAATACTTCTCGTTAGAATACTTCTTTATTTCTTTGACATATTTCAATGTGTGATTTTTAATGTGCAAGAGCAGCAGAGGCTAAGCTGCGCCAGGAACAAGGTATGAAATTGAGAATAAGTAGTTGAAAGAAAGAGTAACACATATAGAAGAACGAAGGAAACATTAAGCCTAGGCCAGGATTCGAGCGTGTTGTCTCATGGCTAGGATACGAACGGTAACTAGCATACGAATATAAAAATTATAGATATACTTTTTAAAAACTTAAGTTTTATTAAGGGTCTAAATAAGGAATGACATAATATTTTTGCAAGGAGTTCTTTTCCTCACATGCTATAATGTCAGTTAAGACCTAATGCCTTTTCAGCGTGGAACGATGGGGTTAGCGATCGTGTGGTTGGAGTAGTTTCAACTCAATAAAAGTGCGGTATCACACAGCTATGATAACGAGCAACGGAGAACAATAGAACTCTAGCAGCAGCCATCGCCTAAGATGTACATTCGCCTCACAGCTATTGATTACACGATTTGATTCTGAACAGCTACCGGATAGAGATCACAGCAGAGAATCAATGATACTTTTGTTTTTCGAGGTTAGTCAATGGAGGACGTTGTATTAATAACATAATCAGTCTCTGCTAACCTCCTCCGTTTCTACAGCTCAGATGAGTAAAACCAACAACGGATTCCGACTTCTAAGCAATGTAGTTTAAAATTTTGAAGTGAAAATTCAAAATCGAATTGCTCCCTGGTACCGAGGAGGGGTCAGGACCCCCTCCCCCTCCTATTGCATCCGGAAATGGAAGAAATGTAGGATTTTGAACCCGTTTTTTTGATTGGAAAGTTCATGATAGATCTTAACCTCCTTCCCTATCCGAGAAAGGTCACAATGTTTCACTTTTCCGATTCCTCACATTGAAGTCCTTCTCCATTTGCTCAGTCTCCACTAAGTCGACTAGAAACATTCATTTTACAGTAATCGCCTGTAAAAATCACGATAATTACCCATAAAACAAAAAAGAGTGAAATACCAATTTTCTTAAACAGTATTTTACAATTTATTCCTGTTAATTAATCATAAAGAAACAAAAATACAAAATTCAGATCCAATCAGTCAAAAAAAAAAGTTTATATAAAATTAAAAACAATAATAATTTATCCAGTAAAAATCTTTGCTCGTTTAAAAGTTTTCCAAAGGAGAAGCAGATACAATTCTTCTATTTTTGTCCACTGCATAACTTCTGTAGTTAAAAAAATTCCTGAAATCTGCAAGATCTTTAAAAAATCATTAAATTTTTGTCTGACATTTTTTTTTCCTCAAAAATTAAAGGAATGGAGGCTGATCATTTACTACCGTACTTATATCGATTCTTCAAAAAATTAGCTTCCTGGTTCTTTGAGGAACTTCTTTTAATTATTTTCTTTTGCTTGATTATCTCCTTAGTGTTAAGCATTTCCTGTTTTTATTGATCTATTAGTTCATTCCTATACAAAGTGTAAGGGAAGAGGAGCTTTCAAGAAAGTTCGTCACTGCCTCTACAGCCCAAACTATAAGTCGTACAGACATGAGTGATACCTTACAGAGGAGGGCGAAAAACACGAGTTCCGGTCTCGGGCCATTTCCTGTCTCACAGGATGTGGCCGAAAATCAAACATGTAAAGATAGTTTTTTTTCCTTGTTCCTTCCATTAAAACAATGGCTAGTTGGCATGCCAATTTTCAATTATCAGCTTAATAAAAATCCCCACAAAATTAATTAAAAATTGTCAAGTGACAAAGAGGAAATAAGAAGTATTCGTCGTTTGGAAACAACCGAAGAATGAAAAGATAAAAATTATCCAATGTTTAACTGAGGACAAAGAGTGAAACAAAATTTTCACAGGCAATCGAAAGTCCTACTTTTTGAGTTATTGTAGAATTGAATTGAACGGTTATTCAATTGAATGCCAAGTGTGTTTGTTGCATAGCTTCTTATCTTTTATACTAAAATCGATACAGGAACAACTAAATATATTGCAATACTCTTCGAAGGAATGTGAACCTTTCACTAAAATTTCAGCTTTCCAAGACAAATAGTTTTTGAGACGGACGAAGGATAATATTTCGTCAAATAATTGCATTCTAAAAGTTTTTTGTTCTCTCCTGGTGTGTTACGGAAACAAAATGTAGTATAATATATTTAAAAGCCTAACTGTAATCACAAAAAATTTAATCAGATCTAAGCAAAAGGATAAGATAATAATCTATGCAATAATAAATTTTACTAATTACAAATTTTAAATTACTAAAGAGCATCATGTTTTAGTCCTTATTTAAAATTCGCGCATAGTATCGATATCAAAATCTAAAAAGATATACTCAATAAACGTAAATTTTCAGATATCAAATTTCATCTAAATTAGTGTATAGTTTGAAATACTTAAGGGCGCTGTATTTTGGTTCATATTGTAATCTCTAATAAAACAAACCTACAATAGCTTGAATGAGCGGTATAACCAGGATTAAAATATCAATTCAAATCTAAGGAAATACCGTTTCTAATACCGTTTTCTGAAGCAAATGATCGCAGAAAATTATAGAAACCTCAGACGGAAAAAAAATCTGGAAATTCATTAAAATTAAAAAAGTTGCTTTTATAAATGCAAATCTGCTAAATAAATAAAAAACTTTTTTATTTTAGGAAATTAATTAAATCCATAGTTAAGATAAATTGACTAAATCCAATTAGTTTTAATGAGCACGAGAAATATTCATAGCAGTGTTAAACATCGACAGAAATTTAATTATTTCATTTCGAACGCTTTTCTTGAGAAATTTCATTTTCAAAGGCAGTTCTCGATTTTCAATTATAAATCTAAGCTAAATTCTAAACTATAATACACTCACCAAGTTTACTCGTCCAAAAGAAATTGAAGGGTGGGGACACCCACACATACTGATTTTATTAACCTTATTTTCGTCGGAAAAGAGGGTTTCTGAATGTTTTCCTTGTGAAAAATTATGGATTATTTGCATTTACTAATTATTAAAGAAAAGATATTAGAAGAGTAACCGTGGATGAAGAAACAGATCCTGGTTTTTATGTTTAAAATAAATTAGGTGATAAACAGCTTGTGTCTGCAAAGAGGCTACAGCACCCCCGCGTACAATAATCTCCAATCGCTTCTTTTATGATGAGGATGTGAGTCAGGTTCAATTCAGCAGTTGCAGCTCACACGTGTTTTCTGCCAAACCAAGATAAACAGAGCCGCTGCTCTGACAGCTGTTTCCTTGGGCTTTTGTAAAATAAAACCGTGTGTGGAAAGACAGTGGACGGCAAACGGGAACGTGTTCTGCCTACTTCCGATAAATAGGAATTACTATCTTATCAGCGTCCATTCGAAAATAGAAGCTAATGCCTGGCGCTTGGATTCTGTCAAAATATAAATTATATGCAGATCTCTGGAACATTCTCTGAGAAAATCAGACGCGTATCTTGATAATGTATTGTCTGAGTAACTATCTCAATAAATAAAATATAAGTCATCAACTATCAATGGTAAGTTGATGTAGCAAAATAAAATGATAAACAAGTTTGAAGCATTTCTAGGAGTGGTAACAGTATTTAACTATCGTGCTAACGAATTTTTCGAAGGAGTTGGAACATAATTTATACAGAATTTCGACTCCACCTTCTACGAAAATCAACAGCTGATAATTTTTTGTATATTTTTTTTATCAAAATGCGCCCGAATCCCCAAGGATCTTTTTTTTTTCTTTAAAAAAGAAAAATAATAAGATGAAAACCGCTATCATTCTTCCTTCAAGACTGTTGCAGTCGTTCCATGTCAGCTTTGCTTTTGTTTAGTAATGCATTGCGGTTTTTTTTTTTTAATTTTGCTTGTTTTAATTAAAATTAAATGGACTTAGATGAACTTAACATAAGTTCTTATTTATATATTTCAGATTCAATAAACTTCTTAAAATGTTTTGGAAAAATGCCATTTGCACAAGTTATTCAAAACAGATAAGTTTCTAGTTAATTGAGTTCATTTCCCAAGTAAAGGGAATGATTAAACAGCCATTAGTCATAAGTAAAAACAAGTTATAAATTTCTCCAATTTATGTATTGAAGGGCATTAAATAAACAAATACTACATAGGTTGTTGTTTCGTTAGTAAATCCTCAAATAAAGCACATTTGTTTTGATTTCTCTCAATGAATTTAATTTTTAGTCGTTCTTTCTTATTCTTTCTGTTGATTGCTTCTAGTTTCGTTTTAAGCATTAGGACCACGTTTCTACATTTTTTAAAGTACTTATTACAATTTGTCATTGTACTTATTACTTATAAAGTGCATACTACTTTCACTAAATAAAGCACTTGTACAATTGCAACTCGACTAACTCGAAGAAAAAAATTGAAGAAAACTTGTATTTCGATCCTTGAACAGCTCAAATAATAATAATAATAATAATAATAATAATAATCAATAGATCAAATCTTCTTTTTTAAGACTTGTTTAATTCTTAGTAGCTCTTGAACTTATGTTTCTGTAAATACGAAATGTTTTTGTAAACCTGACTTAAAAGCTGTTTGTAAAAATGGATCAAAATGCTATGCTCTCAAGTGTTCTTTCGTTGTTTATACAAAATCCCGTTCGGAATCTTCAGGGACATCACCCTTTTGTTTTTTGCCGCCAAAGAAAGTAGGTCCAACTTGATGGCTTTGCAAAGTATTGTCAGAGGGTGCGAAAAAAAGTTCTAAATATAAAATTTTTATTTTCTAAATGAATTCAATAACAATCTACATTTTCGATATTTGTATTTATTCTCCGCCAATGAAAATACATTAAAATCAAAACAAACAAGATGACGACTAACGACAGTTTTCTCTCGTTCGCTGAGCATCATTTGTACAAGCTCCGTTAAAACGTTGTGTTACTTTATTGCTATTATTGGCTATTTCTAAATATTTTCATTGAAAGTAAGTGTAATCGTGGGTCCAAAAAAGATTACTGATCCAACCAAGGCTAAAATAAAAGCAGTGAGAATGACAGTTGAACTGAAAAAAAAAGAACTCCTTACGAACTTTGAAAGTAGAACTTGTGTCTCGGATCTGGCCCCTCAATATAGTTTTCTTTTGCGTGATTTTACGCATTAAGTATTATTTTAAATGTTTAAATAAGCATCATCTGGGGGTCTGAAACAGACTAATCCAATTTATATTATTTCTTATGGGAAAAATTGATTCAGCATTCGTTCAAATCGCAATTCGAGCGGCCACCTGGAACAATTGTGTACAAATAACGAGGTTCCACTGTATGTTCTAATGAATATATACTGATGTTCATTATATAACCCCACTGATATGAACTTACAAAAGTAAAAAAAAATAACCTTTTTCTTAGAAAAATTAACAGTCATGTGAACTTACAAAAATAAAAATCATGATTGTCACTGAATGTCAACAGTTCATTTCAGAACTATAAAACCGAGGAGTGAACTTAAAAAAAAAAAAAAAGTTAATGTCTATTATATAAGAAAATATTAAGATTTTTTTCACAGCAAAGTCGATTAGCAAAGTAAACAAGGAAATGTGGAAAAATTTCTTAAAACACACTACAACAATAGAGAAAGCTTTCGATAATTGATAACATAACAGAGATTGAAATCCAAAGCTTTGCAATAGAAATTGCTAACCACTCTGATAATACGAAATGTAAACAATATAAGCACACATTTCAATAAAAATTCAATGTCTACTGAACATCAATAGTTCATTTCACAACTACAATCTCAAGGAGTCAACTTTTAAAAAAAAAGCTTCCATTTCTACAGTACATCAATAGTTCATTCATATACACAGGTCTTATGTGAACTTATAAAAAAAAAAAAAAAAAAAAAACCTTTTCACTAAATATCAAGAGTTCATTTCATTTCCCCAGTCATGAGAACTTACAAAATTAAAAAATGAAAATATTATTTTCATTGAATATTAACAGTTCATTTCAAAACTATCAAATAGAGGAGTGAACTTAAAAAAAAAAAGATAATATCTATTATTCAAGAAAAAAATAAGATATTTTCATTTCTACTGAAGATAATATATTGTCGTAGACATTATGTATATAATTACCTGCTATATATCTTTTTTTAATGTAGAATATAAAAAATTTTATTCATGAATAAAAATTACATATCATTTTTCATTGATTATAAAAATAATATAGGAATGAATGATTGAGTTTAAATTTTATAGGAAAACTGCAAATTCTTGGACTTAAAAAAAAAGTTTAGACGGAATAGTTTATAGAATAGAATTAGTTTAAGGAAATGCGTCAAAAATTGTGAAAAACATTATCTAAATATTAAAAAAAAACAAAAACAATAATTATAAATACAAAATACTGATAACGACCTCTTGTGTTCCTTCTATATTCATCTTGTAAACCATCTGCAGAATTGGAACGGGATATCAGTAATCCTTAGAGATTCCACATTTATTCTCAATATTTCATCTTATTTAAATTATTATTTTCCATATCTTTTAATTCATACATAGCCTTAAATGGAATAATTTCCAAAATATCCAACTTATCTATTATCATCAAAATCCGGGAGGAGTTCCCTTGATTGTTTAGGTTTCTCTACAGCATATTTTATGTCTTTAACAATTTTACTTCAAGAATTATTAAACACAGTTGCACTTATTTAATCTCTTGGTGGAAACAACGGGTTAGTCAGTGAACAGATTATAATATATTGAGATAACCAGTGGAATATCCATCCTACGCAACACTATTAGAGATCACTAATGGTCAGACAAATTCAAATACTACTGTTTCCTTTATTATAATTAGATGCTTACTTTAATTCCAGCATTGTCTTAATAAAAAGAATTAAGTAATTTACTAAATACCGAATATCTTCATATTCTCAGAAGCTTTTATGTGTACCTGCAAATATTCTTTTTAATGAAGAAGTATTGAACCAGCATCTGTTGAAAGTCCATTTCATTTTTCATGTTTCATTGTTTCTTTTTTCAACATTACTGTTTAAGATTTGTTATTCTATTTTGTTTCTTTGTGAAACATGATGAAAATAATGTATTAAAAGTTTGTGATGATTGACCTGTCTGTCTGTCTGTTATTACTTTGTCAAGATGGATTTTTTTTTCCGTTATTTAAAATGAAGAAATGTTATTTGTTAATGATTTTATAAAAGTGGCATCAGAATATGAAAAATAATAATAAAAAAACAAAACAAACAGACAGACAGACAGACTTGGCTAAGTCAACATCCCGTCAAAAATAATGAAAATCAAGATAGAGTTAAGCAATAATGAAACCTTTGGCGAATGCAAGGAATAAGTCCTTTAGTCTTATTCTGATAGTGTTATTTTTAAAAATATCTGGCTAAACAAGTTTAATGACGTTGCAAAATTTCAAGAATTTGACGTCTTTGGAAAAAAAAAAAAGAAACTTGTAACGACAGAATATAACGGCAGATAGACCTACTATTACAGAACTTTTTAAATAGAAAGTTATTTCTGTTAATGTAAGTGGAAAGTTACGACCCCACTTTTGGAGTAGAAAAAAAAAAAAAGAGCTTCGACATGAAATTTTTTAAATCATATGCTCGAAGTGTAATCCGATGTCGCCCGGGTCAAATAAATAAATAAATAAATAAATAAATAATTACCTCCAAAACATTGATAATGTTTAAAATTTAGGTTAAACTTTACTCAGTGTCACAGCATTGTCATGGAGTTTATCCGTCACTGGTGTGTCTTCGTTTTTGATCCAAATGTTTTAGTAGCAGAAGAGCAACAGAGACTATGCTATGCCAGGAACAAAGAAAAGAAAAGGAAGCACAGAGAAGAGAAAAAGACACATCCATATTATTTATAGAAATATTTTCAATATAAATTTGTTTTCGTCTGTTTCTTTTTTCCATGTATTACAGATCAAAATCTGTCACTGTCGACGATCGAAAACATTTGTCAACAATTCAAATGTTTATTCCATTGAGATGTTGATCGCGCACTTAACATAATTTAACTGTTCCTATAAGATAAGGCTACAGTGCTGGCGTCGAACGTAAAGTAGAATTCATTTATTAAGGTTCTAAAATGTATGAGTGTGAAGTGCTCTTGTGGACTAATGATTTCTTTTTCCTTCAAAACTGCAAAATATAAATTTCTAGAAAAGCTGCGGAAGTTGATAAAAAGGAAAAAAAAATCCACGAGACTCATTTTTTTTCTTTTTTACCAAATAATTCACAATAACATTCGTTGTTCTTTTTTTTTGTTTGTTTTGTTTTCATCACTGACTCCAAATGTAGTGTTTCTTCTGTTTGCGAAATTTTTCTTCTTCGTTGCAAAATGTTGTTCGTAAACAGAAAATTGTCAGAAACAACTATTCTGAGCAAAACTCAAAATTATTAAATCGCTAATGAAGATTGTAGTGTAGACCAGTAATTCCTTATTAATATATTCTTTCCTCGTGAAACATTCTACGCTTTCTTTGTTTTTCTCAATTAGAACTCATAGTTCATTTTCAAAATTCATTTCAATAACCACTATCCAATGGCTCATTCTGTGTACTGAAGATAAAAGCTTGTACGAAAATATTCACATTTAATTCAATATAATTTATGTTACATACGAATGTTAAAAATTGCTAAGGGTTGTAATACCTAGGTAAGATTTTTTTTTTTTTGTTAAAAGGAAATAATCAAATCACAGAATTTAAGTTGAAAAGGATGTTAAAAAATAAATAAATAGAAATAGGAGGATCTGTCTACTTTATAAATTATTCTTGGATATTTAAATAATACAATCGTTTACGAGGGATTTTTCTCACTGAGGGTGAAGTTGACTCATATTTCGGCTTGGTTTCTTGAGCCTTCGTCAAGAGGTCTTTGAAAGTTATATGAAACCTCCTGCGCTGTTTCTTTGTCAATAGGCCTATTTCGTGGCCTATTTCTCCGAGACACTGTAAACATTAGAATGACATTGCTTTTCATGGTCCATTCCTTCTTCACATCCAAGTGAAATAAATTCTCAATAAAACTGCCGGCTTTTATTGACATCAATTTGAGTTTTAGAGCACATTTCGTTCGAAATTTCGAATAAATTCATGTTTGTATATATTTATATATAGTAGTTTTTTCTATGTAGGTTTTATTTAAGCATATGCTGAGTAAAAAACTTGAAATATAAAAGTATTAAGGAGATTTTATTTTTCGAATGGTGATTTGAAGTCTTTTTGTTTGGATGATGATTGCTGTCATTGTTTGAGAATCACTGATGTAAATGTATGATACTAACTTAAAAGATATCTCTAGCAACTAAAACGTCACCGTATTTTAACGCTAGAGTACCAGAATTTCTACGGTGCCTGTAATACATAAACAGTCAGTATATTTTTAACATCGAAATATCTGCAAAACGGCCATCGTAATTTAAACGATCGAGTACCAGAATTTCTTTTTTTTAACGGTGCTTTAGAAAAATTGTCAATATGAAAGATTTTTTTAAAATTTTTGTTGAAAATAAGCTCATTACATAAACTGTTATAATTACAATGACTATGTTTTTTTTTCCTTTGCTTATTACTGCCATATAATAGCAACGTGTAAATATATGTTTTTTCAGAATGCCTTTTCCTTATTAGCAAATAATGCTGTGAGGTATCTTGGTAGGGGATGACCTGTCTCATTATAAGTGACCGCTGATGGATACAAAAGCGGAAATGAATCTGTGGATCGTCGTTCAATGTCCCCAGATGAAAGGAATCTATCGCTGTTATCGACGTCCAATTCAAAGCCAATCAAACTGAAACCAAAAAATCGATTGCTCTTTTCTTCCCTAATCTCTTGACGGTGTTGAGAGCAGCTTTTTAACCATAATGCCCCACTCGTCAATTTATCGATTAGTCGTTCCTGTTCGCTGATGAGCAGTATGGGAATAAGAATCACTTCCAAGAACCTTTTTAGAATCAGCTACGTTATTGTTTTCTTACTTTTTTTAATTGAAATTTCTAAATATTAAATTAGTACTACTAAAAATCCAGTTGATGAAACATATTGAATAATATTCAGTAATAATAGTAAGTATGACCCGTAACGTGATAAATAAATAATTTTGACCAATATCACTATTTCAGAATTGTTATTATCAATAACAAATAGTGTTGAAAATAACAACACTGTTTCAAAGATATTGTTAAAAATTATTTATTAATTGCTTTTCAGAAAACTCCTAGTGTTTGGAAATTACTTGGAAATGCCAAATTTCATATTACTTTATTTCAGTGTTCCTCATCTGTTGGTTCGCAAATTCTTTGGGAGTCGCAGTAAAAATTTTGTAATGTCGTCTCTATGAAATTATGTATTAACTATTTTTTGTTTTTGTTTAAATGCTTACGGAGGAGGTTTGGGATAAAAATACATTGCTGAAAAGAGTTCAGAGAGAGAAGAAAATAAAAAAGCTTTTAAACCCGTAGTTTTATATAAATGTTTCTTTCTTTTTGAATATCACAACTACGATGTACCAATTCCTGGACTTGAAGAAGCTGTAACTGAAAGATAACTGAAAGATAACTACAGACAATATTGATTAAGAAGAAACCAAAGAGGGTCCTGTGAGATAATTTGGGCAGGAAGTGATCTGGTTCCCGCGCTTGGATCATCAAATGCATAAAATTAAACCAATCGATTGCAGGTTAAGTGGACGATAAAAGCACTAATTGCTTTATCGGGATTTTTAAGCGAGTCAATATTGGGTTTGATTTGCAATGAATTAAGAGAGGTGCCACCAATAATTTGTCGAGTTAATTTATGAAATTACTGTCTCTTGCCAACATAAATTTCTCTGCTCGAAAGCACAATTTACTTCCTTCAAAGATTTCTCTTTTATTTAAGTAACTTCACAAGTCTTTTTTAAGTTGATCTATTCGTTTAGGTGGAACAGGTAAAGAACTTTTCTAAAGTTAACAGTAAAGTCTTGTCGGGCTATTTGAACAAATCCCATAATTTGTCATGAATGATAATGAACATTTTTGCCGATAGAAGGCGTTCAATAATAATAATAATAATAATAATAATAATGAGCTGTTTGGGGAGACCGAAGGGTTCATGATCGCGATACAGGACCAAGTCATCCCCACACGCAACTACAAGAAACACATTCTACACGACGCAAACACACATCACGACAGATGCCACACTACGCATGAGATCACATAATATCAGGCTGTCCCCTTCTCTCCCAGACAGATTACCTCCACCGACACAATCAGGTAGCGTCGATCGTTCATCAACAACTAGCACACAAACATTCACTTATTAAAAACACGGTCCCGTACTACAAGTACATACCACAATGCGTATTAGAGTCGCCCTCCCATAAACTGTACTGGGACCGCCCCATTAACAGAGACAAAACCATACATCACAACAGACCTGACATCACACTTGTAGATAAGGTCAACAAACAGATCTATCTCATTGATATTGAGATATCAGCAAGAACATGCAGAAAACTCACGCAGACAAGATCAATAAATACATCGACCTAGCACACGAGCTCCAGAAGCAGTGGAGGCAGAACCGAGTACGTGTTGTACCCATCGTCCTGTCCTCCACTGGTCTGGTGCCTCACACATTGCACCACAGTCTCAGCACATTAGGACTTCACAAAAACACTTATGCACAACTCTAGAAGGCTGTGGTACTCAACACAACACGCATAGTTAGGAAATTTATAGACACAACCACACAACCCTAAATATTCTTCTGTACTATTTTATATATATATACTTGGCAATTTGCGCTTTGGTCCTTGACCTGCCATGTTGTCTTTGCTGGGGAAACCCATGGTTTGAAACTGTTACGATATAACAATAAAAATAAATATGAATTGTTTCCTTTTGTTTCAGAGGTTTTTCTTTTCTTTCTGGTCAAAAGCCTTTTGTGGTGAGCGATTAGCTGGCCATTCCCACAATTTATCGTTGTTTTTTATTTTGTTGTCTTTAGTTTCTGAGGGTCACTTGTCATCTTAAAAATAAATTCCCTTTTCCCTTGTATGCCTTTTGAGTTTATGCTTGCTGAATATCCCTAGCTGATGAGAGACTAATTAGCTCGAAACGTGTGTCCCAGGGTCTTAGCTTGACCCATTATTCTTTTATTATTTTAATAATAATTTACGTCTAAGTATTTAATCTTGTCCGGTTAGCAACATCCTCATCCCCTTTTGAAATATTGTTGGGAGTTTTAAAATTCCGCCGAACGCCAATATTTGCATCGTTCCTTGTTAAATCAATGGTCAGATCGAGTCACCGTCGGATATCAAAAGGGGTGGCAGAATATCCCAAAATGATTTTTGTTTTTAACTTTGTACAGTTTATATCTATTGACAGGATAGAGAAGGGAAGAAACGTTTCCTTTCCCTCCCTTTTAAAGAAATGTTTCAAAACTTTTGCTGGGATCATCGTTCTAAATTCATTTTTTTTTTAATTCGGAATCTTGTGAAGAGATTGAAGGGGAATGTAGTCAAAACATTGATTTCTTCCTGAACAATGTCGGGTACTACAACTAACAAATGGGTAATCTAATAATAAGACTCTATTAGACAAATTTTTGTTATTTCAATCACACTGAAATGGAGACCAGACAAAACGAATTTAATGATTACTCTCGTAGAAATGAGGTCCATTAGGAAAAATAGATAAAGTATACTTTTTTTTACCATCACAATAATTACCTATACACGTAAAAATTTGTTTTATACCTTTTTTTTTATTATAATCCGAGTTGAAACAAAAAAAAATATAGCCTTCAATAAGGCTTCTAAGGTTTTTACATCATTTACTTGCTTTCTCCAGTAAATAAGGATGAAAACACATTCCTTGTCAAAACTATCTCCTGAGATATTTTATCTCCCTCTTGATTGATGAAAAACTTCCAACTTGGTTGAATTGATTCGATCGTTTTTCCAACTTGTTGTGTATTTCCTGAAGGAGTTAGTAAGAAAGGAACGGGATTTACTTCCCAAAGCCCTGTGTGCGTTGCCTTCTTGGCATGCAGCACCCGTTGAAGATCACAAGGGTTGCCGTCGAGCCATAAGCCGCTTCCTCCCACCTTCAACGACCGTTTTCACTTCTCCAATACTTTCTCATCTTGATGTATCACCCGATGGAGATCTATAAATAAACAAAGTATGTAGTTGGTGTATCAGTTTCTTCAGATACTCGCACTGTAAGATCCATTGCAGCAAAGACAGCGCAGCATAAACTTTTCCGTCGAAACTTTCAAATTGTCTAAGAAATTGAAAAGACGTTTATTTATTTAGTTCTCTGATAATAATGTTGCAGTCACCTAGTAACTATTGATACGTATTAATGTAAATAGGGATTTTTTTTTTCTTTTTATCTTTTTCTGTAAGTTTGAGCTTCCTAGGACGTTTAGGAATGATGATCACCACAAATACAACTTAAAATTGCATTTTAAAACCTTACTGTTCTAAACATTTCCATTCCGACGCATATTAGAAATGTTAAAGCAAATAATACACTGTGGTACTACTACGTTAACAAGAGGATACACAAATAAATTATTACCATGAAAACACGACTTTTATTTCACTTTACTGTTTGGTATTTAAATGGAACTTTATTGTAAAATATTTAAACTAAGTCTGTCCTCGTAGTTAATCCTATTTTCCATGACGTGGGTAAAATTTGCAGGAATTTAACTGGTTTTGCTTGAATTTATTTAATGATTGCATTACAGCCATTGTCTGCGCATTGTTGGCCACGTTCATTATTGGCTTCTATTTCGCTCTAATAATAATAAAAAAAGAAATTGTACTGTTCTACTTTAAGACATGTTGTGAACAATATTAGATGGCAAACAATGCGATAGATAATATCCTACTTTTAATGATGAATTTTAAATATTACTATTCTTTATATACAAAGAGAGTCCACGTGATGCATCTAAATGTTTTCTTATTTAGCCTTATTTTGCCTTTACCACCAACCATCGGCATTGTAAAGGGGGGGGGGGTCGGTAAGGGTATAAACTCCTCCTCCCCCCACTGCAGTGGAAAAGGGAAGAAATCCAGCATTTCTGGCTTTGATTAGTCCAACACTGGCACCTGCCAAGTTTTAATAATTTTGTTAAAATACAGAGTGGAAGGCTTCCCTCAGGTCTGACCATCCCTTTCTTACCCCTGTTCCACATGATGTTGGAATGGAAAGTTTTTTAAAACTCTTGAAAGTTTTCCACAAGTTTTTGAAAAATATGCTTGGGATTCTCATTATCAACAATTCAGCCTCCGTGTTGGTGCGTTAAAATAAAAAGAATAAAAAAGAAATCTACCTTCAAACATGCCATTTGGTGAAAATTTGCTAAATCAGTAAATGTCTTAATTAACTTAAATCCAATTAATCAGAGACGAATGAAAATCAAAATACAATTTAGAAGAAAAAAATCAATTTGCCTTCATTGTTCCAAAGGGAATTTTTCTCATCCTTAATCGAAAATTTCTCTAAAGGCATCCACAGGGGGAAAAAAAGATTTTAAATACAAAATGGAAATTTTTTTAAAGGATTTTTATTGTTTGTATTATTTTAAATCTGTTAATTTCTCAATAAGAATAATGACATTAATAATTTATTACAAACTACACAGACAACAAAATCCGTTTGTACAAAATCTGACAGACGATCTTTTTATAAAATACTAGGCCACCTCTCTATCTCCCCCTGGTAAGTATGAGATAATCGAAGAAGAATCGATTCCAAGCGGTTATGGCAAAAAGTGATATTTTATTCGTTTTTGAATGAACTCATTATTTGATAGCGCGCGTCATTGTTGACGGAGAGAAGCTAAATGAACTTTGAAATTTACATTTTAATCTAGTAGGCTAACATTAATGAGTTATTTTTTCTTCTCTGGCTCTTCTCTCATTGGGCCACACGCACACACACACACACAAAGGGAGTGATAAGAACCAATAATTTGAATATAGTCCCCGTGGGCTAATGGATAGAACTTCGGATCAAAAGGTTGCAGGTTCGATTCCCGTCGCGAATGTTTCAATATAGAAATTTTTTCACAGAAAATTTTGAAGTTCAACAATGCTCATTTTGAAACTGTCGACTTCCTCGCAACAATGAACAATGACAACCAGTTTTCCAGTGTTGCGCTAACATTGTGAATACTGGAAATCACAACAATTGCGCCTTGTGCATTTGTGGACTTCCTCGCAACAAAGCAACAGGAACAATCGTTTTCTATTGTTGCATTGCGCCGGACAGACAGAGAAATAAAAGATTATATATAGTAATATAGATTCCAGATTAGAAATCTCACTATTCAATACTATACGTGTAAAGTTATCATAATTTGTATTTGTAGTTATGAAGAAAAGTTTTACATCCGAGTTTGTCTCCTTATGAAATGAAATGCAGACGTCTTCCTATAGAAGTAAACTGCTCCATAATTAGGCTAAAAGCTTTGAGACACTGGATTACAACAAAGCAGAAAACCAAGTTTTTAGCTACAAATCAATGATTTCTTTCTTTTTTTATATTTCGAGGATAAAATAAATAAGTTTTAATTAATGAGGAAAAAACAATGACAAAACAGAAATATCAAAATATGAACTGCGTTGATATATTTTCCGTAGTTTCGTTAAGTAAGTACATAAATATTTAATAAAATGTAATGACAGTATCTAAATAAAGAGATATCGTCAGAGTTGAACTGATGAGATTGGCCTATGATATTTTCGAAAGCACCACACCCATCTCCTGATGCCTCCATCAAAAATAATCAACATTTTAACCTTTATCATCTTTTTGTTCGTCTGAATTGTCAAACGATAGATATCCAATAAATTATTCCACTTGTATAATTAAAAGAGCCTTCACGTCTACTTTGATCTCACGATATCGAGATATTTGTGTTAAATACTAAATGTAATTCGCGAAACATACATTATCAGAAATTGAATTCCCGCAGATTTCTCATTCCTTTGAAAGCGAAGTTGAGTAATTCCGGATGCTAACCACGGAAGTTCGTGACGTACTATAAAGAAAAATACTTTTTTTTTTTTTTGTCTTTACTTCAACTAAGCTCTGATCTCTAAACCAGATGGAGCATTCACTTTTGCAATTATGAAATGCGATGCAAAATGATAAAAACAGAACGACAAAATTCATCAAAAACGGGAGATTCGCAAACCACCGACGAGAAGATATTTCTAAAGTCATTCTAAATTGTTAGAATCAATCGATAATATTATTATAATCTTTTTCTATTATTTATTTTTAATTCAAAAACTATGTCACTCTGATTCCTCTTGCTATGAAACGTTACCTAAGTATCTTTTACATGGAAATAACAATCACTAAGAAAAGAGTGGCTTCCCTGCACACTACGGACGGTATGAGGAGAAACAAACCTAAAACAACAGTCACTTTGCGTGCCACTTATTGGCTTTCTGTAACTTAAAATAAATATTAATAAATAATAATGGGTAAGACTACGTGACATCATTACTATGCTTTAGATGTGTTTAGAGTTAATTAGATGAAGACATCCTAATACATTTTCATAAAAAGACATATCGTTAGGATTCGCAGAGCATTGAAATTTATAATTCAAAACATTCCATTTCTTTTACAGTAGAGCCCCGATTATCCGCGAGTGCCGCGAAAAAATTTTTTAATTACGAACCTCAAAAAAACCAACAACAGGGAAAGTACATTAGGCCCTACAGTGCGAAGGTCGAAAATTACTGACAGGTTTATCGTGCATCATAATCCTATAGGCCTTCTCGGTATTTGTGGATGAGTGGCAGGCTCTTGCTCTGCAGAAAGGTTTCTGCTGTACTGTACATATTTTAGAAGTTTTGCACATTGTGTTTTTTGTATGATAAAACGTAGTTTTAGGATGAAATATTTTTTTTTCGTATTTACACCTCATTTTTAATCTATTTTGGGTTTATTCGCTATTTTTACTATCCGCGGTACCCTTGCCACCCAATTTCGCGGACAATCAGGGCTCTATTGTATATTATTTTTCCAAATTGTTTATAAATACCAAACTCTAATCAGATCTAGACAATAACAATAAGTTTTCATTTGTATTCTTATAAAGATCATAATAACTACATAGGCAATATTTCTTAGAGATAGCTTCGTCTCCTTCTTCAGGCGACGTTAGGAATTTGAACAAGAAAATGGTTATTACAAAGATTTAAAGTAATGATATAAGGGTATTGTTTTTAACAAACATGGAATCTAATTATTAACAATACAATCTTGTAATTTTTCCACAAAAGTTTCCACTACAAATTTACTAATTTCTAAGCCTTCAAAACTGTTTATTGTACAAGCTTCTAATATGAATCTGGAAGTTGTATTCATTTCTTGATATAAAGAATGCACTTCTGGGTTAGGATTATGTTTGTTGAGTAGACAGTGTTCCGCCCAATCTGAAACTTTAGGATGGTTATTCTGGTTGAAGTTGTTATGATCGTTAGTTTGTTTACAATAAATTACTTATTCTACGATTTATTTGCATTCTTTTTAATGCATACACTTCAGTACATTATTTTTTTATCTGTTTTTTGTTCTGAAGATTCTGTATAATGGGTATCAAATATAACAGACACACAGCTTCAAAAACTATCTAAGTATTTTCTGGGGATTAGAAAATGTTGATTCTCTTAAAATGCAGAATTAGATTAATCATCAAGTAAAACATTCACCGTAAAAGATAGTAAATAGAAAAAGAAAAATATTGATTCATCCGTACACCGTCACTTATGATTACTTTCTTAAATCATAAATCTTCAAACAAAAAGAAAGACAAATTTCTAAAAGAACTTGAAACCTACTTTTCTTATAATTCTGCTTTTTTTTTATTCTTTTGTTTTCTTAAAGTTACGAACAAAGGAAATGACGTCTGTATTTACAAATTAAAATATCTGCCGAATGAAAAATTGAAACGGACCATTCGCTGAAATTAATTAAATCTTCTTACAGAGGTAGTCTAAATGCAATTAACTGTAACATATCAAAACACGCGCAAAATAAATGGTTTAATAGATATTTTTTAATTATCGATAGAATTTCCCTTATTTTGCTTCTCTTTTGATCTCCTCCCTCACACACGGGATTCACACGTTTGTATTTTCAAATGGACATTATTAGATCGTCTGTAAAAATGTCACGACACGTTTCAAGAAGATCGACTCATCGGTTTAAAAGTTATAAGGGTTGGAAATATACACAGTGATTATAAGAGCTTTAGGAAAATACGTTAGAAAATACAGGTAGATTCTAGACTAATATTAGAGAGTTCAAAAATTACATGGACGTACATTGTCTGGCTTTTAAGTCGCTATAAACACACAAAAAAGTCATAGTAACAAAGAAAGTATCAATACTGAACAATCCAAACGTCCGTATCTGCAATTTCTAA
Organism: Thereuonema tuberculata; assembly: GCA_023159025.1. Taxonomy (NCBI): domain Eukaryota; kingdom Metazoa; phylum Arthropoda; class Chilopoda; order Scutigeromorpha; family Scutigeridae; genus Thereuonema; species Thereuonema tuberculata. The sequence goes on along the minus strand of JAFIDM010003189.1, from coordinate 61,237,989 downwards.
ATTTGTAGAAAACTATAAAACATGGTTTAAAATATTTTCAAAGTTGCCGTATCGCAATTGTATGTCTTACACTATATAATTAAAAAAATTCAAAAACGTAACATTAAGTTTCGTCCTTCTCTAGGACTTCTTCGAATATTCTAGAAATCCTGCAGAAGGATGAAACGAAATGTTACGTATTTTTTAATTGTGTAGTTTAAGATATATAATTGCGATGTGGCAATTAAGAAAATATTTTAAAGCCTGTTTTATAGTTTTTTATGAAATACTTAACAATGGTTAAAGAAATCTCGGACGGATTGAAGGTGTCATTTAATTTGCTCTTATTTCAGCAAAGGAAAATGTTACGAATCTACGTTTAACAACTATATTAAAAGTAAGATTAAAAATTGAATTTTAATTAATGGCATGACACAAGGTAATGATTTCCTGTAAAAAAAGGGTATATGAAACGACTGTAGTTTCATTTTATTTTATTTTTTTCTAATTCTTTCAAGTCAAGGCAAGACAGAAGCAGATCGATGGCAAAATCGTTGTTCCACTTTCGCAGACTAACAAGGACGCCGACGTCCGAAACACTCGAAAGGAGGGGGTGGAAAGTGTGGCCTCAAATCCTTCCTTTAGCTTTGTGCCCGTGCCTGATATCTAATTTTGAATTATTTGGGCACGTTTAACTTCTTTTCTTTTTAATTTCAAGTTAAATTTACAACTTATCCGATCATCCGTTTACGATCAAGATAACCAGACAACTATTTATCTTACAAAGCCGAAACTTTACTGAAAGGTTTTGAATCGTAAGAGAGCTCGCTACTGACACTCGTACCAACACGTAAGAAGGTCACAGTTGCTAAAATACATCAGAATTCAACTTCAATATTACGACATCTAAAAAAATTTAAATTAAAAAAAAATGGCTTCCCTGTAATACATTCTTTTTTAATAAAAACATTGAAAAACTGGTCCATTTATTAAAGCCTAAAATTAAACAAACACTGAAGGTCCTCTAGATAATAACCCTTCTCCCCCAACACCCTCGATTTTCTTGAAAATTAATGAATTCTTCTTGAAATAAGAATCAACTGTCATCGTAACTTACGAGCTTTTGATTGTTGTACGTACGACTATCATTTTCTTCGTGCAGTGAAACAGAATTGGCTAGAAATACAGTCAGATCCTAGGATAGCTATGAGGCAATCAATGTACTGATCGATTCTCCTACAGTAATACTTTAAGATGTTAACTTCACTTTTTATTGAGTCAATTCGCTATCATATTTTTACGCATGAAGGATTCCATATATACCGGGTGATTCATAAAGTACTGGAAAGTACTGGTGGTTATCACCGCCCCATATCTTTTAAACTACTGCTCATTAAAATCTGAAACTTTTAATATAAAAAACATGTAAGAGTTATATTTTCATGTTATTATTTATTCATTATTATTGAAATTCATTTTATTTGCGTTCAAACCCCCCCAATACATCGAAATTATTATCCAAAAAATTATTCGACTGTCTCCCAAAAAAGTCATTTGTCAGAATGCATTTTCAAAAAAATACAGTTTTTTTTTTTTTAATTAAACAAAGGAATTAATGACAAAAGTGTTTAGATTAAATTTCCCTAATTAGGTTTCTGTATCATTTGAATATTGGATCCAGACTTTTAGAGTTTAAACAACATCACAACAGTTATTTAAATATACGATATATTGGGGGTGTTTGAAAGCAAATAAAATGAATTTCAATAATAATGAATAAATAATAACATGAAAATATACTCTTATATGTTTGACGATTTTATATAAAAAGTTTCAGATTTTTATGAACAGTAGTTTAAAAGATATGGGGCAGTGAAAACCACCAGTACTGTCGAGTACTTTATGAATCAACCGGTACATATATTCCTATAGGCCTCTATTAAAATTTCCTAAAAGTTTAAATTCTTGTCATGGACATGTCTAAGTCTGAAGCTATCTTAACTCACTTGGTTTCCACTAGATGGCAGCATGTCTTTGGATAGTATTTCATGTGACAGCGATGATAAAGTGTACAAACAAATGATCAGGCAAACGATATGCAAATACAAAATATTCCTTTTAAACTCCTATCCATTTGAATCTCTTATATTAATCGTATAAATATCTTTGTACCATTTTAACAGAAATTCAAGTGGTTTTTTTTTTGTTGAAGTGACGTGTGAATGTGTTTGTGGATGTCTGATTCACAATAATCTATTGATTACTTTGAATCCCTGGCTAAGATAACTCAAAAATCATTATACGATCTTCACACCAAACTTCATATTTAAGACTTTAGTCTTCGTTATCCATAATTAACATTATAAATAATCTCTTTATTAACTCCAAATAAACAAATAAACACCAATGGCAATATTTCATGGGCCTCACCGGCCCATTTTCTCAAGCCTTTTCTTTTACATCGTGGGAATAGAGAATACCTCCCTCCTTCCCAAAATCAAAAATAAAATTAAATTACAAACAAGAATTATAAACTAACAAACAAAACATGACTCATATTAATAAAAAGGAACAAAAACGAGCCTCAAATTAATAATAATGAACGCATCTCTGTCTCATTGGTTTTTAAAAATCCAATCGTTGAATTTCAAATAAATTACTGTCTTCTTTTTCTAAATATTTTAATATTGGTAATATTTTTTTAATTTTTTTTATATATGTTGGTTCTCTTATTTCTTTTAATGTTACAATTTTTTCACACGTTAAAATTTAATTGAATAAATTTTAAAAATTAATTGAATTGTAGACCAATAAAATGGACAACTTGAACTTTAAGCTTAAACACTTGTCAACATCAAATCTTTGTATTTAAGACTATTTAAAACTTTATTATTGTCCAAAGGGTTTGCAGCAATGTTGTCCGAAGCATTTTACTGTATGGTTGTTCTCAAATGATACAATAATTTACATACAATCGAACCTTTACGAATTTAATATTGCTGTTGTCGATGGAAGATTATAATGCGTAATTAAATCTAATAGGTTGATAAAATGGTTTACATTCTTTTTGTAATTTAAAATAAACTGATAAAAAAAATATCTACTTTATTATGGCACAGCTTAATGGAGACGTGACACTGCTTAAGTTTTGTTAACTTCTCAATGTTAGATTCAATGTCCGATATTGCAATGAGCTTCCAAATATTTGTCAATAAGTCGGGATTATCCTTTGGATTTCAATTGTTTTATCACCGAAAATGACATAAAGGCGCTGCCAAATAAAGTTGTCATTTTCATTGCATTGGTCACTAACAAGTGAGTGGCGAACTTGATGCAGAGCATAAGGAGCAAAAGGCAGAAGCGTAACTAGAGAATTTTTCGGGGGGAGGGGAGAGGGGAGAGGGAGGACCTTTGTGCTCGAAATGCAAAGTAGATAGGAAATCCCATTTTGTCGCATTTACGCATGTACCTTTGAATTCTTATTGTTGAAAATAATGCATTCAATGCCAATAAATTAACAAATATTTTATTTAGTTTATTTTTATATTTAAAATATAAAATAATTTCACTAATATGTATTTTTCCCTGGGGGGGGGGGGAGCCTCCCCTGGCTCTCCCCTAGTTACACCTATACATAAAGGAGATAAAAACTTTTAACTGATGTTGATGACTAATATTGGTGACAGCTAGTTGTGTTTCCTATCAAGGTTTCAATAATAAAGTCTGAAACAGTTGCTGTTATGACATTTTTCAATGTATCTGTTGGCAGCAATGGAAAGGTTCCAATTTAATTTGAAGTTGGACACTACAGATCCGCGGGTTGTGCACTTCAGCTCTGTATCAGACTTCATATTATAAGAGTGTCTAATTATTTCATTCAATTCTACATTAAAAATAAGTATCATTTATTTTTAAGGTCCCAAGAACTGAGCACTTTCGTAGTTGTCTTAATAAAGCAGTTCATTAGTAAGAGCACATTAACAGTACGGAGATGTGAAAAGGTTTTTGTTTATGGTTACGAAAAAGGTAATACGTTTAGGGCAGAACTTTCCTAGCTCAATAAAACATTTACATTTGAAACTGCTTCTAATTCTACAGTGCAGAGAAAGTCTTGCATTGTTTTTAAATGCTGTTTATTAGACATAAGTTTTTTCAAGAGAGCTATTAAGCTTAGGCTTCTCATAATTTATAAAACAATTATTAGGATTCTATCGAATAATAATTAAGAAAAATTCCACAGCAAATATTAGACTTTCCTAATTTTTATTCAAAGCATTGAAGTCAATCTTTTGTTTTTAAATCAAGACAAGTCAGAAATTTTTGCTCATCAAAATACAGTCAAAATATTATCTTCTTAAAGCGAAAAGAAAACAATGTAATAAAAATGAAAGCGTTTATAGGTAAAGACGAAAATAAATACGAAAGCAAAACTAAACAGTTGTTTTTGATCCAGGATTCCCAACAATATCGAGTAGGAGTCATCGAGAAAATGCAATTTCTATCCTATTTCTTATGTTTTAATTTTAATTTCAATTTTCTGGGTGAAATGATGTTCATGCTTCTGAGATGATGAAGAGGAAAATAAAACAAAGATGGAACTAGAATACTTGATAAATTATAATATTATTTATAAACTTTCCTTTGTTCATTGTTGTAGTTTTTCTTATTGTTAGTTCATAGTAAAATTCTGTAATAGAGACTCTACGCTAACATTACCCTCGGCTATTTTTCTTTTTTCGCATAATTGTGGAAGAGTGTTGGGATTTAAACGTGTATTCAAAGGGAAACAGGTTGAGAAATAATGCTCTAAACGACTCATAAATAGGTTGAAATGAGGAACTTTGTTCCTGAAAACTTTTTGAAAGCAAATCCTTACGTGAAGGGGTTTTTGTGTCGAACCCTAACCAAAGTTATTCAACCCTTTTACTACGACTAGGATGCCCAAAGCTGTTTTGTCATTATTAAAACACGTGTGATTTACAAGACCTATATTTGAAATGCTTAAAATATACTGGTACGTTCACTTTATTATAAGCACTTGCTGGAGGAATCTGTGTGTTTATATTTCGACAAGAGAAGTAGCCACAGCTGTTCTACGCATTTTAATAGTGACTTTATTCTTACAACGCTATAAATAATCATCGTTCCTAGAGTTTCGGTCACTGTTTAAAAAAAAACGAACAAATTGACTGCATAAATAATTAAAAAAAAATAATAAAGACATTTATTTACTAGAATTTATTTTTTGAAGCAAATTACTGCAGATTTATCATACCAAATCCATTGAAAAACAAATTTTATTATAATAATTTTTTTTAACAATGAAATAATTTTATTAAATTTTTTTAAGATTAAAAGTGAAGGGATAGGCAACGCAGAAGATAGAGGCATCTACAATCGCCATCCTATATTTTAGTTTTAAAAGTTTTTAAATATTTGAAATTTCCTTTTTCTTGTGTATAATTTCTTTATTCAGAGGTACCGGAACCTAAGGGAAGATTCACCGTAATATTGACTTTTGTATATCACTGCTCGTTATTGATTTTCACCTAATAGAAAGAAAGCACTGCTGCTAAGAAAGGTCGCAGAAATTGGAAACAGGCCTTTTGAAGTTTTACAAAGAAATCTTCGAGATTTTATACTTTTACAACTAGTGAATTAAAGAACAACAATGATCAATGAGACATCATTCAATGAAACCAGCAGGGATTCTGTTTTCTGTCGGTGAAGTAATTGTAGTTTTCTGTCTTAGGTAAGAGAAGTCTCAGTCCTTAATACCATCTCTATTAATAACTTTTGAACTTTTGCGAAGATTTTTTTCAAATTTGGCGCATATATTTACAGACAAACTTCTAACTTCTGCAATTTCTTTTCCTTTTTTAGTCCTTGACGAGAAACTGCGCATGAGTATGATAAAAAAATTCCCGTATGAAAGCATAATAGTGGATTTGTATCAGGGTTTCAACAATGCAAATTAATCCTGTCATTAATCCACTAATTAGTGATTAAAAAAATAATAGGATTTAAAACAACTAAGTAAGTTTTGCGGATTAATTATTTATTTCAGAAAATGATAAGCGTTTTGGTTCAGTAAACTTATAATTTGAAAATAAATGGATACTTTTTATTTGTTCAAAGAAAAAAACACAAAGAAAACTAAAAAAAAGAAAACAACATTTAAGAAATGTAGGCTTTCAGTTCGTTTAGAAACTTCTTATATTATTTCTCAGTCATCACATTTTCTTTTTGTTTTCTTACGTAGAATGTAACTAAGTTTTGAGTAAACGTTAAAAATTTTGAGTAAAACGGTTACTGAAGTCTTCTTAAGATATTGGATCAGATTTTAGTTCCTTTATAAACTGAAAAGCAGTAATCAATGTAGTCTGAAAATATAAAGAAAGAAGTCTTTGGGTTTGAAGTTATTCCTCGATCAAGACAGAATATACTGATTACCGTTCTTCTTTCTTGGCATACAAATGACTTTATCACACGGATCATTTGAGAAGCAAATCTCACAGTCGGAAATTGGACTCTTCCACGAGAACGAAAAATTCCCAACTTTTTGAAAGAAGAAAAGCAGTCACGTGATATCTTTTAATTGAAAACAAAACAAAACAGCAATCGAAAATTCTTAAAAACAATAGAACTTGATATGGCGGATTGGAAACTGCGTAAAGACGACAATTCCTTCCAATTTCGATAGAGAAAGCAGTGCACGGGATCTCACAGAATGCATTTCAAACAGTCATTCAGATTTAACAAAGTTGAAATATGTGTATTTTATATTTTCAGAAGGCAATGAATAATTGTATACAGTGTGGCTGTTAAATAATGAGACAAAAGTAACGGGAAAGATAATAGCAATAATAAAGTCTGAAAATTCAAATATCCATAATGACTTATAATAATGACGTCAGTTCTGGAAGGCCTATTGACTCAAAATAAAAATCCTTCAGATATTGGTCTTATACAGCATTAAGGTTGTCGAAGCGTTGACTTTTTTGCGTCTTTTAATTCTCGGGAACCAAAATAAAGGTTCGTTCATGTAAAGTTGGGGAATAGAAATGATTGTGAATGATTCAAATTGTGTGGAGTCCTCCTCAATTGAAACACGATCGACAAGAAATCGTACTAACCATTAGAAACATCCATCTTTCTATCTTCAAAAGTATTATGAAATATTACAAATAAATAGAAAAAAAAATAATCAAAATAACTCCCTTTACTGTAAATGCATTTGTTTTTTTTTTTGTTTCTATCAAGAAACTAATTCGCTTTTTAAGGGAATTACATTCTTTGTATTTTGGTTTTCATAGAAAGAATGTCATAAAAAAAAGATAAATTATTGTCCATAAAATAAAAAAAAAAAGGTAAAATACATCAACTTTCGAATACCTTACTGACAAGATTCAAAAGCAGCTGTTTCAAAAGACAATGAATATTCTGAACTTGTAGAAAACTTTATGTTTTTTTTTGTTTTTGTATAATTAGTATTTATTGACAGTGATAACTGTACCTTTATGATAATTTTTAGTTCTTTTTTAGCCAATTTCTATTAATTCCAGTTGGAACGTCCTATTCATTAACATTTATTTACGATGAAAGTTTCAGCTTCCTAAGATAAGTAGCATTTGAGTTGTAGTGATTATTGCGCTTCAGTGTACTTAGGGTTTTCTTTTTTGTCTCTATCTTCTTGTCTGTTAATTTGTTCAAAATCAATACCTCTAAGAAAAATCAGTTGCTTTCTAATTTCATCTTCCTAAGATGTGGTTTTTGCGGAAGCACGGGAATGTGCGTTTCGACTTGCACCTGCACTTCTTTCTTTCTCTCCGATGCATAAGATGTTTTATAAACGTTGGACCAAACCTATTATATTCTTTGATAATTAAAATGCGTTTATAAAAATTGCCTATTCTTTAAAAAGTCATACTTTTAGACAGTAGCTTAAAAACATATTGATAAACAAGAAACACTGGATATACCATTAAAAAAGCTACTGTAGGTCTTTTAGGATATTATAATCTCTTATCCATCTGTAGAATCGAGAGACAAACAGATTACCCTTAGGAATTTATAGTTTCAGATATTTCTGTAATATTTTCCACAACGATGACAATAATGGATGGAGTTGATGGTGCTTTCTTTAATGCGTCCCACTTCTGTTTATGGGCAGCACCAGAAAGAAAAAGAAGAAGGAAAAAAAAAGAAGGTTTCAAGGAGCATACATAAACTCTTTCGCAAGTAGCGAGAATAAATAAATGAGATCAATTTTCGTCACAAACACAATCGCTGTTTTCGACTTCAGAGACGGAAGAGTGGAAGTAAATAAAAAAAGAAGAGGAGGAAAGAAGAAAAAAAAAAAAAAAAGGTCCGCGCCAAAGTCACTTGGGAAAGAGTTGTAACTGATGGAAGAGTTCTTTTTATCGTGGGAGGATGCGACCGCCAGACTCCCCTTCGAGTCGAAATGGAATGTCTCGATCTGTTATTGACCTTTTTTTGGGTAAAGTGAGGTAAGTTGTCCCTCCGTGTGACATGGCTTAACGGGGGAAATATTAATCCATTTCTAATGTCGGATTATGGCCTTCGATGGAAAAATCATTTACTTTGAAATGTATTCTCTTTCGAATGAGGCCTTCACGCTCATGATTCAGCATCGGGCCAATCTTTATTTCTGCGGAAAATTTTCGAGTTAAAAGAAGGCTGTGTTTAAATCAGCTCTAGAAAAAATAGCTGATCTAGATGAAAAATAGAAAAGATAGCCCATCTCAAAAAAATAAAAATATTCTTTAGAGAAAACAAAGAGCATCCGATTTCAATGACATTCAATGAAAGTAGTGAAAGAAATGTCTGAGTTGGGGATTGCGTGAAAATGTAGCTCCAGAAAACAGACTTTTTCCCTTTGACAATTATCTGATTGTACATCAAATCAAACTGAATATTTCAGATAAGCCTATCTTACCTCATCTGTTGCGAAATTCGTCGTCCAACAACGAAGCCCAGACCAACTACTAACTGCTAATAACCAAGTGAAGCTAAAAGGGTGAGAAATGGAATTGTTTAACCAAGATACTAATTTCCTTACTGCTTCCGTTGTAAGATTTTAATTTTCATTTGTAAAGCAGCCTTCACCCTCTACGCTAACGAGATTTGATAAAAACTATTTCCTCATCTTGTCTCAATTTTCTTCTAATAATTTTACATCCTTTAATTTTTCTTAATGATTTTTTTTTTTTGGTAAAAATAAATTCCAAAATAAAATTTCGCAAAAGTTTTGTGAAAATATGTCTAAAAACTTAAAAATGTAGGAATACTGCGGTTTAGTATAAGTGCTTATCTTATCTTTTAAATATTATCACAGCACGTGCTGTTATTTTAGCTGCAGCAAATAATTCATTAAATAGTTGGATCACAATTAAAACTAATTACGAGGATGTCTGGTCCTTATGTTCGTAAGAAGCTAATATAAACAATATTTAAGCAACTCCACTTCTCATTGTTGCAATGAAAGCCTTGAATGCTGTTGTTCGATCTCCGCAGTGGGATTTCGATCAGTTTCATTATCCTCTAGGGTTCATCCAAGCTTTTTTCAAAGGGCTTCGAGGATTTTTTACTTCAATGAAGGGCAGGCAAGCGTCGGACTGGCTTCTTACATTTGGGTCTAATGCTACGAACCACAGGAGTCTACATTTTATGTCTTAGCCTTCATAGTGCGTGTAGTCGTTTAGCTTTTTAATAAACATAAGTTAAACCGAAAAATTCACTTTTCAAAACAAACAAAAAAAAAGGAAAGAAATTTACAAGGCTTTTTTTTTTTTGTTTTCGTTTTTATTCTCCCTGTATATCTTCTCTGAATATAGTCAACGTTAACAGTTTCATCATAAACCTATTATTTAACCAGTTGGTGCTGCTAAGCCTGTGGCTTTCATTTCTTTCATCTGTGGCCAAATTATTCAGTCGTTTTAACTCTCCGTAATGTGAAATTATGTGCCCCAATTCGGCTACCATTGTTTCGCGAAAAGACTTCATTACTTTCTCACTAGAGGGCGAGTCATCTTCCATTGTAGTGTCCTCGTCGACTAGTGAGCATTAAGAAATAAATTAATGGACGCTAAAAATTCATTTCCTTGCAAAATACAAGCTTATGAACCTGCACTTACTTCAAAACGTAGTAAAAAAAAAACAAAGAAAAGTAAAGGACCGTGTAGCCTAAATTAATTCAGATTAGAAAACATTCAAAAACGAGGAAGGCTTAGAAACAAGGACAATAATATCAAATAAAAGAAAGTCAGGCACAAAGCAAAGAAAATAAACAAGTGTGAAATACAGCCAGCTGCCTGCTTCCAATTCTCCGAAGCGAATAATAAAAATAAAAACGATCCATTTTGCCGACTTAAGCGATGTAGTTTTAAGGAACCTGTCAATTATCTTGCCTCGGAATTGCTTCTGAAGCTCATTTGCACGTGCAAATCATAAAACCCTTAATTGGAAAAAATAATAAGGGCTTTTCTCTCTCATTCAAAACAGTGTAATTTAGTTCAAAGAATTAGCTAAAACAATCCACACTTCTTAAGCTAAAAAAGCAAATTAAAAAAGGGGACATTAAATAGCTAAGAAAAAAAATTATAATCAACACAATTATAAGATTAACAGAAGATTTCTCGTTTCTTATTTAAATTTCACTTGTTTGTCTTGAAAACAAAATATTTATCTAATATTTATTGAAAGTAATTACTGAATCTAAGCATAAACAAGTTAATAAATAAATAAATATTTTTTTGTGGACAATTCACAGAAGAAATTTCAGTAAAACAAAAAAAAGCGACTTTGTGACAAAAAATGAAAATATTTGCAAACACCTCAGTTTCAGATGGTTGGATCAATTTTCTAAGCTGATGATCTTAGGAGTCTAGCTCTCACACTGTCCACCATCATTGAGATTCAATGATGTACCGGCAATTTTCATAATAATAGTAATTTAATAATTTCATATTAGAAAAAGTTGTAATAGTTAATATATTTTTAAAGTAATCACATTTTTTTTTTTACACTACTAAACTAAATTATATTTTTTTTTTTTCACAAATAAACTATTTCTTTCTTTCTTTCTTTGGCATAATCTAAAATATTATTTAATAAATTAAATTTAATCATTGTATTGTTTTCTTTGAAATTATTTAATAAACTTTACGAATTTCTTTAAGGTTGGGTTTTCTGATTTTGCCGCGTTTGGAATAAGAAGTTAAATTTGTGTCGAACTGAGCAAATAGATAAAAAAGGAAAATTGTTTATAAACAGTATATTGTATACGTTCGTTCCATAAACCCTACATATGTTGGAATATACTAGTGTGTCACAAAGACGGAACAATAGTTATATTAAAGCGTAAATATTAGGAAATGACTGCCTTTTATTGTTCCAGCAGATGATTGCTTTTCGCCAGTCATTATTAATATATATTTTTTTAACAATTACAACAATTGTAACTAGCACATTTTTTTTTTTGTATAATTTTCTACGTACTTTCTATGTATGTTAGGTAGCATCCCTCAATCACTCATTCATCCGTCATTGTCGAGGCCTATATATATATATATATATATATATATATATAGTGCAGGTGGCTTACCATTCCTCTGCTGAAGGTTTTCAGTCGGAAGAAAAACAAACACTGAAGAAAGAAAGAAACATCCAACCCGCTCGGAATTCGAACCCAGCTTTCACGGCGGCCTTTCACGATATCAAAAAAAATTATCAAAAGCTTTAATGTTACCAATTTCATTAATTTGTTTTTTTTTCTAAACTTCTATAAATATTAGTCTTGAAAGTTTATTTTCTGATAATTCGATTTGCTATTGTCTTAAAAAAATTATATATAGTTGAGCCTCTGTATATACATATCCTCGAAGAAAATATCTGCCCTAATTTAATAGTTAACAAATATAAATGCATCTCAATAATCTTAGGCTGTCAGAAAAAAAAAATTATAATGTTATCTTTTAAAATTTAAATAAATTATTTAGTTGTTGTTAACAGGAGGAAGAGATACATCAGTCTATCAGTCTATTTCAATCTGAACAAGTGTGGGAACTGTCTAATACTGATACTCTGTCTGTTTATCCGTACAACTCAACTCCAAGTGGACCTGAAACCCTGTACAAAGAGAATCAACGAAATTTAACCATCGACATCTGCTAAAAACCAAGTGTCTTGAGGGTAATTTCGCTGTGATGTTATTTTATGTTGATATTTTTCCATGAATAGGTAAAGGCTTCGACCCATCTAATGATAGTTTTTTTATGGAAATGTTTCACTTCCTTCGCACCTGAGGAACTAATTAATATGTAACAATAATGAAAAGCGAATGTATCTAAGAAATGATAGGATTACCCGTATTTTTTTAAGAAATTCTGAATGTGATACTTTATATTTTAACGAAAATAAATTATTCAAAAGAGTCGAGAGAATTTTAAATAAAACGATGTTCTATTTTGTTTTTGTAAGCTGAAAAAAGTAAATTAAATAAATAAATCACGTCTGGCACCAATCCAATTGAGGTTAAAAATATTTCTATTTGCACATGATGCTCAGCCGATTTTCTTGCGCCACAGGTCATACATTAGTTCTCTTTTTAAATTGTAACCTCAATCATTTCCAGATATTATTAATTGCACTCTAATAAATTAAGTATTTCCTTTATTGATCGGGAACCTCACGGCTCGGTTATCAAACATTTCGCCGATTTCTAATTCGATTCGCTGATCAAGAGCAAATCCTTAAAAATAAACTAGCTTTTAATGTACTTTACAAAATACACAACATAGATATTTTACCAAATGCTGCACTGTTGTAAAATTTTGCGTATTTTTAATATGTCCGCATTTAACTATTTTTTATTTTTTTTAGAATTTATAATACTGCTTATAATAATTAGTTATGGATCGGATATCCGCCTTTTCCGGAAATTACCGGGACAGGGACGCGGATCTCTACAGTGGTATCGAAAGCTAACGCATATTACAGTGCTGTCGATTTTTTAGTTCCTTGTTTGCTATTTTCTTTAGGTTGGATGGTGCTAAGCTCTTTTCGACAAAGGTTTATCAATGTGTTCAATTATCCACCACGATTTCCGTTATTGACAAATTTTGGAACGGATATATTATTAGTAAAAAGCATCTCAGGGAATGAAAAATTAGAACCAGCTTTTACAGTGTACTTTCAATCGTAAAACAAATGTACGTCCAACCTGTGATCAAGATAAATCAAGGACTATTTATTTCAGAAAGATACTAATAGTAGTTTTAGGATATTATAAAGAATAACTCTGGTGGATTTAGCAGATACCAGTCATGTACTGTTCGGTTTTGTTTACGAGAGCCTTCAACGCTTTTGCGCATGCGTCAGGTCTCCTTCGATTTCTTCAAAATAGGGGCGAGGAGAAACAAAGACGGGATGTTTACTTTTTGTCAGTGTTAGTTTATTAGTAGCTGCGTTCTATTTGCGCTTTTCGGGAAAGAATAAATACTATTGCAAAAATGCTCCTCCGTTATTTTTTTCTTAAAAGCGAAAATGTCCAGAAGAATTTCTTAGGAAAGTGCCATCTCAGCGTATCACCCCTCTACGGAGTAAAATCGTCCGGCAGTGGTAGTTCTCGCTTTCAGAAACGCACAGTACTTCGGCTGCTTAGGAAACAAATGCTGCCAAATTACTTTGCCATTAAAGAGCTATAATTAACACTTGGGAAATGACTTTAAAGAGGAAACTTTTCTAGTATAAGTTTTATTCAAACAGAGTTCCTATTGATTCTTGCATAATTGGACCCTTAAGTAAAAATCTTAAAAAAAAGTGTGCGATAACGTATGATAAGTAGACCCTTATTGTGCTTTGTACGAATGATATTCATAGGATCTTGGCGTTTCAGAATTGAGTAGTCCCAGTAATGATAATCAAAAAGAATGAAACAACCCTAGGCTCTTTCTCACTGACTTTTGCATTTCCTTTTTTTCATAATTTTTTTTTTTTTTTCACAGTTATATTTTGTAAAATTACATATTGTCACGAATTCTGTAGTTATTTAAATCATATACTTTAAATCATATATAACCAATGGGATACTGGTCTGATTCAGATGTCTTTACATGATTGTTAGATTAGATATAAGTACAATAGGGTAAAGAAACAATGGGTTTTTGGTATTTAATGCAATTATATTAAAACATACATACATACATACATATTTTTTCAAAAAAGGAAATTAAAAAAAAAAGATTAAAAAAAAAAAATAACTGATGATGACCATCTGTAAACCCGGTCGAAACAGTCTGCATTCTAATTTTTTGAAGATTTTATTTTCTTTTAAATATGTACGCTCATTTAACGTTGAACTTTTAATAAATAAATCATATATAATTTATTCAATAATCTTTGATGCATTCGTTCTTTATATTATATCACCAAAACAATTCATTTTACTTACTTGTAGACACGTTATGGTGTCAAAAACAGATTAACATAAATTATATATCAAAATGTTAACCAGAAAAAAATAAAAATAATGACACGAAAATTTTTACCGGTTGACCTCTAGGTCAAAAGTTATAAGCATTTAAAAATCTCCGGAAACAGGAAGTGACCGTTACAACACGAGCGCGCATAGCGGTGAAATGCGAAAGTACTTTCAGTTTCAATATTACAAATGGTCAATTCAAGTTTTTATTATTTCAAAGATATACAGTGGTACCGTGGTTAACGACGAGTTACTGTAAGCAAAACATGTCTTGGGTTCGACGCAGGCTTTGGTTTACGACGTCTCGTCGATTGGTGACGGCCAAAAGTTTTTGAGAAAATCCCATTTAAATTTTGAAAAAATATTCACACCAAATTTTGTTTGTTTATTCTGTGCTGGGCTTCAAATACAAGTTCAATGAATTTCATCAGCACGTTTTCCTTTTTTATTGAGCTTAATTGCAGCCATGTTTCTTTGTGTTTTTGTAATTTATTTTTATTCTCCTACGAGTTGTAGGGAATATTTCTGTTATTGCTTCTCGGCTTTACAGGAATTTTGTTTATTG
>JAFIDM010003189.1:61167228-61207942 GCA_023159025.1 Thereuonema tuberculata | reverse complement strand
CCCCCCCCCCCCTCCAAATGTCGTAGTTTTGGAATTAGATGTCAACGTATCTTACTCATTCCCTACTTCGATAAACGTACTAAAAACAGAGGAATTTCTTATAACAACTAAAGGCTTCTTCCACTAATGAAGGCTTCAGCTTTTTAGTATAAAAAGTTTTCAAATTATTTTCATCGCAGTTGGATTACGTATTTCGACTTAACACTGGCATTCTAAAACTTTGTCTCAATTCTTTCTGTTTGTCGTAAATTATGAAAATTAAAAAAAAAAGAAAAAAATCTTAGTGGAAAGCTGAATTTTGCTAAATAGATATTCTTATTATTAGATAAAAAAAAAAAGAAATAAACAGAAAGAAAACTGGCACATACAGCAACAAATCACACCTAATTTCAAAATTGTAGCTTTATCAGTTGTACCAAAATCAAGGGAATCTTTCTTTTAAATTGCCATTAAATTTCCTGCGGTAAATAATTTTGACTTTTCTTTTTTTTATCCTGATCAAGCCATACCTGTGTATTAAAACAACCTTTTTTTTAAACTTCTCTGTTCTAACTCTTCCTGGCATTTGAAAAAACCAAGTTGATATTCATTAACAGAATGCGGAAATACTAAATGAAAACAGGGAATCAAGAAAGACAGGAATGACCTTGAACAAACCCAACTCCGATGCTACGCCGAAGAAATCTCAAACTCCAGATAAACAACAGAAAAAAGTAATCAACCTAAATTAGATTAAATTTCTGACGGAATCAGATCTTTTTTTTATTGGAATTCTTCGCATCCATTATGAATATAAGTTAAGAAAATTCAAAAAATTTCTTATTTAGTTACTGTATGTAACCTTAACGCTCTAAGATTTCATTAAAGGTCAATAATTCTTCTTTTTTTTTTGACAACGTTTATTATTATCTTTTTTAAATAATAAAAAAGATATTATTATTATTCAATACTGTAATAAAGAAATTAATAAAAATCTCTTCCTGCCTATAATGATGCATGCATGTTGTAGCTCATGCAATAAATGACTAGCACAGGTTTGAGAAAGTGGGTTCGATACCAAGCGAGGATCGTTGACTTTACTGCCTTTTCGGCCCTGGGGTAATTTCGTTCAATTTGGGACGGGGTGGTTTTCCTTCTCGGGACTCCGTCGGGCTAGTGATCATTGTCTCTTTGGACATATATTATAGGGAGCTAATATCATTCTCGCCCCTAGTAAGCCAGTAATGGCTTCAAATCTACATTATGTTTTTAATAACTTAAAATTAGAATAAAAAAGGATCTATTAAGTCAATTTTAATAGTTACTTTTCTGGTGCAAGTCAAGAACATCGTTCGCAAACAATGACCAAATAAAGGCAGAGATATTTTTCTTTCTTTTAATGCAACTCTCAACCATCTCTGACGAAGGCTTCACCCGGCATAGGAAACTTATCCTTATCCAACTATAAATTTAATCAATATGACCTCCATCAGATCTAAGCTGTAATATTACATTTCTTGAAATTGGACAAACTAATGCCTTTTTTTTTCTCCCTCCGTTTATTTAAAGGTCTGAATAAATATTCATTATTTTAATGATACTATTACAACAAAGCAGTCAAAAACAAACAGGAACAACCCTATTCTAATGAAACTACGTTGAAAACTACTTCAATTAAATTCTTTCAGAAATGTTCGATTTGAAGTAAAAGAGGTCATAAAACATCTTAGAATACATTAAAATTAAGGTTTCAAAATTAAAATGCTAGTTATTAACAGGCAAACTTACTTGTATTAAAGTCATAACCGACTTAATTTTACTTTCATCAAATAAGAATTTTGGAAACTCACATTTCTCTCGTTCCTTAGATAGCGCCAACTATCCTTTTAGTTTTCTATTATTCAAAAGTGTTTTATTGCTTTATTATTAATATTTATATAAACAAAAAACGCAATCTGTCTATTGCACTTAGTTTCGAAAGTGAAATGTTAATAATAAAACATCAAGGCAGTTGATGCAAACCACTAGGTTGTGGTATAAAATGTAATATTGGATAGTGTCAGCCATAGATCGTGAATTTTAAGTTACATTTGTGATAAGGATGATATCATAAAAATGTTGTAGATCTACACTATAGATCCACGGATATCTTCCCAGAAAACCTGAATCTTTGAGACTTAAAAGATGTTAAATTGAAATTGTTGATGTCTTTTTTTTTTTATTTTTTCATTTTTCAAAACTATAAATTAATCATCGATAAGTTTTTGGTGATAATATGGATTTTTTTTTTAATTAAAGTATAGTTTTTACTGTATGTGACACAGATATCATTGCGTGGATATTATTGTACGAAGTTTGGGAGCTAATTTTCTCTGTCTTAACGTAAAGTAGGTTAGGCAATTAATAAAAACCTTCAAGAAAGAAAACTGCCAGAGTATTATCATACTTCTCCTTTTGTGGTGATAATTTTCAGCTCTATGCAACCTACACTTAATTCGGAAACGGCGTTGAAGGAACGCATCCATTTCCTCTTCAGGAAACAAAAACGGAAAACGGAAATGATGCCAGAGAGAGAACGACAGTTTATCCCACGTCACGAGACGTACGCGAGCAAACCAATGTCAATTCCGCTGCATCCTCTCCAAGAGCAGAAAGAAAAGAAAGCCAAGGAAAGAAAGACAGCAAAGGAACAAAAAATGAAACTCAGCGGAAAAAAAAAAAAAAAAAACTGATTTTTTTTTTTTTTTATTTTAAAAAAAAAAAAAACGTAAATTTTTAATAAAACATAATTTGAATAAAATATTAAGGTAACAAAAAAAAAATTATTCAGAACAATCGGAAGTAATAATTAATTTTAATAAAATTACCATTTCGATACCCACAGCGATTCCGAACATTTTTTTATTCGCGAATTCATTCCAATACATTTTTTTTTTTTATCTTGAAACGTTTAACTATCCAACCAAACAAAATAAAACGTCAAACCTCGCGAACCACTAAATGAGGGACACTGCTATAAAGTAAGTTTGTTTTTCTCTTTGTTTTTTAAATGAATAAACGAATGCTAAAGTTGATGACTGTTTGTTTTTGTTTTTTTTAATTAACAAATTTAATCTATTAGGTCGATGTTTTTTATTTCATTACTTATTACTTTTAATTAAGAGCGTTCTAATTTTTTTATTATTATTTATAAATTTAATATTAAATCGTTTATGAAAGAGTCTATTTTCCTTAAATTATTGTTTTGTTTTTTTGTTTAAAAAAACGTAAAAATAATACAAGCGAAAATTCTTCATTTATTTTTTTCAGTTACCAAATCGTTGATTACGAATAGTACAATTTCTGAACAAAATAATTAAATTCGCTTCACTTATTTAAAAGTGTCTAAATTCGTCAATATTAAAATTTTAATTCATATCAAAGTAGCTCAAGTTCATGTAGGATCAAAAATTCATCAAAAATCACCCAGAGATAGTTCCATCACCAACTGTAAAAAAAAAATATATTTTTAACACACCTACGCCTTCCTCCATATTTTCAGTGGTTCAAAAGCAATTTTTTAAAACGATTCCCTCAAATTTGTTTTTATGGTAGGGCCACATTTCAGTTATTCTATCCAAATTAATCTTTATTACAGCATTAAAATTAAGAAAGCTGTAATAAAGAATACTTTAGAGAGAATAACTGAAAATATGATGTATAAAAGCAGGAATGGGGAAACAAGGATTGGAAACAATTTTCCAACAAACTAAACACTAAAATCGGTGAATTTCGAATTTCATAGTATACTGTAAAACCATTCCTTCGAAGTTTCAGATTTTTTTCCAGTTTTTCCCCTGAGATATTAGTGCCTGAATAGACGTAAATTCAATTGTGTTTAGGACCAACAAAGGAAAGATTCTACTATGTTCGAAGATTTAGACTTATCTCATTTGTACTTTTAACTATCATTTATAAGAAAAAAATTGCCAAATTTGCGGCTTAATTTCAGGATCTCAGGCTGTAGATGGACAGAACTTTATAATGGCATAAAATTTGCAATTCAAGAGCAGTAAATTTTTTTTTAAAAAAAATCTCTTTTAGTTGCGAAGATATTTAAGTTTCTGCGAACATCGAAGTTCTCCGAATTTAGCGTCAGCAATGTTGCAAAGTGGCCCTACCAGGAAAAGAAATTAGAGGTAATATTTTTAAAAATTGTTTTGAACTAATGAAATAAGTAAAAAGTATTAAAAAATAAAAATTTTAAAATTGGTCTTGCAACCAAATGTTTTTCCTGGTTGTGTCCTAAGGATCAAAATGAATTAAATTAATATCCGTTGTGAAGACGTCCATAGAAATCCAGTGTTTCTGTTTATCAAGCATTTCTTTGGAAATTTTTGCTATCTTCACGCGACAAATAATTTTTCGGAAAATATTAACCCAAAAAGAAAATGGAACGGCTCCATTGTAAATAGGTAGACCATGTTTCAGGAAGAGCCATCTAGCAATTCCAAAATTATTAGAGTGATTTTTATAAGTCTTACTTTTCTAGTACAGACAGCTAAAAAGATACAAAATTAAAAGAAAAGCGAACTTTGTTTTTACGTCACCATTCCTCACCACTTTTCATAGCATCAACGCAGGGAGAGAGAAAATGCTGTACCTTTTCCTCTATCCATTCTTGTTTCGTGAATTCAGTCTTTCAGTTAAACTTTCCAAACTATTTATTTGTTTACTTTTTTTTTATTCAGTCTATAATATTAAAATTGATAACAATTTAAATTGACAACCACAAAACTTGGTTTTGGGAAAGTTAAAAGTTTCCTAACGTTTATCAAACTAAATGGCAAAAATATGTTTATTTTTTAGGGCATTTCGTGAAAAAACTTAGTAAAGCTTCCCATTGGAAAAAATAACACTGTTTGTTGTTATTTTTTCCAATGGGAAGCTTCACGACAGTGTCCGGACCGAAAATATCAACTTATTTTTATAATGATTTTTTTTTTTTTTAAATCAATGAATTTATTATTGATGTTTTTGTTTCAACAAGGGGAGATACTAACACTGGACCATTACCAGGTGAGTAACAATGACTGATCTTTCTATTAGCTCACCTTTACAATCACACAGAGGTTCACAGAAATCTTAAATGAATTCACGTTAATGTGAAATTGCAATTACTTTACATCATTTAAAATCTGAATCTTTAATTACGATAACAGATGGCGCCATGAGCGACTTTTATTTGTGGGTGTGTGTGAGTGTGTATTTAACTTATAATTCGTGTTACAGTTTATTAAACATTACTTAATAACAATAATAATAAAAGTTCACGGGTATTATTTTTTTTCAGGATTATCAAATTACATAAATTAAGAATTGTGGGAGTTATTAATTAGTTCAAAGAAAAAAAAATAAGTAGAAAAAGAATATTTTGATTAAGCAATTACATGCTATTAAGTAAAGATTAGCAACAACCAATTATTTTCATTTTACCCAAATACTAAGACTCGCTACATGTGTCCAGTTTCGCCAAATACCACAAAAATACGCAGACAAACTGCACACAAAATTCTCGAAACGTCTCCACAGAAATACAAAACCCAAAGAGATAAAGACGGCTTTCGTCTACTTCTGATAATCCCTTCCGGTTGTTAATAGCGACCGATTTGGCAGCCAAGATGAATGGCTTCCACTCAAACCCTACACCCAGCGGACGATGTGACGACATAGCCTTGATCAGGCAGCCATGTTGGCAGAAACACTTTTATGATGGTGCCAGCATCAAGGGACAGCATTATTAGTAGCATTAATACTCTGAAATCACTGAGGAGAACTTTTTCCATTCAATAATAAAGCAAGTAAAATAAAACCGCATATTACAAAAATAACTCACCAGTAAATATTTCATCATTTCTAAATAAATGAAAAAAAATGGTCTAAGGGGAATTTTGATGTTTAATTACTAGTGAAAAACAATTAAATGCGTCAATTCTAATTTCACTTTGTTATAATAAACAGAAAGAACCCTTATGAGGAAAATCATCAACAACGTATTTACCACGTAAATCAATGGACATCGAAATTTCATGACGCAACACATTTTTTTCTTAATGTTTATTTTCATTTTTAGTTTTATAAATACTTCTCAGGTTACTCTTATTCATATAAAATTGTGTTTTAAATTTTAATCATTTGTACGAAATGTATAAAAAAAATATGATATTTATAAATATTTGTGTATCTATGAATTAAATCTAATATTCTACAGTAAATAAAAACTTCGACGTGTGGAATTCGGTTAAAATATAACAAACAACTAAAACACACTGTGAAATAAACTAAAAAGACATTTAAAAAGAACGACTAGTTTCGGGTCCTTTCCAGGATCCTTTATCAAGGTCTGAAGTGAGAAACAGGAGTCAGTAGGAAAAGCAACCAATCGGACGAGTCGACTAGTCTGAAAGACAACGAATAAAGAGTCAATCATCTTCGCTTTGGGTCGATTAATAGTTAAATGGATCAAACAAAAATATCAACTGGTGTGGACGAGTGCATTTTAGTCGTTTGTTATTCTAATACTCTATAATCAGAAACGTAGGTTTCTTCAAGTATTTATTAACATAACTTAGGATTCAGTATCTGAAATTGTCTTTTGAAGAGAACTACCTAATACTAAATTCTATATCTCTTATTTTAATTCCTTTAGTAGCGTTTCTTTTATTATCGTATTCATTATTTTAGTGGCTGGGCGTAAGGAATCTCCTCTGTAATATCTTTCACAATTGATACGATGTCGTTAATTTTGTTAATAGTTTTATTTAATTTATAAATTTCTTTGATTATATTCTTTCTTAGTTCTGATAACATGTAACAATTCTTATCTTATCTGTCAAAAGATTCTCGAAATCAACACTGTTCATAATCATCATCAGCAATGTCTATTAACCTTAGTGAAGTTGGACTGTTTTCAACAATTCTTTATGGTTCTTATTTGGTTCTCGCAAATTGATTCTCCAACTATATATATATATTGTTTTCGGAAAATTGAAAGGAAGACTCACGACTAATGATAAGAGAAAGCTTATTAGCGAACCATTTCAGAGCTATTGTGATAGCAACCAGGATCGGTAGCTATTGCGTTTGTCCTGTCCGTCTGTCCACCTCTAACAACTCCCGAATGGAACGTCGGATCGACAAACGGATTTCACCATCGCGTTCAGAGGCCCAAATAACGGGGCATTTTCAGGGCCAACGCCCCCATATTCGAGATATTTATCATTGTTTTCATTGGATTTCCTATGTTAGCTTAAATATTAGAAATGCAACCATCTCATTTCAGTTGTCAACTATAGCTTGATGTGAAGGTCTCCGATTCATATACTGAAGGTTATCGGTTCGAATCCGTATATATCTACTTTTTGTTGCTTTTCTTCTTTATCTTTTTTTTCAATATCCGCTTGGGTTTTTTGTTTTTGTTTTTCTTATTTTTCTAATTTTTTTACTTTTTCTTTCGTTAATCTACTTCCTTTTTTTATTATTATTTTAATTTTTTTTTATATATTATTCGCCTTTAAATTTTGCTTTAGCACAAAATTATATTCACTTGTTGTTTTTTTTACACATCACAAAACACAAAAGATTGAACAACTGTCCCAAATAAAGATAAAAATCTAAAATGAATAAAAATTTAACTGACTAATTAAAAAAAAAGGTAACAAACGAAAGCACAACGCTAAAAGAAGGAATTCGCACCCTGAGCTGTCACCGGGAAGAGACTGGGACGGACTGTTTCGTTCTTTTTAGGACTCATCAGCCAGCCAAACTCCACCTCCGTAACCTCTGGCACCTTCTGAGTCTGTCATCGGTGGAGTTTGGCTGGCTGATGAGTCCTAAAAAGGACGAAACGGTCCGTCCCAGTCTCTTCCCAGTGATAGCTCAGGGTGCGAATTCCTTCTTTTAGCGTTGTGCCTTCGTTTGTTTGTTTGTTTGTTTTTTTAAAGATAAAATCTTTTACGTTTTTTATTTCCAGTTTTTGAAACTTTTACATTCATTTGAAATAAAGTGCTGCAATATGTTTGTGAACAATATCAGGAATAAATAAAATAAAAGCAAGAACAGCACCTGACCTAAAATTTATTTATTATTCTCTCAGCACGTTAAATTTTCTTTATTATTCTTTATTATTTTTTAATATCAGGAACTTAGTAGTATTCTTGGATGGCAAAACAAAAATATTCGTCAAAACTATCGATAAATGTTTAAAACCTATTTTGAATAAATATAGAATAATAGTAATATCTTTCTGATAAAGAATGTTGCTTGGCCGATGTTAAATATTAAACAGAATTTCATCTTTTTTAGAACAATCGCCGAATGTATAAATATAATTGAAATTTAAGTCGTTAGCCGTAAAGAATAAGACAGAGATACTATAGGCAACAGAAGTATTTTAAGAAATCAACTTCATTCATTCTTATTTACTCATGAATATTAGAGAAAAGCATCAATTTTAAAAAGCCGCAATTGAATGAGACCGAATACATATGCAGTCCATTCACTGTATTTCTGCGTCGACCAATCACGTTTGCTGCGTTATCTATTTTTGTAAATAAATTTCAATCACTTGTTATGTTTGTTCGAAAGCCGATCAGATATAGGCCAAGTTCATCGTTTTATTATTCGGATTTGTTAGGTAATGTTTTGTAAAGTTTCACTGCAGTGGCCTCGAAGCAATTTTTCAATTGGATAAAACTATTAATTAATCCCACTATTATTAAAAAAGAAAAATCATAGCAATTTTGAAAGGAGTGGTTTACCATCACAATTCAAAATGGCGTGCAACTGATGAGAAAAGGCGAAAGTGGTTTACGACATTTTAAACAAAACGAAAATCATCCAAAATTTTTAGCAAACAGACGAACCAAAATTTGAATTCTGTTTTCACAAGTTCATTCGGCCATCCTGATTGTAAATAGCGTCTAACTATATCTAAAAATTAACAAAAACAAAAACAAACAAAAAAAACCTGCCTTTGAACTCAGAAACACAATAAAATAATAATAAAAAAATCAGTCACTATACTTTAAAGAGGAATTGAAATATATAGAAGACAGACAGCTAATTTTGCCAGAGAGACAATAGATAGATGTAGATATTATATAAAATAACAGTACTTTTGAACTCTACGTTCCTTAACGGATAGTGTTACAAAAGAAAAGCAAATATTTAGGGGATATCATAACGTTTCAATCAATGTTTCTTTACATATGAAATGCGAATTAATGTACACACTTTTCCACTCAGCGGTAGCCGTGGTTAACCTATTATTTACCTGTAATTGTGAATATCATTTTTCATGGATGTTAATCAAGCGGAAATCGTAAATAAAGCACAGAAAAGCGATTTACATAATTAATCTCATCAGAAAGATTGCCGCTGTTCTTTGAAATGCTTTTTTATTATAACTATTCTAGGTTTACAACTATTCGTCTGAATGTTTCATTAATTTCACGGCATATTGTAGAACCTACTTACATTGTATAATGCTTAAAAAAAAAAGGATATTTTTTAAAAAGAATAAAAGACGTTTTCATTATATGTTTTTTTTTTTTTTTTTAAATTCATTTAACTTTAAGTAATTGTAATCAACTGAAATATGTCCATTAAATATGATAAATTCTGCTTCAAGTGGGTTAAAAAGATTGATGATCATCTGACTGCAAAAACAAATGCATTTACAAAAGAGAATGAATGAAAAGTTCACTGGCAATAGGTACAGAACTATTATTGATACACGGAAAACTTTATTTTAGGTTTTACAGAGATTTCATGATTTTTTTTTTTTTTACTTCAATTGCAACTTCCATCAACTTACTTAAAAAAAATTGTTGAATTTGATGTTTTGATACTTTTAAAAACTGTCATCAAATTCGTAATACACTGAAGCTCGGTTATAACGCGGTCTTTCGGATCCAAGATCTCCAAGATCGCGATATAACCGAACTTTTATTACTTCGCGAAGTTAAATGTCGTATATAGCACCCTATTATCGCCCACACGATTCCAAATCGATTTAAAATGGTCATTTCGCGATTACCCACATCATTCAGAGCTATGTGAGAGAATTTTATATTTATAAATACATAAATCATTACCTTTTCAACACTTTGATGGGTTATATTAGCCAAAATCGATTTGGTGCCGCCATCTTGGCATCTTGTACAAACGATGAGTCACGCGGATCGAAACTAGGTATTCATACGCCTTTTAGATTAAATGGGCCTCTTTACTGGTTGTCATTGGTAGAAAAATAGATCTCGATATTCATTTTGGTTAAACGAAAAAGTCCGCGATTCTGGTATTTTTTTAAAAATATATTGTATTTGACTCATTTACGTGACGTTAGGGTGGGTCTAGAGTCTCAATTACTGTAAATAATAAGGAAACAAGCATATTAATTTACACCTTTGATTTGATTTTAGGCGAAAAAAAAGGTAAATTTTGCAATTTTACAATTATACACCTTTTCCAAAATAGAAGGGGTCCAAGACCAAATCGCGTTATATCCGAATTCGCGATATAAACAACCGCCTTATAACCGAGCTTCAGTGTATGTGATCCCCAAAACCTTACATTAAAATTAAGAAAAAAAAAAAACTTCGAAATTTTTAGATACCCCATTTTGCATTTCCTCTATTTTCTATCCCTTGGAGGTGGAATTCTCCAGATTGATTTAGTAGCACTGGCTTTTAAAGCTGTATTAAAATTTAAAAAAAAATCAGGAATTGAAAATCATTTATTAAAAAGTTGATTTTGATACAAATATATCAATAAAAAATTGGTAATTTTAGTTTTTCATAAAACTCTAATAAGGACTTTATATTTTCTTAAACTTTTTCTTATTCCAATTGGACCAGTCACAATGTCGTCTCGGATCCATTTGAGAAACCAATCAATTAAACGAATAGAAACTTAAAAAAATAATGCCCTGAAAGATTTCAACAAGAAATTAGTAAAACGCTCTTCAAACCAACCTTAAACATCGACATTCAATCAAAACAAAACAGTATAATTGAAATCTTAAATACAAAAAAAAAATTAATGGAAAAGGATGCGATAGCTTTCTATTGGAAAGTGTTTCAGAGGCCAAATATCCCTAAGGGTTGGAATACATCGTAAAACTCAGTGGACAACGACGTTTCCCCCCACTGTTTTCCATAGACTTCAAAATAAATATTTTTCTTCTAATATTAAAATAGTTCAGTTCTTGACGATACTTTTAATAGGTATTTATTTAAGTTGGACTTGCTTCTGGTGGGTTCTGTTCTTGTGGTCAAATAGATCACGATCCAGAACATCTGCTATTGCATTTGTCCTGGTTTATCTCATAGAGAATGGTCTTACGAAATAAGATGAAACTTCATTCAATTAAATGGCCTCCCTCAGAACATCTAAACGTAAAGATGTGTTTATTGATTTTAATAATTTTATTTCGGAAGGTGTTTTGCAAGTAGTCTTATAGGTTACTATTCTGTTCTATTTTCTATATCCTACGCTTTATTGGTTATTGGTACTGTTTTATTTAATAATAGTCTTGTGAGTTTACTTCATTCGTAAATCTGGTGGCTTACTTGGGAACAGAAGATATGTTTTGTAAAAAAAAAATGAAACTTCAAAATATTTTGGATAAACAATTAAATAATTGTTTAATGTATCGTGATTGAAATCGTTCAAAAATAAGATTTCAAACTAAGATCAAGCGAGTGAAGATAAAAGGATTAAATGATTAAAGCAACATAAAAAGATTTTACACCCTTAGTTCGCAAACAGAGAATTCATATTTTATAGCCTACAACAAAGTATCAGCCTCCTAGGATAAGCAGTTGTAGAGTTAACATATTATGTTAACTGATTATGACTTCCTAACAGATTAAACTTGAGGCCCGTACTTCGTTTCAGAGGTTCCAGCGATTATAGCAGAGCAGGGTGAAGGACCGCGTATCTTCTCTCAGGGAAACAACACTATTTAATAGAGGATTGGATCAACCCTCGAACCCGTCAGGAGAAGAAATAATCAACGCCAGGAATCGAATCTCGGTCTTCCAGTCAATAAAAAAAAAAAACATTTTACCAGAATCTCAGGCCGACGTAATGAAAACATATAATAATTATAAATGGAAATGTTTAATTTTTCCAAACGTGAGGTAATTATGAACTTAAACCACCATTCCGTACTAGTAATGAATTAAATGGTTTTAAGTTTTTCGACTTTATTTCTATTCATTTTTTTAATATTTTAATTCTTTTTTGCATTATTACGCATAATAGGAAGTATTAAGGATATATCCGTAATATTCACTGAAAGGTAATTTCACAACAGAAGTATGCAAGGAAAAAAAAATGAACATCAGCAGAAGACGGATTGGCTCTTCATCTACTAATGGTGTCCTGTACACGACAGCTGTTCACACGGAAAGACGCCTTTTTTTTTTCTTTTTTCAACTCGACTTCTTAGACTTATCGTTGACGATTTATTACGACGAAGAAAATTAAAAATAACCTTTTAATTATATATTCTTTTTTTTCCCTCTAGTGCATTTTTTTTCCTTATTAACAGCTGCTTAATCGTTATTTTCATTAATTTGAAACTTCTAGAAAGAAGATAGTGAAAAAAAAAAAAAAAAAGCAATTGAAGGTTATCGTTACAATTTAAAAAAAAAGAAAAATAAATGAAAAAGGAATAGAAAAGTCCTCTTTAAATGCCAAATTAAAAAAAAAAAAAAAAAAAACCGAACAGGAAGGAAAAAAATGTTAACTTGAAAAAAAGAGAGAACAGGTCGTTGAAAAAGTCCTAGATTTTCATCACTAATAAAATTTTAATTTGTCTTAATCACAATTTCATGAATCTTATAAATAGTTATTAAGACTCAAAAACTCACTATTCCCAATGCATTTCTATTAGAAACACTTGTTATTATTATTTAAGTAAGTTATATTATTTTATACGAATTTATGATTATTAGGAATTAATAAGAATCAACGTGAAAGTTTATCATTTAGTCAAATAATGGAATCTTGTATTGAAATTGATTCAAAACAAATCCCATTTCATAGCCTTCTGTAGGAAACTTTTAATTTATATTTTTGCCTCTAGATGGCGATCTAAGGACTCTGCGTATATCTTCATATATAAATACTTTTTCTTTCTGTCTTTCTTAAGAATAGGAATTCCCAAAGAACAGTTATCTTAGGTAACACAGACAGTGTTAAATTGATTGTAAGATTGGGAAGTTACAGAATAATTCAGCGTGCAATACTCAATGCAAACATCCATTTCAAGATACAACTACGTATCAATATCAGAAACCTAAACAGGTAATACCAATGATTCCGCTGGAAGACTTGTAAAGTGTAGCATTCTCTAAATGGATTATTTTTTTTTCTTACTAAATCCTTTTCCATATTCCGATAAGGACACGGTAAATTTTTAACGAGAGATAATACATATATTTATTATTCAGTTATTAGGAAAGATATAAACATCAAAAGGTAATTAAATATCTTTTATATGTTTGTTTGTTTATTTGTTTATTTTTCCACTTGAACCATCCAGAGGGCTTCAAACATTGAACAATTAGAACAAAAAATGACAGGAAGATATAAATATGATAAATTTTAGAATTAATGACGAAAAAAAAAAAGAACGATTAAGGATGATTTTTATTTATTTATTTATTTGATTTACTTTTTCGAAATTTAATATAATTTTAAAATATCGTTTCAGTATAGTAAATGATGTTTAAATTACAGGATTAAAGATATTAAAATCCAAGAAACTATAACCTGATTATACAAACCATTTCATTCTGAACAACTGGAATGTTTGTGTGTTTGTTTTTTCTTTTATTAAATCCTTTTCCATATTCCGGTAAAGACACGGTCATTTTTTTGACATGGGTTAATTCAAGAACTCAGGTTGGAAGTTACTGTTAGTGAAATCACAAAATTAGACAAAGAAATGAAAAGTAATTTAAGATTCTTACTGAGTAACTGAGTGCTTCACATACATTGATATTATTAGAAAGGAAGATTTTAAATTTTCAAAATTCTATTGTTAGATTATTTTGTTAAAGAGTTTTACAGAATAAAAATAAATGGAATAGAGAATCATTCAAAACATACAAATAAAACAACAGCTATATTAAATGAAGATAATTAAAATCTCTTTTTAAGATACTCAATACAGATGGAGAAGTTTACATCCACATAAAACTAAAATTCGTATTGAAAGTTTAACATTTTTCAACATGAATTTTAGTAATACAGTAGAGTCCCGAAAACTCGGCCTAATGTGGACCGAATGGTGGCCGAATTTGTGAAACTGCCGGGTAATCGGGAAAGGTGTTAAAAAAAGAATAAGTACGATTTTTTTTTTTGTCATGAAATACTTTTATTTGTTTTATTTCAGAATACAACAGTTTACAAAGAATGCTATAACTCAAACTTAAACTGTCCAAATAAACTTAAGAAAATATCTAATACATGAACTGTATATAAATTTAACTTGTAATGGGTCTGCGTGCGGGGTTTTCCCGCCCTGCCAGGGGGTGGCCGAGTTATCCGGACTGCCGGGTTATCAAGTCCCGAGTTTTCGGGACTCTACTGTATCACAATTTAACGTTTACAGGTTGAAAGTTATAGAACTTTAACACAGACAGTGTTAAAAACTCTTAAACACATACTTAAACTTAAATCGTATTAATTCATCATTAAAAAAGTGAAAAAAAATTACGAATACTTAACAAGGACAGTTTCAATCCACTAAAACTTCCTTTTCATCATCAGCTTTTTTTTATATATTAAAATATATCTTTTAGAGTTGTTACAAGCATAGATAAATCCTATTATTAAACAAGGTAGTGACAGCGATTAGTAAACCAAACACAATACTTCGCAACGGCTTCTGATACATATAAGAAAATATAATAATGCTATCTCAAAGTTAAACCATAACAGCTTCCAGAACTTGTTGAATTTATGTTGAATTATTGCGTTAATTTCCTTATTATAAATGTGATTGCTGCAATGCAAAAAGCACAATTGTTGCGATTATTATGATTGCTGCTGAGCTAAATTATAAATGTGATTGTTGCGAATGCAAAAGACGCAATTCTTGGGATTATTGTAATTGTTGCTAATGATAATTTAATAATATTTTAATGATAACTTACTTGTCCACAGATGGACGGACAAAGTCAAGTTATAAGGCTTCTATCCTTATCAGAAGTCTAAAAATGTATTTTAATTTTCAGTTGAGGTTCTTAATGTAAAGAATAATGATGTAGCAAGTATCTTTGTTTCATTATTAAAATATTGTATCCATACCTTTTTTTTATGCTACAATTGACTAAAGTGTAAAGGATAGCTATTATTGAGAAAGACATTTTTATCTTTTTTTATGTCTTCCTAGAAGAAGCACTGAATGACGATATGAGGAAAGCATTTTTTATTTCATGGTAATCAAATTTTGCTTCTCATATGTTGATATGTTTTTTTAAGACGAAGTTGAGTTTTTTTTTATAACAGGATGCCGTGTATTTTTTGTCGAGTGGTTTCGAAGACATCCAGAAACATAATTCTCTTGTGTTCATTTTGAAGTTCAATAGTTATCAAAGGATGTACAGGGTTGAAAGTCTCGTATTCAAATGTTATTTCCTATTCTTCTAAAATCATAAATATGTCATCTACATAACTTCTATAATGAAAGATTTTTCATTATCTATTTTGGATAAAGCTACATGTTCAACATATTGGAGACATTTCTGCTATCACCTCCGAAGTTGCTAATCCCATGAAAAGGCCCTTATTTTGTTTATAAATGTTTTTGTGGAAATAAAAAAAACTGGTTGGAAAATAAAATATCTATGAAGCCAAAACAATAATTAGTTATTAATTAGTTGTTAATTCTTCTTTATGAACAGAAGTTAAAATATAAATACAAGCATCCTTCGCTAACTCCGGAGTTAAAAGAGAAACGCAAGATTTGTCGACGGTGTAAACTTTTTTCTTTAGTTCTTGTGCAACATTAGAAGAAGAGGAAGTAAGATTTGTATACGAAAATTTCAACCATGTACATCCTTCAATAACAAAATGAACACAAGGAAATTGCGTTTCTGGAAGTCTTCATCCAATTGACAAAAAATACACGAATCCTGATAGAAAAAAAACCCATACATTTTGAGTCCAACATATCACCATATCTATTTAAATTGACAATGTACGAGAAAGTGTCCAAAGAAAATAATTTTAGATAAAAGAAATAAATTTAAAAAAAAAATTAAATAAATAAATAAAATCCTAAGGGAAAAAAAGAAACAAAAGATCGTAAATTTTAGAAATTAATAATTCGCTTAATTTTTTTTTTGAACAAACATTACAGACACTTTAGTTAAACGGAAGTGAGCTATTTGATGCTGTGTACATCTTTTTGCTCGGCTGTTCTCACCAGTCAGTGCAGCGTTGCGCAAGCAAAGTCACTACTTTATTTAGCAATGGCACCACAATTCATACAGCTGCAAACTTCTCCAAGCAGCAAAGAACATGTAATCGTAGGTGCCATAGCAATGCGTGCACAGCTCCAAGACTGGGATCATAACAGCAACAGCTTTGCTATGACACTGTTGGTAGCTACGTCCCACGGGCAACAATTCATAAAATAAATAAACCCTCAGCAAAAACAGGGAAACTGTCTGCGAAGCGCAGAAATAGCGTTAAATAAGTAGGTATCTAGCGATACAGTACAGCCAATGGAAATTTTATTCTTATAGCAAATTTGTCTATACAAATTAAAGATGTGTTTAGGAAAAATGAAAACGATTAATAGTTTTCGAAAAAGAAAATCTGAATTTTTACTAAATTTTAATACAGAATTTATATGTTTTAATTTTACGTTGATCTTATGATGCTACAGTCAACTTAAAAAAAAGTACGAGATAAAATGCAATCAAAGAAAGAAAGTAAGAAGATATCTTGGCTTCATAAGTTTCTCTTGAAAATGTGAAGAAAAACAAATCAGTCACGTTTGTATATCTTAACTTTTATAAAAAAAAGAAGTTATACTAAAGGTGGTTTAATTATACATCTCAAAGAAATATTGTATATATATTTTATGAAAGTTGTATTCAAAGCAGTTTAGACAATGTGGTTTAGAGGGAAAAAATACTTAAATTTTCTTCTTCATTTATTTATTTCTTTATTTTTTTTATTCCTACTGAATTACGAGAAAACGGCTTCAAAACAAAAATTAAGAATATAGAAAAGTACAAAAAAAAAAAAAAAATTTAATAGAAAGTTTTTTTTTTTCTAACCAATTTAAGATTAGAAAATGGTTCAGGATGAAAAATTACTTGTTTATTCATAGTTAACAACCAAATATCGAATTTTATAGTATAAAAGGATAAGGATAATTTAGGAAAATCTTCCAAAGAAATACAGATATCACTTCCATGCATTTTCGAACATGTTAATTGATTGTCTGTTGATAATAATGAAGTAGTTATTAAATATTACTCGTAGAAGATTCAAACCTCTGTTTTTAAATTAACTATAGTTATCTAATAGATCAATTGTTCGAAATAGATCATATAGTAAAAAAGCAACAACAGCATTGTTTATCTACTGTCAAGAATTATCTAACAACAAATATACAAATTTATTAACTTTCTAATTTTAGAAATTCACTAATAAATCATACAATTTCTCGATATTTTGCACCTTAGGTCACATGCTACTAATAGTCCATTACATCCACCATCAGTTCTTCAAGGGTCACATTTTTAATCTTCCATTGGTTCGGTGACAGTATTAGAAAAGAAAAAAAATTGATAAGTTTTTATAACATTTTTGTCTTAAATAGAAAGTTTTATCAATTTATTCTCAAATTAAACAACTCTGAGAATATATTTAGCATATTTATAAACTATTTATAAACTAGCTCATTCATATCAAAGGGCAAACTTTTAATTGAGATTGATGTTCTGCTTCAGAAAACAAAAAAATATTAATGGCTCAAAGATTATAATGTACAATAAACAAATGACGGGGATGACATTCATTGTGGAGCCCAGACGTACAGGCGGTGGAGGAATCAAAGCGATACAGGCCAATGCCTTTGCAAAATGTCAGGAACAGATTGTCCTTAAAACATTTTCTTTTTTTGTTCTGGATAGACATTACAAAGTTACCAAGTCTAACGAATTAAAATTACGGAAATCTTGAGCATTTCCTTAAAAACTTTAACTAATAATTACACACTAATAATAATTATCACACTAAGAACTTTTCATGTCATTCAGACTCAAACACCCCGTCTGAGATCGTAATTTATTTAATTATCGGTACAAAGACTCCGTACCCTAAGTTTACAACAATTTCAGTGAAATCCTGCGAAAGAAAACGTAAACATGACTGACAAAATGTCGTTGTTAATTCGTAAGCGAGCAAATAAAGAAGGGAGTAAGTTAAGATTTTGGGAAAATGGAGGTAAGTCAACAACACGCAATCCCACAAACAGAGTAATAAAAAGAGTACATTTGCAAGATATCTTTACTCCGATATAATTAAAAATTTCATTCCAAAAGTGAAGAGGTTCTTTACATTTAAATAAAATATTAATAAAAGTCGAAATTTCTTTTGCTCTTTCCTCAACTGTTCGAGTTTCGGTGACTTATTCCCTTTTCCGCGCGCATTTTCTGTTTTATAAAAAGAATCACAACTGAACTGAATTCTTTAAAAGATTTAAGTTACTGATTTCCAAAATAATCAATAAAAATGGATTTATACCTAATCAAAACTCAAAAATCCAACAAAAAATTATGTTGAGGTATTAAATTATAATTAAATAATTTAATTAGTGTTAGTTATTTTATTAAAGGCGAGAGCTTGAAAAGAAATTTATTTATTGTTAGACGTAATTTGTAATGTTTTTGTAGTGTTTTTACTATTCTAAATTTTGGTTCAAAATTACACCTGAGTTCTTTTGGATTTGGTAAGACAATACAACTACAGCAGGACTACTTCATTTTGTGGAGTTACAAATGATCCTATTTTAACTAGTGCTTCTCAAACTCTGGGTTTGTCCCCCTTAGGGTTCAGAAACCGTATTAAGGTCCTTCGGCTCTGATACGAAAAGAAAAGTTCATGAAATTTTAATATATATACTCGTATTAAACAACTTTTCAACAAGGTTAGATAGAAAGGATTATCCTCACACCTTAACTAAACGAGGAATAATCCCAAGCTGTCTATGGTTGCTTCTTCCATCAACTGATTGATCTCAGTGAAAGCCTTTCATTTGTGTGTAAGTAGTTCAAAGTGACGAATTGAGATGAAATACCGTTTTACATTTCTTTCATTAGAAACCAACAACAGTAAAAGAAATCTTTCTTATAAAGTCGCCAAATTAGAAACTGACAAAAAGGGTGTTGGTAGCTGAAAAATATTGAGAACCACTGGTCTAGATAAACATCATTAATTAACATACACTTAAATAACAAACTTCGGTGATGTTCAGATGACAACAATAGAACTGATTATTTTTGAAACAGAACAAACCCAGATCCAAAGAAAAACCTATTTCTTATGACTTGTTTTACTTTTATCTATCGAGTAAATTAAAGCAAATTCCATGACGACGAAGAAAAATTTCAAAAAAATTAAAACTCTCGTATAAATATCTATATTCAAATACTCTTTTTCTGATTTGAGGTAAAATGATTCTATTTTTACTTACCTATTGAAGTTCTAAACTATCCGTCTCTGACTGATGAGAGTTAGTCAGTTCGAAACAACTGTTGAATCTCATAAGATAAACATGGAAGGTTCAGAATTTGGTCACGTGGCCAATCTTTGTATTCTGGACTTTTTTTTTAATTCCTTTTGGATGTCGTTTATATGTTAAAAAATATACGGTTTTTGAATCGTAAAATAATGAACTAAATTTCTCAGCCAAATGTACTTCCCACACAGTGTGCATTCATTTTTCTATTTTTTGATACCAAATATCATCAAAGAACAAATAAAGTGAAAATGATAATTAACTTTTATTCTGTTTTTGAACCATCTTCAAAAATTATAAATATAAATGTAAAACTGAATTATAATTCTTCTAAGTTTATCGCTAATTCCTCTACAATTGTGAATTATTCCTTCTCGTTTTAATATTTTATGAATAATATTCTTATCTTATTTATAAGAATTGTTTTACCAAAAAGTATTGCTAGTTCTTTGTTAATCTTTATTTCCTATTAATTAGAATAAATAATATTCTAGGATTATTACCTTATGTTTTTACAAGAACAAGGTAATAAAAAATAAACATTGCCTTGTTTATAAACATTTGTCTGTAAATAAGATAAGCTTTACCTAATCTGAATCTTATTTGAAACCTATGGTTGAATTATAAATAATCACATATTCACTTATTTAGTACCATAAGATAACCCTACCACCCTAATATCACTTATAGTAATCGAGACACTTACAAAATTCTTCGACAAGAACCTTTGCTATTCATTAAGCTACCAACATAATTACAGGACATCTTCTGATTACATTATTAGGATCCGTTGCTCTTGTATCTATATCAATTATTAGCCAAATTATTCTTTTCGTTCTGGAATCAGCGGTAGCCATTCTTCAATCTTAGGTATTCGTTTCACTTTTAAGTAGTAGATTCATCAGAAATATACTAATATCACCACAAATATTTCACCCATTTTATATTGTAGACCTAAGACCACAAACTGCTAAGACAATAGATGTTGAATGATTCAATAAATTGTTTCTTATCGTCATAGTTAAAATAAAAATCATCTTTTAATTCTAAATTGGGGGGGAGGGGTTAGGAAATTTCGGGGTTGGCAAATCTGTTTTTTTTTTAATTGGATTGAAGGGGAATGATTTCTACAATAACAAATGGAGCACAAAAATGAAGTTTGAGAAGATGTCTGCATTCTCTTCTTTGATCTTTGCTGATTTTTAATAAGCTAAATATTAACTTTGATATGCTTCTATAAAATCACATCACAATCACTTTTCTTAGCTGATATCTCTAATATTCTGTACCAAACGTAGTATCATTAGGTTGATATCAATTTTTTCTTATGTCTACTTTAAAAAAATTGAAAACATGGGAATTTCTTGTTCTAGTTTAAACATTCGTCAATTAATAATGTTGTAAAATACTCATTACTTTACTGTGATAACATGTTTAGAGCTGCAAGATGTTTTTCTGCCTAAATCTATAAATTTTGTGGCAATATTTTAACATGAATTGTTTTATGAATCATAGACACAGTCTTCCTCCTTTCTATTTCAAAGAACATCAAAGAAACAAAGGGAGGAGGGGTTTCATTTCATGCTCTCACTTTGTTTAGAATCTTTACAGGATTGTTTCTGAATTTTGTCTCAAATGCTCGTAATTTAGACAATGTAGCAATCTGGGATGAGCACTCGACCTAATCAAGTCAAATCGAATCTTTTCCTGATAGGAATTCCCATCGTATTTCTTGGCAACTTTTTGTTTATTAATTGATATATTCGTGCTACAAAGACTGATACTTTGATCGGACAGCAAAAAACAAAACGAAAGCTTATAATGGAACATCGAAGAAATTCGGAACATATTCAAAGAATTTTATTCAGGACGAGGACTCAATGCAATGAACCAACAACTGCAGTTACAAAAGATGATGAAAATAATAAATGAAATATTAGAACAAAAACGAAGCCGAATACATGTATTGCATCGTTTGTGGTAAATATTTTTAAATATTGTAGTGTTATTCATTTGACTAAAGAAATAATAAACAGTAAAAGTTAAATAGTAAAAACTGATATAATAAGGAAAAATAACAGAATGAAAAGTAAAATTTCAGTAATAAATAAAATTAAGTAGTAAAAAATAGTGAAATCCTAATACGTTAAAAATGTTTTGACTAGTAAATCAATTCTTAGAAGACCTAACAACACTACAGCAAGGATGAAGGACATTTTTATGCCGTCTTTTCATAACAAACTTAGGCCTAAGAATTATACATTCATGATAAGCTTATTTATCTCAAAACCCACAACCTTTTAGGTTGTCTCAATAAAACAAATAACCTTTGCTCAAAAAACTTTGTTCAAAGTTGAATTAATGTAATAGGAGTCAAATAAAAGTTTCATTAGGATTGATACGACAACCCTTAGTTTTATAATAATACTGTAGCTTTTCACTTCAGATTCCATCTCAAATACCTACATTATCAGAGTTACAAGAATATTTCATAAATTGTGAAGCCTGAATTCACTGGTTTTATTACAGCGATCACATTCAATATGATTTCATAATATGTTTTACTTATAAAATTGTTCGAGATATAAACCTAAACAACAACAAAATCTGAATTAAAAAATATATCAAATATCAAGTGAATAAAGAGAAATCCCTTTCATGTTCATTTTTCTCAATGAATCCAAATTCTGTTTACACAAAGTTCTCGAATTCGAAGGTGGAAAATAAACGAGTTTCCAAACACAAGAAATGACTTAAAAGATTCCTCCCTCATTATTTTAAAATGTTAAAAAAAAAAATCTCAGTTAAAAATAACTCCTGACTTATTGCAAAGCTAAGAACAGTGTTTGCTAATAATGAAAAAAAAAAATCGTTATTTCAAAGTAAGCATTAAAAAAAAACAATATATAGGATAGTGATTATAAAATCTGCTAGTACTAAAATATAGGAATAAAGGCTATATTAGTATATTAGTTATTGTATTTAGTTTTATTCCTATATATTGTTAACCCCTAATACACAAGGTACAGTATCCACATTCCTTTTTAAATAAATAATGAATTTTAGAATTGAGTTCAATAAAAACTTCTTGATATGTAATATAGGTAAAAAGCAGTAAGCAATCTATTTAATAGTAATAATAACTTTTCTTTTTTTCTATTTCCTATTATTCAAGTTTTATCTTCTACACAATTCTGACAATTTACTTAAAACAAAATCTAAGATAAACATGGGATGTCATTTCAAATAAATTTCATAATTAGACTTTAAATTATATTGAGAATAAAATCCACAATAAAAATTGTAAAACTAAACTGAAAGGCAAGTATTAATAATGTGATATCAATTGTTAAAAGAAGTTATTGTAATGCATTTTGTAAATATATTATTAAAATTGTTAAACATTTGAAATTCTTTGAAATGCATTAATTTTAAAGACACTGATGCAATATAACTTTAAACATATAATTTCTCCTATATATTTAATAGTTTTAAAAATTAGTCTTACTTTTATTCTGATATAAAGTAAAGGAAAAATAGCCAAAAAAAAACAAACAAAACCGGAAAACAAAACAAAAAACAAAAAGAAAATACCAGCCTCTGATTATAAGTCAGTGTGGTCAACTTAACCAAATAATAATAAGATAATACTTTCAAATAATCTTTGAACCTATCGTTACCAAGTTCAAAGCTTCACTTGTTCGGAAAACACTGTAATCCCATCCTAACACAACACACGCCCATTTCAATACGAAAATTTGTTTAGGATCTTTCCCGAGATTATGGATTTACAGGCACATTAACCCTAACCATCAACATAAAGTCAATCGAAATAGGTACAGTTTATTTAATTAAAAAACAGTATTAAATTAATTCAGCTATTTTTCGATTGAATTTCAAAACGATTACTTTGCGTTACTTATTAAAGTCTGTTTCTTAAAACGATGTTTTTAGTTTTAAAATAAAGTTTCATAAAAAAATTGATAATTTGAAGTTGTCAAAATTAGCCTAATGTTTTATCTTTATTCAAGTTATTAAAAAAAAATTCTTATACATTTGAAAGAATACAGAATGGCTTCAAATCAACGAAAATGATAAACAGTAAGATAATAATTAACAGAGCACGTTTAAATGAATTAAATTAAATTAGAAATTTGGACGCAACGTCTCCAAATACCGTAGAATTAAAAGAAAAAAAAAAGCTCTTTATCTAAGCGAATTTTCTCTAAAAATATTTACGACATATTAGAATTTTTTTGACATCCTTTGTTTTTTAAAATCATACATAAATCATTTCCTTTTCATATGTTTTTTACTAAAAATAAGATATTACAACTATGTTGATGGAGTGCATCAAGAAAAGGGTAGTAATTCCGAAACTACATTAAATCTACATTTCGTATGAAGAAGGAATGATAAAAAAATAAAAATAATAAATAAATAAAAGAAGAATTAAAAGCAGTGTTTTCCATGGCTTATCAATGATGTCGCTGTACTATGCTATCGACTCAATGAACTCTCAATGAAAACACAGTTTCACGTTCACGATAAATGAAATTTCGAACGATTGTGAAAGAAAAATAAAGAAAAAATAAATAAATAAATAAATAAATAGGCAAACAAACAAATTAAATAATAATTTTCCTTAAATTTCATCGCATTCGTAACTTGTGTTAAATATCTCGAACTCAGGCTTCTTCTCCAATGAAGAAAAAAAAAAAAAAAAAGCTGCATCTTCGATCTCGGCTGGATGATGGTTGATAACCGATAATAAACAGATTCTTTCATCACAAGAGACATTTCTGAAGCCCCGAAACTAATGTGATATTGTTTCTACGCTATCTGTTGCAAAAGCCTAATCATTAACACGCTATTTTTGGCCAACTATTGCACCTCCCCACAACGACCCCCTCTTGCAGCATCCCAGTTACTCTCGACCCAGTTCTGTGGGCCGATTGAATTACATACATTGATATACATAACGTGAAATACACGACGGCGCAAAAAGAAAAGCACACAGCAAAAGGTACGGGAAGGACTGGCCCGTCTCCCATTTCTTTCTTCTGCAAATAAGACTACACAGATAGTTTCTTTTTTGTGAATTCTTCTTGTTCATTAAAGCTAAAAAAGGGGAGGGGCTAAGTATATTGGGAATGAGGTATTTCGATGAAACAAGGTACCCAACTTACCTTACAATCATCACACCTCCACTTCACGGAGTAATTGTTGTGGCAATCATACCTAGATAAAATATATTCAAATTCACAGTATAAATTCCTAGCCGTATCGTCAGACGTCTGGATTTCGCGGAGGGTGTCATTGCAGCGACCGCTGTCCGTCGGATCGAGTGCTCTGCTCAGCAGCACCGAACCTAGCGTGTACTGACTACAGAAGGGCAGCCGCAAATTCATCGCGGCGGATCGATCCATTTTGGAATCACACACACTCTTTTTTAGCTCCTCTTTCCTACACATGAAAAGGCACTGGTATTCCCGGTCTCCGGTATCCGTGAGCCGATCGGAGCAAGCGTAAGGGGGCGAGGAACAGGAGAGAGGGCGCGAGGAAGGAGAACAATTCCTATCGTTACGGTAGCACTCGTTAGGCCTAGCAGCCGAATTGTAGCTGTAGTTATATAACTTATTCCACGGTATCCAGGGCTCCTTAACCATATGGGATTGGGATGGTCCTGTACTGGAACTAACTCCGAAGTTGTCTGTGAGAATTATGGTGAAAAACAGTAGAGAAGCTAGGCATAGACGCCATCTTTGGAGAACTTCCCGATATGGCTTTTCCAATAGCGGCCTTCCATACTTAGACGCCAATGTCATATTTCATTGGACTGAGTTAGGAACCGCGGAGATACTGGGAAGAACATGCAAATTTCAGCACAGACCGCCGGGCCCGACCGCGCATCTCTCCGGGCCGGGTGCCGGGAACAGCTGTGCTGCGCCGCCGCCAAATACACTGCAGGGGAGGAGGACTCGGCGGTGGGTTATGCCGCTGGCGAGCACGGAGATGCTGGGCGTTAGACGCTGGATCCGGGCTCGCTGGGAGGGCCGTCGGGCTAGGCGTGGGGTGTACAGGAAGAGAACGCCGCACGATGCCACTGCGATGCCCTGTTCAGCGTCGGTAGAGTC
The DNA here is from genome assembly GCA_023159025.1 of Thereuonema tuberculata. Taxonomy (NCBI): domain Eukaryota; kingdom Metazoa; phylum Arthropoda; class Chilopoda; order Scutigeromorpha; family Scutigeridae; genus Thereuonema; species Thereuonema tuberculata. Next base: position 61,182,010 of record JAFIDM010003189.1, on the reverse strand, counting down.
CCGAACGGCGACGCTCATACTGAGAGTTTCAGACGTCCTCTGTGTCCCTGACCGCCATGTTTTAGGGAATTCCGTGCAGATCGAGGCGCGCATGCCCACATTTATTAATTCATTGATTAATAATTAAAGTCCGGTTGCCGGGAAACCGACTGACCGGAATGGTCAAAGTCAGTTCCGAAAAATGCGAACAATTTCTTTTAAAATTAAAGTAATTGTTATGCAACCTGAAAAAATAATCTAAAAATCTCAACTATATCTGAAATGCGGGGGTGGGGGTCGGGTCACCGCCTTGCGCCACCTCCGCCGATCCACAAACCTCACCCTCTGGTGGTGTGATGCGTAAGTAACAATCGCGAGGTAGGACAGAAAAGCCCACCATCAAATTAAACAATCTTATTTATCCGGAATTTAGAAGGAAAACTTATTAAAAATCAAAAGCCAACAACTGATCGATATTAAAATACAAAAATTAATACTACGAATAAACTCGTAATATTTCAATATCAAAAAGTTCAATTGAAAATATTTTTTTTTCAAGTATCTATTAATGGGGTGATGAGAAATAAAATAAAAGAGCCCAATTAGTCCATCATGGAGCCGGAATTTCGAATAGTTCTATAAATAAATTGGTAATATTTCGGTTTGTTTGTTTTTTTAATTTTGCTAACACAATTTAAAATATGAACTTATTTCTGGAATTTATGGAAGATTGTTAAGAAGGACGAATCTATTCAGTCATGTAGGTTTGAATTATTCAATGTAAGTTATTAAGCTTATATCAGGCCTGTATCTTTCTTCGACCTTAGAGTAAATCATCTGTCGAACGGGTTAAGAGTTGAGGTCAGTCCGACCCTCGCCCACCTTCAAACCTATATCTGAAAGTTGATACCTATTTGTAAAAGGCCGATGAACCCTAGGATCCGTCTCGAAGAGAAATAACATTATGAACAATGCACGGCCGCGCAGAGAATGCGCTGATTGCTAAAACAGTTTGGGAACAATTCAAATAAAAATGCCTTTTTGAGTCGAGCTGAGACTCTGAGACCGTGGTTGAGCTCTCTTCAGCCAGTGCAATTATTACTAGAGAATTTGAGCAGATTTATTGGACCAAAAATACATGATTATAAATATGAGGATGTACCTGGGATTCAGTACATTTTACATTCTGCCTTCGATTTTCAGAATAATTTTCTCTTCTTAATTTTCGGCTTAATGAAATATTTTCATCTTATGAAGCTTTTCTTATTATATATCATATATTTTCTTTTCTATATCATCCATTGAATTCTTTAATATACTTACTTGTAATATTTATGATTCATTTCTTAATGTAGTATACATTAAAATCACAACGAAAACGGCTGGACAGAAACACATTAGCAATACAGAGTTTGAGAACACTGTATTGTTAATGTATTTCTGGAAGCCGAGCTACTTTATTATATGAAAATATATTAACTTTGTTGTATTGTATCATGTTTTGGAATTCATTTCTTTTCAAATGATTGATCGCGAAGTTAAGGAGAAACACGGTAGAATTCGTGGCTGGCGCAACTCTGATAAAAAATAATAAAAGAAGAAGAAATAGTCAAATGATACAGGAACTATGAAAGTTTCTAAATCTCAAAATGTGGGAAAGAATTGCCCAATCAGAGATATACGAAAATTACATGGATCAGCCATTACAGTCTCTGTTAAATACGCAGGACCAGAGCCGTCGTTTTTTTTTTTTTTTTTGGTTGTTGAATTGGAAATTCATGGGCGCCGCGGGGCCAAGAGGGGCGCCGCGGCACTGCAAATCTTTTTTGGTCGTAGATTTTTGGGATGGTGGTGGTGGAGGCGCAAATATCAAGTGTAGGGCGCCTGATGAAATCTTGCCCCGGGCGCCAACAAACCACGCGACGGCCCTGCACAGGACAAACATGTGTGCGTTTAAATTCTTTAATATGTTAATCTGCATCTCATTTCCTATCCTTAGACAAAATCGGGAAGTTCTTAAAGAAAAAAGGTTTTTATAATTAGTACATTTAACGTGTGTGTCTTCTAAACATATCGAAGGAAATTGAGGCCACCACACATTCGAACAATAAAATAAAATTTATAAACAAAAATAAAACAAATTACATAAGCACTAATACTTTCGGAGCAATCGACGCTCCTTTTTCGAGTGATCGAATACAAAATATAAATATTATAAAATATACAAAATATTTGTAATATTTACATTTTGTATTCGATCACTAGAAAAAGCAGCGTCGATCGCTCAGAAAGTACTAGTGTTTATGTAATTTGTTTTGTTATGTTTATAAATTTTATTTTATTGTTCGAATGTGTGGTGGCCTCAATTTCCTTCGATATAAAAAAAAAAAGGTTTTTAGTAATATGAAATTATTAATCTTTACATCTAACAGTCATTCACTTTCAGTTTCACTCATTCTTTTGATGGTTTTGTTTTCTTAGTTACATTCTTGAATCTGCTTCACTAATTGAAATAATAACAGACCTGCCTTTGGTTCTTAAGACAGATACAGATTCTTCAGAATAAATTCTTAATCGTAATTTGCTTTTAAGTACCTAGAGATATTCTATCCGTTTTGAATTTTTTTTCCTTGTGGGTGTTTGTGGTGAAAGTGACAAAAATTCCCATAGAAAAACAGACGAAACAATGATTTTTTGTTTGTTTTGTTTTCATCGAGGTTTAATGAATCCACCATGATTTGCTCGTGCTTGGATACAATTAACGGGATTATTCAATGTCAATAAAAAGGAGAATGGGCAGATCTGTATAGCGATAAGTTAAAGACGTAAGGAAAGATCTCTATCAATAGAACATTTTTTATCATTACGACTTGTCTCAATTATTAATCCGTTAGGAGTTACATACGTCTAGATATGATGTTTGAATCATTGATTGTGGTGAATGTGGGTGGCAGAGAAGCCAACCACCGACAGGCGGTAGGTGCTTGGCTGTGGGTGGTTGGCTTCCCTGCACCCACACTCATTACAATGAATGACTCAAACGTCATATCTAGACGTATATAACTCCGAAAGGACTAACAATTGCGACGAGTCGTAATAATAACATATGTTCTATGTAAGGAGATCTTTCTATAGATGTATATCTTATCACTATACAGGGTGAGACAAATTCCCATAGAGTTTGTCCATTCTCCTTTGCGGACGTAGTTTCAGGAAACGGAAATTTGAAGATACTGTTTATTCAGCAAATATTAGAATAGAAGGTTGGGGGGTGATTGTTTCTACGTATTTCAGAAGAAAAGAAAAATGAACAAGGTTTTAAGAAAAGTAAGTCTTTAAGTTCCGTTGCTGTGTTTTTTTTATTAAGAAATGAAATTGTTGAAAACATCTTCGCTTTCTGTCATGGGGGCTCAAGTGGAAAATTGAAGTCATTGTACAACAAGAAAAAGAAAACGTTAATGATGTCTTCCTAAATGAATTATTGTAAGACCTGACAAGTTAGTTGATCGCTTCCCCCAAATCGAAAACGGTGTATTTTTCCAGAATTTCGGCCTCTGTGCGAGAATAAATATTGAAGCCTTAAACATTTCACTTGGTGATTTTTAAGGTTAGGCTGCAGCATTGTACGAATTTAGATAATTTAAAGGAAAATAAAAAAGATTGGTTACGTCAATGATTAAGTATTTCCTGGAACAATAAATCCAAGTTTTGGATTTTCGATTAAAAATGTTAAGGAACTGCACAATTCTTGACTGGGAATTGGACAATTACTGCTTTCATTAGCCGGAAGATAAATGGTTATCACGTGATCTTTGCATGGAACTCCGTAATATACAATGGATAAAGGGAAATTGTCGTTCAGGCACAACCTTGTGGTCAAAGCGATAGCCTGTAACAAGGCTGATGTCGAATCCCGAAACTGGCATCGATGTTTCCTTCTTTTCCTGTGTTTGTCTGCTTCTTCTTCCCTGTCTTTTCAGTCTTGGAACCATATCATAATGGTTTCCTGAGGAAGGCAACGAAAAACCATCTCAGTATCTGTTCCAAGGCATATGGTTCCACTGGAGAACAACGTTGCTGACTTGCTATTAAACCAAACAGAACACACAAGGGAAATCACAGAAAGGGGATTTATTACTCCCAATAAAATGACATACGTTTCGAACCTCGACAATTTAGGTTTCTTTGTCAAATTGCTAAAAGAAAATCTCCCTTACCTTAAAACGTTAAACGCGTCCTCCCTTTACGAGAGCCGTCAGTTGAATGTTTTATTGGGAGTAATAATTTTAAAGTTAGTGCCGAAATAGTTGATTATTTATTAAAAATGAATATATTTAAAATTTAGTCAAAATAAAATAAGAGGCATTCAGCGACTAACGCAAAGGTTCTCTTCCACAGATCACGTCCCTAAAGCAATTACAGAGACGTATCGGAAGACGGACAAATGAGTTCAGCCCTGACGTAGGTCGGAACATTCCCTCTCGACATAATAGTATGTAGATAAAAAACATATTCCGTTTTAATATTTCCTTGTCATTTGTAGCTTTAATTTCAAATCAATGTGTTTTCGTCTGATTAACTCTTTTTACCACTTACCGTTTTTGACTAATCGTCGTATTTACTGGCAGAAATAATTGAAAAGGTTTAAACACTTAACACAGAAAGCGTATTTACATAAGGAGATACAAGTATGTATGTATGTATGTCTGTATGTATGTATGTATGTATACATACATAGAATATATACATACATTAGAATATTTAGCAGAATATTATGAAACAGAAGAAATTAGAATAAACATTGAATCGGAAAAAAAAATGGCACCATCTTATTAATAAATGTGTAAAAAGTACAGAATTAGAACTATTCGTTGATTCTATTAATAAATATAAAACTTTACCATTAGGGTTTAAAAATAAAAGGGCTCCCCTATATCAGGATATTTATGATAATTCCTATGGAAGTTCTTTACTTTTCCAGTGCAGAACGGGATCATTGGCGCTAAATAAAAGAACAGAAAAATGGTCTGAAAAGGGGCCAATATGTTTAAATTGCGATAAAAATGAAGAGGAATCTCTAAAACATTTCATCTTAAGATGTCCATGCTTCGGAAAAGAGAGAACCGAACTCTTAAAAAATATTAACATAAACCCAAATAACTGGGAAGAGGATGAATTACTGGATCACATATTAGGATTCAAGGGAAAATTAGATCTGAATAAAATTAAAAACTTCTTAAAACTTGCTTGGATTAAGAGAGAAACTCTAATAAATCCTTAGGGTATCCTGTCTGAACAGGAAGTGCGTTTTAAAGCATATCCCTATAAACATACATACATACATTGCATCGCCGTAAACGTTTATGTCAGCATTTTTTAATATAGTTTGGGCAACTCGAAATTTTATTTTTAATTTCTGCGGAACTTTTATTCAACTCTGGCTCTACTTCCGTAGCAACTAAGTCGGGGATCGTCTGTATATAATAAGATTAAAAATTGATTGTTTCGGTTTTCGGCTAAAAACCTTTATCGATAGCTTTTTGGTAAAGCCGAAACATTCGATTTTCCGCATCTTTTTCTGCGTTTTATTTTGATGATGCTTACAAGAAATTCAAATTATATATCGTTTAATTTACATAAGAATTGATGAAAGTAAGTTGAGAATGACATTTTACTAATTACTATAGACACTAGGCACAGGTTTGTGGGATGACAGAGATATACGTATTGAAGATTCCTGATTAGATAGAACTTTTATTAACTTTTCTGTTACAAACCGTCCCAATTCGACTGTATTTTAGATTGGCAAGAGAGCCACATATGGTCTCCGAAAGCTTTCCTTATCCATAATGTATTTTTAGAAATTTATTAAAATTTCAACTTATTTCCTTTGTATGTTGGTGATTTCAATTAGATATACGTATTACTGTAGACCAGGGGTCGGCAACCCGCGGCCCGCGAGGCGTCTTAAGATTTTCCTTTTTTTTTGGTTGTTAAAATAAGAAATTCCTTTTTTTTTGGTTGTTAAAAATAAGAATTTCCTTTTTTTTGGTTGTTAAAAATAAGAATTTCCTTTTTTTTTTGGTTGGCCCTTTTTGGCTCAAGTGCGGCCCGCAGTAATCCCCACATAAAATATTTGGCCCTCTTACAACAAAAGGTTGCCGACCCCTGCTGTAGACCATTATTTCTTTCATATCGTAGATCTGTAAGTATATCGAATATACAAACGTAATAAGATCTAATCAGAAGATAGCTATGATAACATTGCTTTGTAGGCGGAAAATTGCAAATCATTCTATTGAATCAAAGATTTTTTGGAGGGATTTAATTAAGATCATCATCACTTTCAACCATTTTCAATCCACTGCAGGATGAAGGTCTCTCAAGTGTTTTCCAGTTCTTTCAGTTGAGAAGCTTTTCTCCTCCAATCGACTCCAACAAAATTTAATTTCATCCACCCATCTACTTTGTGGACGTTTTCTCGGCCTCCTTTCATTCCTTGGAGCTAAAAATACTGTGAAATTTCAACTGACGATACATGAACTTGCCAATGAAAGCTTAAAAGTTGGATTAAAGCTAAACTTAAAAACAACAAAGATTATGTTGAATGGATTTGTTAATAAACAACAAATTAAAGTTGGTCATTCTGAATTAGAGGAAATTAGAAGCTTTGTGTATCTTGGACAACACATTAGTATGAATTTTAGGCATTGTGACGGAAATTGATCATAGAATCGAAGTCGCATTGAAAAATATCGAAATATTGATAGGAGCAATGTCACTAAGTCAGAGAGAGAAGTTTTTAACCAATATATGTTACCAGTTCTAACATACGGAGAGGAGACATGGACGTTGATCAGGAAAGCAATTCAGAGACTGCAGACAATTCAAAGAAACTCAAAGAAAGATGTACGCTAGGAATCTCGATATGAGAGAGAGCGTGTCTGCTGTTATTATCACTATTAATTAAATAGAATTGGGTTGGCCATGTAATGATGACAGATTAATTAAGATATATTTAATTAAAGGAATTCTTATGAATACCACTTAAAAAATAAATAAATATCTAAATAAATAAACGATATTTACCCTTAGATAATTATCGTAAAATAACTGAGGATGCTACATCATTTACGTTCACCTTAATAATTCGTTTTATTTACAAATCATTATCGTAGTAAAACTTTAGTCTTTCCTTAAAGCGTTTCAATCTTATTTCCCAGAGCGCCGTTATTTTCTTTTATTTCCATTTACACTTAACAGATCTTGAGGATATGGGTTCAAAAACAAAATAATCGAACGTAATTTTTATTTGGTTCACAAAAGATGCACGTACGGACAGACAGAAAAGAAGGGGGGGTTTTTAAACTTACGGACGGGGGGCTGGGGGGGGGGGGGGGGTTACGCTTAGCGTGACAAAGTGTGACGAGGGAGATAAAGTATGATGTCACACTACATTTCATTTAAGCGCATTTTTTTAAATCAAAAATACCTACTAAGAAATTCATTAAAACACTCGCAATTATCTAAACTTTAAATTTCAAAGAAAATAAGCTTGAGTCTAAGGAATATGAATCAAAATGCAAAATTTCTAAAACGAAAAAAAGGTAATTTTAATTTCAGATTTTGACTTTCTCTTATGATCTAACCTTTCGATTATTTGTACCTACCGTTAATATCAAGAAGAGATCGTTTCAATTTTATACTATGATTCTATTTTTTTAATATTATATTTAGAATATTTGATGTTTTTAATACCTAACCAAAGATTTAAAAAAGATCTAAATTTTATTTTTTATACATAACTATCAAACATTAAGATATAAACTTTGTAGGAAAAAATTGCAAAATATTTAACGGCGCCGTCTCCGGTACCCAGCAAATAAGCTAAAATCAGCTCAGTGAAAAATTTTTGTTGTTTAGTTATCGAGTGTTTTCTAAAGTTTTTCTTTGATGTTTTTAACATTATACGCACGTTAATTTTTATTTCATTTAATGTATTTATTTAATAGTATATTAAGCTATATTGAGAATTAAAATATATTCAGACTTTTATTTTTATTTTTGATTGTTAACTAATTGCTTAGAGATCAACATAATTCATTTTCTATTGTTCCGCGGTCTTTTAGGGCCGTTTACCAGTTAAAGGATAAAGTTCTTTATCATTTCTACGACTGATTAAATAACTTCAACTGATTAATAGGTGTTAATCTGAACTGAATCATATAAATACTTACAGTGAAAAGAATTTTAGTTTTTAATGTAAAGGGGGGGGGGGGGGGGTTGTGATATTGTGTCGTAATATTAGGGAGGGAGATTCACAAGATTGTGACCAAGTGTGACAAGGGGTGGAAAGGGAGTCGAAAATAACAATTTAGCGTGACGTAGTTTATGGACAGCCCCAAATGTGAAAGTTAAATAGTGAGACGTCGCAAGTTGAATCAATAAAAACTCCAAAGTCTTCAAGACCCTGTTTGAAAAGAAAAAAATCCCGTGACTTTTTAAGTTAAGAAGACTTAAATTCTTTCAAAGAACTTTTTCCTTCTTTTTTTTTTTTTTTTTTTGACATCGTCGTGTACTTTATAAGGGATGATACAAAATGTAAAGTTTTTCTCTGTTCATAGGATTTTACTCACAGCTGTTCCGTTCAACCTAAAAAGACAGGGGGAGGGGGGGGGGGGTTCACAAACAAAGCAATGAACTTTCCAACCCAAAAAAAAGGTCCAAAACCCTAGATCTTTTTTCCATTGAGGCGGGATTCTTTACAACCACTACCATCGCCTCGTAGACCAAAGTCTCAGTCTATCAAAAAGAAAAAATTGCTTCTCAATAAGAAAAAGAAAAGACTAGATATGATCCCATGAGGATTTTCTGAAAATACTGGAAAAAAAAACCGAATGACCTCCAAAGATTCATCTCGAAAGTCTAATTGTTTTTGTTTTTTTGTTGGAAAATATGAAATCAGTTATCTCAATTCTTATGATTTGTCCATTATAATGAGCTACTGGAGTCTTTACGACAATTTAAAGTAGACTTCCCTTACATAAAACTAAATAATAACAGTAATTATAAAGCTAAAATTAAAAAAAAACCCACCTGTAATTCACCTGTATTTAATTCGTAGTATTTTTGAATATAAAAACTAAACTACAACACTTTAATCGCTAGGTGCATCTTTCCAAAGACAGTCAAATCAGCAAAATTACACAACATTGTAAGAAAGGAATTTCTTTCAATTCTTTTGTGTCTTATTTTGTTTTTAATTGCTTCATTTTTGTAATGACAAGTAACCTCATCTCTGAAAACCTGTACGTATTTAATTGAAATTTCTGTCAATTGTTAAAATTTGTTTCCCTCTATGAATACGAATTGACTCAGATTTTAAGGAGATATTTTATATTTGTAAATAAATATATTTATAATGGCATTAATGAAGGTGAAAAATGCGACTAACAACTATTGAAAACTTATTTTTAATGCGCAGTTCGATGCTTACTAAATTCCTTTGTGAACTGTTACTGTTCCTCTATGTGATCGTAGTTTCGTGGGAGTTGATGCATTTTGGCAAAACGCCATCTGACGAGAGAAAGCAACAAACACTGGTAAAAAAACGAAAAAGGCTATTGTACTTCAGGAATATTGTAAATGGAACGATTGATATATTCATGATAATTTTTCTAGATCAGTCATTAGTAAAGGAAAAAGCAATTTAGTAATTTGCGATGAAAGGGGGAATGGATTCCTTTTTTTTTTAATCTTATTCGAAATTGAATTTAAATGGATAAAAAGCTTTTTGTAAATTGAAATAAGAAAAAGGAAAAGAACAAAAAAAAAGAAAAAAAGAAGAATCAACAATAAAAAAAAAAAAAAGAAACCCGCATAATATGATGTAAATTAAATCCAAAAGCTTAAAAGCACTTTTCGCTTCAATGATTAGCGTAGGTTTTTAAGTTAGGGGAAGAAATTAATTCCCTCTGTAACGCGGATTCTAGTAATTGATACTAAGACTAAGTAACTGTACTAAGACAAATCAACTATACGACTACGAATCGACAGCTCTGGCAGATTGTGAATTCTGAAAAAAAAAATTATAACAAAGACAAATATAGGCACTCCTCATTTAACGAACGCTCCGACTTAAAACAACTCTCCCAGCGAGGGGGGGGGGGGAATCCTCTTTCTCAGTTGTCTTAAGCCCCGCGAACACCATCCAACTTTTCACCAACTTAGTCGGCCGATTTTGACGTCACGAGTTGGTAGAGACAGTCTTGAGCCAGTTTTACAGCAACTTGCCACCAACTTTAGTCCGCCGACTCGAGTTGGTTGTACACGGGCAACTCGGAAAGTTGGTTGGAAGTCGGTCGGAATTACCCAATCCAGGGCAGCATTGGAACACGTCAGTCGTGACGTCACGCCCATGAAAGAAATGGCGTCTAAAACGATGTTCCCCGATTCCAGTCGAAGACAAGCGCGTACACAATGAATATCAGAGTATTGCGAGTTTCTTTCATGCATAAATAAAGTTTATACTGAAATGCAGTAATTGTATGCAGCAGAATTTATCAGAGAGGTTTCAAAACCTCGATTTTTTTCGGATTTTCCACAACTGCTGGACGAAACACATTGCATTATGGGATTCCTTCTATCACGGCCGACTCATTCGCGAGTTGGATGGTGTGCGGGGTTGACAAAAAGTTGGTGGACTCGAAGTCGGCCGACTAAAGCTGGTGCAAAGTTGGATGGTGTTCGCGGGGCTTTAGACGTGGTTCACAGCAACGAAAATGAGAACGAAACAACGAAACTCCCTCTCCTGGCTCAATACCAGTAGGATTTTGAAATAACTGCTCAAGTCTGCATGCCCAGCAACAGTAGGTATCATCCTGTTTTCGATTGTGAATCTGATTTCCACCTGAAGCTGCATTTCAGAGGGCTTTTTTATGAACCGGCAGAGTGATTTCACGTTTTCAATATGTTTCGTGCGCATAAATAAAAACGATTAAGCTTCTCGTTTATCGACCAATTCGCTTAACGACCCAGTCGTAGGAACAGAACTCGGTCGTTAAGTGAGAAGTGCCTGCAGTAACAAAGAAAAATTAAAATAAATTTGGAAGTCCCACATAATAGTGATCTATGCAGGTAAAAAAAGAAAAAAAGGTCAGAAGTGGCAGTAAATCACAGAGAAGTCAGTTTAGTTGCTCTTACTTATTGATTATACAATAATAGGCAACAGAAACTCTTTGTAAAAATAAATTACATATACAGTAAAAAAAAAAAAAAAGCAATAAAAAGAAAAATCGAAATTCTTTCGGTCATAAAAATAAAGTGAAGGAAGGATTTTAAATTACCAATGAAAAAGGAGTCCCTGAAAGAACCTAAAGTAAAGATTCATTAAAACGCTTTATAATTATTATTTGTTTCAGTCATGAAAACCAACTATTGGAGAATTGTCGTATCCATGATGAATGACTTAAGCATCAAATTTCCTAAAAATTGATTAAATCTGGAACTCTATAAAGTGATTTCTTTAATCAGAAGCGTACGCCCACCTACGCACTGCTAGTAGTCGATTGTTTCGCTTGTAATCATTTAACTATGGACGTTTTCATAACCTTCATCCACTAATTCCCTTTTAAATCTCTATACGAAAGGATTATTATCAAAAAGATTTTGAAATACAAAAGACTCTCGTCCTTAAGTATGCACGTCGACTTTCAAGACGATCATTGGTTCAAAAGTTAAAAGAACCACACATTGGAGACGCAGACCACTTAATTTAAGAGTCTAACTTCATTTACAAAAATAGATAACAATGATAAATAAGCACTAATTATATAAAAAATGGTGAAAATTTACAAATAAGTTAGGACTAATGGTTTCCTTTTTTTCCTTAATTGCGAATCCTTTCAACATTACACTATAAAAACAAATGATCGATTTCGACGGAGCCACCATTTCAAAATTTTTACTGCGAAGTTCCTCGATGTTTCGAATTTCAACACTGCTTTAGTTTATTGGTTGCCTTAAAGACTTAAATAATCATTTTTCAGCGCTAACGTTGTGGGTGTATCAACACGGGAGCGTTGAAGGTAAGGCTCAAGTGACCAGGGACTGAGATGAGGCCGGAATAGAACCCCGGTACAGAGGGCTGGGTTGGCCCTAGGACTCATTGGGAGGAGAATGGAGCGTGGAAAAATCAACGCACTCCACCGAGGCCGGGGATCGCACCCACCACCTCCAATCCGCAGGCACCTGCCCTTATCACTCGGCTACCGGGCCCATAACTAACTATACCTTATCAAAAATCTGTTTGCACTATAAAAAGAGCTTGGTTTATGAAGAGAATTTAAAATATGGATACTAATTATGAAAACAATGTTAAAATTTCTCACTGCAAGCGATACTAAGCAATCATTTCTCCAGGTAGATTTTTTCCAGGTAGGTTTTTGTGCATTTTTCGAGACAAAACAATACCTTCCTGAAAGAAAAACCTGCATCATTAAAAAAATGTGCGCGCGAGGTTAGGTACGTCCGTCCAATAATGAAATTTCACAACAATTCGCACGTCTGTGGTCAGACAACAGCGAGTGTTGCTGCATGGTCGACTCAATCCACAACAATGTAATTTCGCACCTGCGCATTGCCAGGCAACCGGAGTATTGGTGCATGGCCAATTCAACTGAGCAAATTTCCGCAAATTTCCGATATTGTATTGCATGTTATGTTTCAGAATTTAAAATTTAATTTATTTTCGTTTTACTTTTAAGATTTAGTGTTTAGTTTACTTGATGTAATTTTTTTTTTTTTTGAATAAATACAATGTTTCTTCAGTGAAATATGTGAGGCTTCCGAAGCAAAGAGGCCGTCTAATTTTTTTGTAATTTTTCTTTATTTTAAAGTCGTTTAATTTTAAATTATGATAAATGATACAAAGAAATATAAATATTTCATTTTCTGAAAAAATTATTTAAATCCACAAAATTTACTTAAGTTGTGTCTAAAGCCGATTAATTTTAATTCTATCAAAGAGCCAGCAAATCGATTAATACTCTTTTATTAGACATTATTTTTTGGGTTCAATATATTTCTGAGAATTTTACCTTTTCTTTCTAATTTCTCGACGCAGATTCACATGGAAAAGATTTCAAACATGAAAGTTTAGACCAAATACCTCCGCTTTTCGATGACCCGCTCTTTCGACCCTTTTCAATTACAACCAGAACCCCTACATTCGAAACCACACATTCCGTTCTTTCGAATTATATTCGTGATGTTTCCACGCGCTGCTTTTTCTCTCAATCGATTCGGCGCCATCTTTTTATTCAGTCAATGTCTAGAAGTCGTACTTTTGCATTGTGTACTATTTACCTTTCACACGCATTTGCAATATTTACGTTTCTAGCGTCAAATGCGGAGCAAACAAAAAATAGACTGGTTTGACATTTCGACGATTTCCGGTATTCAACAGTGCTCCTAATCCTGGCCGTCGAATAAGCGAGGTTCAGATTTAAATATGTAGGCCACGTTTCAAGAAGATTGATCCAGCAGTTCAAAAGTTATCGCGGGGGGGTGAGGGGGGGACAAAGACAGACTAATTTGATAAACCTCATTTCCTTAGATTAATAAAGCTTACCCCGTCTCTGCTCGTTTTTCATTATTAAAAAGGGTCATTTTCAACAATTAAGACAATGTTAAAGTCCAGAGACGGATGTGGGGGGGGGGGGGGAAAAGGTGGCTCACGCGCCCCGGGCGGCATGTTTGATGGGTGGCGGCAAATTTTTTTTTTTTTGATTGTGTAAGTTCGGAGGCTTTTTTTATGTATATAATATGGTCATCCTGGGGAGAAGGGAGGGAAAAACTGAGTGTTTCCCCTCACCCATCCTATAAAATTACCTAGATCCGTTCCAGCTCAAGTTGGTATTAATATGTGAGGCAGCATTGGAGACCTTCACTCGAATGAGGAGACTGTATCCTTGCATAACCGAGTGATTTATTATACCATTATAGGGAGTTAAGGGATGAAAAATGTAAATTTATCAGTGCCTTTGTAAACATCTGATACATAGCAATTCTTAATTTTTATCATAGCTAATAAATTTAACACAAATTAGTAAATACCCAAAATTTACTTTCAATTTAATTTAATTTGAAAGTAAATTTTGGGTATTTAATGATAATATAATTTAATGATTTAATCATGGTTTTTATTTTAGGTTAATTTTGGCCATTTTATTACTAACTGGATAAGTTTTAATGTGAAAATTATTGTAAATATTTTACAAAAGCTATATTTCTTTTTTTAAATTTTCCTAAATCACTACCAAGAAAAAAACGAGTGTCAATTGGCTTTTTTTCTGTAGTTCAATGATTTCTTGATGTAATCTTATTACTATAAAATCATACATGAAGAACGAATTGATTTATTAGCCTTGACGAGAACCACTACTCCATTCTCAGTTAACCAATATCCTCCGATCGTCGCTAATGCTGTCATTAATGGGCGTGAGTGTTGGAAAGTCAGCGGTCCGATCACGGGCAGAGGTGCACTCTTCGCTGTGTGGCTGCGGGTAAAGACAGCTCGCACATCCTCATTATTTATTATCCGAAAGACTTTAGAAGCAGTACCTTTTTTTTTGAAAGAAACTCATGTATTTTCCGTCTTATGCAAGGTAAAACAAAACTATCATACTTCTGAAGCCCCGCCCGTTGTTAAGCGCTATCAGATCAGAGTGAGCGTACCACTATTATTCACTTCGTTCCCCAGCCTGAAAACTGTTGATGAGCTAAGTCCAGTAAAATCACCCAG
>JAFIDM010003189.1:61119626-61160222 GCA_023159025.1 Thereuonema tuberculata | reverse complement strand
AGGTCTTTAAAGTCCAACTTATCAAAGACATATCTTCCGTTTAGAAACAGTTTCTGAAAGGCCAGGATCTCTGCTTTAAGACAGTGCAAACCAGAACTTTCTATCTAATATAGAAACCACACAGTAGCCTTTCTTCCACACCATTACAAACCCTTATTTTTGCTTGTCGCATTGACGAAAACTGAGCCTAAATCAAAGATAGTGGCAGAAAACAAAAATATTTTTGAGCAAGAGTAAGGGCACCTATAAAAAATATAAAAAGTGGTGAAAAATATAAAAAAATTAACAAGATGGTCGAGCAACCACCCTGGTTGATTTCACATGGAATGACCCTACTGTTGTTTTTGATAACGCGATTGAACATGACGTAGTGGCGAAGAGATGTTGTGATGCTTTAGTTTAGCTAATAATGCTCGACTGATTCTACAGCAGAGTTGAAGAAAAAAGAAAGACAATATTTTGGAGAAGAGATGGTGGTGAATGAGGCCTTGAATGGAAATTCAAACAAGAGGACCTATGTTAATGAGGACCGAAATTAAGTAAATGATCGAGTGCTGTCTCACACAGACGATACGGGATTCCGGGAAGAAAATGTTTTTGCAAATGGAGGAAAAAAATAACATCTGTTTCAAATAACAGTCAGTTTCTTTCCAATCAAAACACACTTGACTCACTATTAAACAATTTGAGGTTGATCACTGCACTCACAGTCCGGAGATTAGCACCACTGCGCTTTTCAGTTTAGTCAATTAACATTCTTAAGTAATCTAACATTCTTTGTGAATATCTTTGTGAATATCTTTGTGTAAATCCTTTCCTTGTGCAATGCCTCCTGCGGTAATCAAATCATTCCATAGCGTACAAGCCATGATCAACTTAGTTATCACGTCATCGGATTACTCTCTATCGGTGAACAATTTTTTTTTTTAATTCTATAAGTGTGTGTTTCATTTATACAATCACATTATAGTATATTACCATAACCATCATCATTTTTAAATTTCTCGAAAAGTTATTATTCCAATTTTTTGAAGAAAGGTTTCACGACAAAAGGAGAGATTTTAAAAGGATATCTCATCTCTTGTCAGATAAATAAACAAAGCTAAGAAGATTCGTTTCATTCGTTCAAAAGTTAGTAGAAGGATATACATAAGCACACACAAACAGACTCAATGGTATTTATAAAATACAAACTCTGTAAGACTTGGTCTTCTTTCACAGTTGCTCAATGATCTAACACAACGTTTCTTGTCTGGTGATTTACAATAAGGATTTCTGTAATTGAGTTTCTATGTAATTACACAGCTGCCAATTGTTAAGGATAGTTTGTAATATTTTTATTTGGTTGGTTGGTGTGATCCGCTTCTTTTTTTTTTCTCTTTTTATTTTGGATGTATGATGGATATATTGCAAGGCCCATCATAAAAGGTCGCTGTTCTATCAAATTTTTGGTTAGAAAAGATGGGGAATTTCCGCTTGACTTTACAAGAGCAGGAAATGTCTGCGATGTCTGCAATGGCACAATTGTAAATGGGCGAAAGGTCGTAACAAGGAAACCCATAGGTTTACAGTTTTGGATGCAGCTTGCGTCGATTTAATTAATGCATTTTTACCCCCTTTGTTAATTGATTTATACTTCATTAATACAGAGAACACTTAACGATGTTAGCGTAGTCCAATATTCCTCTGCATATTGTGATATTCGTAATTATCTTCCGCCCACACCATCCAGTTCGAAGGCAAGCAAACCAGGAACGTATAAAAACTACAACTGTGGATCGTTACTGAGCCTTTCAAGCTGACTTAAGACAGAGATGGTGTTTGGAGTTTTATTTTATTTTCAAGGCATTTTAAGAAATTTCTGAAAGAACATGAGTTTTACTTTCTGTAAAATATAAAAGCTTTGAATTGTTGTTTTCTTGTTGTATTAAAATCGTGGAAATAAAAGAGAATCTAAATCTACATTTATGGAGAAATTTAAAATAAACTCTTCTGAAATAAATTGTAATTAAATTCAAGATAAGGTGTCTAAAACTCAAGTATTTTTAATCATGTCAACAAGAAATTGTTTAGACATCTACAGAAGTCTATTGTTTCTAATTGTTTCTGTGAGAATTTTTATCATCTTCCCGCGGATGATAAATTTCTCAGTAAACACACGCGGAAAAAAAATCAAATACAGAAGTTACCCTCTCTTGTCTCTAAATGTGCAGACTATGTTTCAAGAGGATACATTCAGTGATGCATTACGGGAACACCCGTACAGACTGAGTGATTTTTATGCGCCTCTTCTCTTAGGAAAATTTAGTTAAAAATAGAAATATATTACAGTGAAACTTGGATAATTCGAACTTGTTTAATTCGAAATTCTGGATAATTCGAATTTTTTGCTCGGTCCGTAGAAATAATGTTAAAAAATCGTGGATAATTCGAATTTTATTTTGAATAATTCGAATTGTTTCGTACGATTGTGCTTAAAATATTACGGTAAAAAATAGTTCCTGAGACTTTTCTCAGCTAAGATACATTATTTATTTTAACGGATTTTCTAAGGAAAACAAAAGCTAGGGTTGGAATGTATTTTTGTATCAATTGATAGGTTGGAATCATATGCTATGACTCAAAGATTGCATTCAATGAAGCAATTAAAAATATCTGCCTTTTTTTTTTAAAGTGATGAATAATTAAGCTAGTAAAAAATGTTTGATTTAATGAAAAAAAAAAATGTAGCAGTATTCTTAAATAAAGTTTGTGTTAAATCTTTGATCGTGGAGTTAATCTTTTTTATTTATCTCTTCTGTTTGAGAGAATATATGTAATTCGAATTTTTGGATATTTCGAACTTTTTCTCTGGTCCCTTCAACTTCGAATTATCCAAGTTTGACTGTATTATCTAAGTACGAATCAAAATGCTGCTAGAGCACGAATTATTTCCAAGGGATGTCGCATCGATTTATTCACAATAGAACACAAAAATTTCACTATCCTTTACATAAGACGTTTGCTGTGTCATAAATCATAGCGGGAACAAAGACAGATCTTTGGCTCGTCTGTTATCGTTCGACGGCGGTGATGTTAATCAGGACCGAAATTAAGTAAATGATTGAGTGCTGTCTCACACAGACGACACAGGATTCCGGAAGAAAAAGGTTTTTGCAAATGGGGGAAAAAAATAACATCTGCTTCAAATAAAGTCTTCCATGTCAGAATTTTTGTTTCTTTAGGATACGAGGTAGAAAGTCAGTTGCAATTGACATCATTGATAGAATTAGTTACCATTTAGAAAGAAATACATAGGATTTCGGGCAAGATTTTCTTTTTAATTCCTTTTACTATTCGTAAATTGTAAGTTACAGTTCTACCGGGTACTGTTACCTATAGAGACCCTACAGAAGACTAGCTAAAAGTATAATTCCATGCTTCGACCTTAAATTCTATCTTCCTTTTTTTTTTTTCAATTGTCGAAGAAAAACAACGGAAATGAATTGCAATTTGTAAATTGATATCTTGTCGAATTCAAGCAATCTACATTCAAACTTTCTATTTGCTGAAAAGTTAAGCAAACTCTACATTAATTTCTCTAACTCCCATTAATTTTAATCAAATCAAACCACGTGCACATCAACTTATATAATTAGCTAAGTTCGTCTGTCTGTAACTCGATATAATTAAGCTATTAAGATAAATCCAAGGTTCTCAATGGTACCATTGAATCAAGGGTACTCAAATTGGATGAAATATTAGTTCATTTTGTCATTCCATGTTGTTTCCATGAAATTTTACCTGAAATTCTCAGGTAAAACTGAGAATTTTTACTCAGTTTTTACGCTGATTTTGAAACTCAAAACCATTTTTGCCGTAGAAGCTTCGTTCACAAGTTAGCTCAGTATTCAGATTATACAAAGATGAGTTTTAAATGCCTTTCGGCATTAAGAGTCAAAAATATTAATTATTCTTTAGATAAATTAAACTTTAGATATGGTTGGTACTTCGTTTTTCTTTTTGGGTGGAAAATGATCCTGCTTTAGATTAAATTCTCAGAACCCATATTACAGGTGTACAGGTAAGAAGTACACCTAAATAGGTCTGATAAACATTAAAAAAACAAAAAAAAATTTTCAAATCAAATCATCAATTGAATCAAATATATATATATAAATATAAATTGGCTAAGTTCGTCTGTCTGTAACTCGATATAATTAAGCTATTAAGATAGATCCAACGGTTCTCAATGATACCATTGAATCAAGGGTACTCAAATTGGATGAAAATATTAGTTCATTTTGTCATGCCATGTTGTTTCCATGAAATTTTATACTTGGGAACTGACCTCGACAACTGAAATTCTAACAAAACATACGTTCAAAACCAAATAATTTTGTTACCACTGCATCCATTTTAATGAAATTTGGCATACTTACTCAGTTTTTTACGCTGATTTCGAAACTCAAAACCATTTTTGCCGTAGAAGCTTCGTTCACAAGTTAGCACAGTATTTAGATTACATTTACTTTATATTTGATAGTTGATAATAAAATGATTTTTCAGATTTTTTTACGCCTGTCGTCCGGCAGACTTTGCTGCTAGTTTAAAATAGATTACAATGCATTCTTGGAAACCAATAACAATTCAATGTTTAGCGTTAGTGAGAGTGTTTTTATGTTTTTATTTCGGATTTCTTGTCATTTTCACTAAACTTTTTATGAAGGAGAAATACGCAAAAGACAGATCGTCTGTCATCTAAAAATATTCAAAATTCGCAAAATTCCCATGGTTAAAAGAGTTGTTCTGATGTGGAGAAGGAAGAAATTGAAATCACTTCGAACCTTTCCCAGTTGCTAAAAAAATCACGTAATAGTTACAAATGAATGTTATATTGGTATTTTGTAACCCCGAAAACTCCATAGATAAATTTCATTGAGATAGGAGGATTTAAGACTTCCACCCCTTTAGGGACAAAAATTGTTAAACTCTAATAAAACGATTAACCCAATTCTAAAAGAAACTCTAAAATTTAAGTTTCTATGTTTAGAAGTTTCGGCTGTGCGCTGATGAATCAGTGAGGATGTCTATTTTATTACAGAAGCCCACCCCCTCTGTTCACCCTTTGAAACATGCATTTCTTCATTATGTAAAAAAGAGAATGCTTCCCGAGTTTCACGTTTCTACATTAAGAGGTTTCCAAGATACGCGTACCATAAAAAGAATGTTTCCTCCCCCTCCCTTCTTTCCGTTCACCCTTCGGGGATATTTTTTTTTTTTTTGAAAAATCGTTGAATACATATTTATTCATTTTTTTAAAGTGTGTTTTTCCCGAGTTTCATGTTTCTAGTTTAAACATAGTTTCCGAGAGAGACAGAGCTTTCAAGAAAGTTTGCTCCTCCCGTTTACACTTCTTAGGACGCGAATACTGAAGATTTATCGTGTATGTATCACCCATGTCAAATTTCGTTTTTTCCAACTAAAATGGTTTCCAAGGTATATATACCTTTCAAGAAAGTTTACACCCCTTAGGATGCCATTATCGAAAATTCGTCAAATACCTATCTTTTTTTGATTTGGACAAAGAACACTCATGTCAAATTTCGTGTTTCCAACTCAAACGTTTTCCGATATAAGTATTCCCTTCAAGAAAGTTGACACCCCTTCCCCATTTAGATACCTTAGGATGCCAATATCGAAAATTCATCAAATACCTATCTTTTTTGATTTGGACATAAAACACTATGTCAAATTTCATGTTTCCAACTCAAGAGATTTCTGAGATACGTGTACCGTTCAAGAATGCCCCCCCGTCTATACCTTTACGGGTAGTATTTAAAAAAAATCCTGTCTCAGTGAGCGCCTAAGCCTTAAAGGGGAAACCCATCCCTAAAATTTTAAGTTCCTAGGTTCAGTGGTTTCGGCTGTGAGTTGAAGAATGAGTGAATTTTGCCTTTCTTATATTAAGATATCTGTCAAGAAGATTCTTTCCCTGGTTCAAAAATTATCGAATGGGTTATACAGATAAAAATTAAAACAAAAAAAAAATACTAATTGATATGACCTTAATAAAACCAAACTAACACTCAAATAATAACAGAAACACTAAAATTAAAAACAAAAAAACTGAATTACGAAGTTATGGAGAACGCCATCGAATGTTTTCCCAGAAAAAACGCAAAACATGTTTCTGTTTCTGTCTGCATCTGTTTTTACAATTTGTTTTTACGCTCTACAAAATGTTTCCAGTCTTTATACATTGGCAAAGTTTTTTAGACGAAATAAAGGGATTAAACCCAAAGTAACCTTAACGTAAGTATTAATCTAATCACCAAAGAGACAGCAAAGGAGTAATGCATTCTGATCTTGGGTTTCGTGATTAAAAGGATTAGCGAAGCTAATTTTTCAAACATCGAAGTAAACTTAATCTCCTTCACATTTTTCAGGTTTTCAATAAATAATAATAAGAAAAAAATATACAAGAAAATATTTTCGAATACCCTGTGAAAATTGTTGATGTAAATACGTAATTCGTGAATCACTAATTTTCGGATTCGCCTCTCGTTCCATTTACAAAAAAAATAAATAAATATAAAAAAGACAATGGAACCTGTCTTTCCATAGAAAGTTTTTTTTTTTTTTTTCACTATTTGATTTCAGAATGTCAGTAGTAATACAACTGAATCTGCTTTTAAAATAGAATTAGTTGTAAAAACAGCCACTAGACGTTAGTAATTCTTACAGTATAAGCAGAGTAAATTAGATAAAATGTCACATAAAAAAAAAAAAAAGACATACAAAAATCTAGATTTAATAATTGAAGATATAGTTTTGTAATATGCGTTTTCTTCATGCGGTATAACTGATTGTCTTTCGGCCCATTCGCTTTACTTTTGTTCTATTTTTAAGGTAATGAATTGAGAATGTCATTTCTGTTTATAAGCACTTGAGTGAAATACTGGATTTGTGAAAAGGAGAAGATTCCATTATCAAGCTCCAACAGCAACATTTATCAGGATGTTAATAAATAATGGTGTAACATGTTTTTTAGGTTTCTATAAGCACCGGCAAGAGGAAAAAAAAGTTATAGTTCCCTTTCAGGCGGTCATCTAGAACAGGGGTCGGCAACCCGCGGCCCATAGGCCGCCTGCGGCCCGCGAAGCGTTTTGGTGCGGCCCGCGGGGCGTCTCAAGATTTTTTTTGGTTGTTAAAATAAGATTTTGGCCCTTTTTGGCCCAAGTGCGGCCCGCAGTAATCCCCACATGAAATATTTGGCCCTCTTACAACAAAAGGTTGCCGATCCCTGATCTAGTACATTAATCAACCGTACTAGTAAGGTCTGCCTATATTAAGTACTCAATATCACGGTGATCAAATAGAATGAAATAATCATCATCATAATGTCATTGTCAACCATTTAATAATCACTTCAAGAACTTTGAAAAGAACTGAAATGACGACTGATACATTTTCACAACATTAAATGTTGATATCCAGAAAGTTAAAATATTATATATTTTAAAGATCTTCATTTCGGAAATTTCTAGTTAAATAGCATCTGTTTAAGTTTTAAACCTAATTTAACTTATAAAAGTTGGAAAAAATTAAAAATAAAAAAAAAACAAAAAACAGCAAAATCTAAAAATAGCACATTTATATTTATTTTTATGAGAAAAGTTTGAACTTATAACAAAATATTATATTTAATACCCGTCATGTGCGATGGTAGCGCTACTGCTATCATGTGGTGATGATGCGAACTAGTAGTTTCAGGCGCCATTACTTTGATGGACCAACGCTTCTTTAGAAAATTCACAAATTCATGAAGTTTCCACTATTTTTCCTTACTTAAAATAATAATCATGCAGGCTCTGTAAAAGTACAAAATACTGTTACTCTCCGATGCATAATTAATGCGGTTACAAAGGTTAGATCACATTTAATTTTGTCCAGTATTAGAAGAAACCATGCAGATATGTATTAGAAGAAACCATGCATAAACGAAAGCAAAAATACGTGGTGTTCTTTTATCAAACCATCACCACCCCTCATACGCCAGTGGGACTAGGATTGCCCGAGAAAAATCAATGTTTTTCCAGTGTTGCCTTCCATAAATCCATCCGTTACCCGAATTATCGAGAAAACATTTAGGATATTTTTGATTCAACGATGTGATTCAAATTTTTCATTTTTATTAGTGGGGAATACGTTTCTCTTCGTCCTCATCTTTCCCAAGGACTCAACGATGTCTATATGCTGAGCTGTAGAAAATATGCAAATATTTTTGAATAATATGAAGGAGATCTTTACTCACTTTATCTCGACCTTCCGCTGGATTTACAATCCCGAAAATCGTCTCGACTTTCTCCTGGACCCAAAACTAAATGTGTTCGACGTTGTTCGGGAAAAGCAACACATTCCGGTGGGCTTTTCTGTATTGGTCCATGTTCTACAGAGAAGTACATCTTATAAGCATTCAGAGTAGAACAGGGCCACTTCCACATTTGAGATCCATCCACTAAGGTAAATTACTTTAATTAATTTACGGAATTACGCACAATACGTAAGGTTTTCTGAAACATATTAAATCATAATGCTTTGAAATAGTGGCTTGTGTAAAGTTACATGATGAATTGTCGTCGTCTTTCAAAGGAGATTGGGCAGATCTGCCCACCCCTGCATAGCGATAAGATATGAGGACCCCAGAAGCCAAGGGGTCCAAGTGACATTTTTGAAAAAATCGAGTTATTGACTGGAACGTGTAGTAAAAATATTGTTCTGTTGAGTGGACAAGTGATCTTGTCAAGAGTCAAAGACTCAAACTGAGAAATGACACATTGAAAAGCACTCTACCTATTAAAACCCATGCAATAATAAAACTTTGACCTCGATTATCTCAGAACAATTTTTTTGTCACTTGGATCCTTCGGATTCTGGGGTCCTCATATATAACTAAGGAAAGATCTCCATCAATAGAATGTTTTTTTATTTTTTCAACTTGTCTCAATTATTAGTCCGTTCGGAGTTATATAAGTCTAGATATGACGTTTGAGTCATTGTAATGAGTGTGGGTGGCAGGGAAGTCAACCACCTACAGGCGGGGGGGGGGGTTCTTGGCTGTAGGTTGTTGGCTTCCCTGCCACCCACATTCACCACAATCAATCACACTATTAATAAGTATTATACGGAATTAATAACTAATATTATCATTTACTTCAAGTAAATAATAATTATTTACATGTAAAAAATGAAAATAATATTTACTGTTACTGAAAATAAGTATTAAATGATAATTAATACATCCGGGAAGTAAGATGTCAACGAGATAAGTCATATCTAGAATTATGTAGCCGTGCGGTCTGCCGTTGCGGCCAGTACCTGGGTTCGAATCCCGGCAGTGGCATGGCTGTTTCAATTTCCTTTCCTGTGTTGTCCAGCCTCTTCTTCACTTTCTCTTCGGTCTGACGTCATTCCTTAATGGCGTCCTGGGAAGGCCACGGGAAACCACCCCACTATCTTTCCTTTGAAATTTTAGGGAGTCTGCTAGGGTTCGCCATCTTGGGAACACGGACGCTTCGGTTACGAAGCTCGCACTTCGGTGCGAACCGGCTCAACAACAAAGAATTATGTAACTCCGAACGGACTAATAATTGATACGAGTTGTAATAACATATGTTCTACGTAAGGAGAGCTTTCTATAGGTATATAGGCCTATCTTATCGCTGTACAGGGTGGGGCAATTTCCCATACAGTTTGCCCATTCTCCTTTGTCAGATTAACTATAACCAAACTAAGAGTTAATATCAAAAGCGTAAATTTAAGGCTCCCCCGAAAATGTGAGGCCCGGGCCAAATGGGCCTCTGCTGTCTCCCACTGACAAGTCTACAACTCAAAAAATAAATTTCCCTCAGTACCAGTAATTGCAATATTAAAACAATGTAATGTGAATTTCAACCTCCGTATATGCCCGATTCGTAATTTCTTACATCTTAAAAGAAGCGAAGAAACCGTTCTGTTTAAGAGGAACGAAAGGTATTTTACCTATAATTTTGGAGACAATCTAAGTTTAAATCTTTTAATTTTTCTTTTCGTATAAAAAAGATGAACTGAGGACAATTATTTTCTTTTGATCCACATTAACTTTGTGAAGGAGCAATATGGCCGGTGTCTAAAAACCTTTAGAACCTGATCCAGACCTCTGTAAATTTTGGTTGATTTCCAAATATTACCAGTTTCTTTATTGAAAGGCCCAACCACTGAACTAATGCACTACGCTTTTTTTATTGAGGATTTAATCTTGTTCATACTTGATTAGTCAATATTAAATCAATTTAAGTTACTTTTATCAAAAGCCTACATTTTATGGACAGAATTGTGTCCGTAATTATTTGAAAGTTTCATAAAAAAAAAATAGCAACAACTTTCATTATTTGTTCATTTACGTTTTCAAGGTTCCAAAAAAAATCCAAATGTACGAGAATAAAGTTTTGACGTTGTCATTCAAATATGTTTGATTTCAGTAATTTTATTTTTCAGTAATCTAGCGAAAGTAAACTGCATTCAAACAAAAATGATTAACCAAACAAATAACTTTTTTTTTGGCGCGAAACAATATTTCTTATTTTCCTTTCTACCTAAATTTGTATGAATTTTAATAATTTTAATTCGAAACAAAAAACACATTTATACCAGTTTGGTTATTAGCAATCTTGCTTCGGTTTTTAAAAGAAATTTCTAGAAAATATTCGAATTTTCTAGTAAAGGAAAAATTTACCGGTTTTTGCAGTTGTTTTTTCATGAAACTAAATATTTCAATAACGGCCAGAACTATAAACAATAAAGAATCACTTCATAATTTTGGGGATATTTGTATTTTTCCTATATGTATCTTATTTATGTTATTATTACCGTTATTTATGCATGAAACTCTGATGGCTTCCTTTTCTTCTTTGACTGACGGATGAATTTCCCAAACGAACTCAGAACACGAAGACGAGGCTGCAAATATAGAAATCGAATTCACCAATAGAAGAGCGCCGTTATCTCTGAAGCGGGATTCAAAATAAGCAGATAAATGCGGAAAGATATATAATAATAATAATAATAATAATAATATTATTATTTGTAAATGCATAACATTGTATAGCGCTCCATAGAAGGAATTAGTATTTTGTATGTTTTAACATATTATTAGTAATAAATACATATACATTAAATGTATAACAGAGCAAACGAATTCAAGACTTTTTTT
The DNA here is from genome assembly GCA_023159025.1 of Thereuonema tuberculata. NCBI lineage: Eukaryota > Metazoa > Arthropoda > Chilopoda > Scutigeromorpha > Scutigeridae > Thereuonema > Thereuonema tuberculata. The sequence goes on along the minus strand of JAFIDM010003189.1, from coordinate 61,148,989 downwards.
TTTTTTTTTTCATTTACTATTCGAAAAGAAAATCTTTTCCCATTTGATTGGTTTGGTATTCCGGAAATGTAATGGCGTTTTTTTCCCTCCTTAGATAGGGAGATTGGTTCACTTTTTTTTTTTATTATTATTATTATTATTAACTGGATAGTATAACGTGACTCAATCGTTTCTTTTTCTGGTTGATAGTTAAAGGGTTCTCAAATAGAATAAAAATTTTGGAACCGCAGAATTTAATGGTGTAAATTTTTTGTAAATTAAAATTTGAAATATCGTATTTCCACGCTTTTATTAACTGTCTGGTTTCCGGGTCAAATCTTGTGATCAATTTTTAAGTCACTTCCCATCGGTCGATCATCTAGAAATTTTGCATATTTGCTTATGTCTGGTGACAATGCAATATGCTGGGATATTTTTATATTAATTTATTCCGCCAAGGCAACACGTCCTTCCGTGTGCCGTTACTATTTCCCAGACCAGATACTAGGCGGTATATACAATTACTTCTGAATTTTATATATAATTCTTATATATGTATATAATTTTAATCATTATATAAAGCGTGATTTTTAAAAGTTTTTTAACATTAATTATTTTTAATTATTAAATTTTCCCCGAATATATTTGTAATACAATTCCTTCAATTATTGGCGTACCAAGGATTTTGGAATGGTAGATAGGATGGTCGTACTTGTTCAAATTGTAGATGGCGTTCCATCTGTCTTGGCTACCACCTATATATTTACCCAATTTACACTAAAATCAATTGAAATTTGGGTAATTTTAAACTTCAACCACGGAAATAAAGTTTCAAATTACAATGATGTATTGTTTTATCGTCATTAACAATGTTGATTTCAGACAGAAGGCTGCTCATCAGATTCGTTACGGAGTTTCCACTGAATATTTTACCTTCAATTTTGGAGCCTGGGGTAGAAAATCGAAATCCCGTCCCAAGGCTGGACCCCGAAGAAAATAATGAGACTTTTCTTGCAACCAAAAAATTACCAGAAATAAAATGGGACTCCAATTTGCTGCCTTTCTTCTAGTGCCATAAAAAATGTATACGAGTTTTTATGTGGTTAAAAATAAATAAAATCAAACGTCGTAATATAGTGTTAATCTCCATTTTCTCTCCAAGCAAAGTTCTGTCAATAGCATTGTACTACATATATAGTACTAGCTGTACTAGGCATGCGTTGCAATGCCACTCAAAGAAAGAAAGGGCTCGGTGAGAAGGGGCCGTAAATATAAGGTCCCGGTGTCGATCAGGGGTGGAACACTTAGGCCCTTGTGTTGCCATCCCCCCACCCAAGTGTGGTGTCCCTGTCCCCCGTAGGAGAAGGAATTTTTCCTTTTCTGCAATTGACTTGGGGGACCCAAGAAGGGTCCTAAATGTAAGGTCCCGGTAAGTGTGGTGTCCCTGCCCCCCACAGGAGCGAATTTTTCACTTTACACAATATTTGTGTAGTTCTCATTGTCAACCACCAGGTGGATATTTGGCTATTTCAGGATTTTACTCCTTTTCAACCCCTTGGGGGGGGGGGTCCAGTTTCTAAGGTAGCCTATCTTTTCCGCAGGGTCCTAAAGAGTAATTCTGCAAAGTTTGGTCCAGATAGGTCAAGAGCCTAGGAGTGTATAAAGGACAAAGAAACAAAGAAAGAGTGAATAATAAAGGGGTTTAAATATATATATATATATATATATATATAAACACTTGGTAGAATAAGAAATCACCAAACACACCAAAATTGTTAAAAAAGTTCATATAATAAAAATGTTTTTAAAATACATTACGGAAAGCCAAAAACGAGAGCTTTCGGATCTTTGCGATTGAATGTTTGACAAGGGAATCGCAAAGAATCTGAAAGCTCTCGTTTTTGGTTTTTCGTAATGTATTTTTAAAACATTATTATATGAACTTTAACAATTTTGATGTATTTGACGATTTCTTATTCTACTAAATGCAAATTTTTAACGCACATTAAGCTTTTATCTAATATAGTACAACACGAGTACAACTGCAGTACAATTTACATTAAGAGATAATTGTAGGTAGGTTTGTTTTTTTTGCGCCCTACCCACCCGCTCATTAATAGTTACACGAATCAGCTGAAATAAATACTTTACAAAGTTCAAAATTTTTTTAGATGTTATTGAATTCAAGTAGTTCAATGGAAATCATAATTTGTAAATTGTTTTTGTAAATAAACAATATCATTTCAAGGTCATCTTCGGCGGCAGCTATTCCTACTGCAGGCATCTTATCTCTTTCTCTCCCCTGTCGGAAATTCCATTCGTCTCCAGACCATCTGTCTTCTGCTTCTCTATTGGCTACTTTCTGTCAGACTCAGAAGCATTGGCTTTACCGAAATGTAAAACATTCATTTATGCCATGGAGCCCACTAAACGAAAACGCAATAGCGATGACGATAACAGTGAAAGTGATGAAGATGAGGTGATCGAAACTTCTAAAATAAGCAACTCCGATGCTTTTGAATGTTTTGTTAAAGGACTGATGTGGTTGGAGCAACGGATTGACTCTGATTCTACAGAATTTATGCCACTGAAACAACTTCGGGACAGAGCGTCTGAACGACGTCAGTTATGCTTACGGCAGAGCAAACTTCCATTAAGCCAATGTAAAGTATGTATCGTATGTCATATAAACATTTACATTGCATTTTCTGATTCTGTGACATCTACTGAACAAATTTATTGTTTATAATTATAATAACATAATTAAAAACATGACATTTAGTTATTTTGTACATGTTTAAAATCTAGTGTTAAATTGTTTGCGGTCTCCTGATGGCCATTTTTAAGTGCTCTCTTTTATCCGGAATTTTCGATTTACCGATGGAGTTCCGGTCCCAATCACTTCAGTTAATCGAGATTCTACTGTAGTTATGTGCCAAAAAAATTAAAGTTTATTTTATAAATTTTTATTAAACAGAATGCAATTTTTATTTTTAATTCGGAAACACTTGATTTTGAAAAAAAAAAAAAAGGGAAATGGAAATTCATCATTGAATGTTAATTTGTCACTGAAGTCTGATACAGGAATGCTTTTGATGTTGTTAGAAGATGTCTTCCAATAAACTGTAACTTACCCTGGAAGTAAAGACTGTTTGAACCTTATAGATCTTTGGACAGTTCAGCAAATTGTTAATTCAACAAACAACAGCGTTAGTTAAGATAAGTATTAACTGTTGTTTCCTGTGGATGCTTATTCTATCTTGGAACATTTAAAAAAAATAAAAATAAAGTAAGATGTCTGGACAGCCATTTTAATTTGTAAATTTGGAAGGGGGGTTTTAGACGATTTGATGTTAAGTTTGTGAGAAGCCTAATAGAATGTAGAATTAATAACTTAGTTTTTATAATTTTAAATTTTATAAATTTAATGTAAAAGAATTCAGGATGATCTGAAATTCTTTAAGTAAGGAAAACATTGTCCAGTCTGGTAGTTAGCTACGTTACTGTTCAGTTTTAATTTGTAATGTGCATACAAACATTTTATTGTAAATAGGTAAATATACTGTCTTTTGTTAATTATTAAATATGAAGAATTTGAATATGAATATTTGTAAATGAAATTCCGAAATCTGTAAAGACAATTAAATGCTTATCCTGATGCTTGAGTTGAATTCAAGAATGTACAATCTTAGTATTAATAAGGGAAGCATACCATTTTTCTCCTTTGATTATATAATAATTAAAGGAGATAAAATATTGTTTATCGGTTAACAAATAATTTGTTACATATTTTTTGAAGAAAATAAGCTTTTGTAAAAGTTATAACAAACAGCTATATAAGTAAATAAAATACATAAAATTGAAAGTCTGGATACTGAAATATGAAACGCACATGGAAGCCAATGTCATGGGAATTCTTTGCTATAACTACAAAATTTTCTTTAAAATTAGTCAGGAAAAAGCCAAAAATAAAAACAAAGCACTGTAATTTCTTATCAATTTTATTATTAGCTTACTACGAAAAGAAGAAAAAAAAATCACACAAGCTTAAGTAGATCTAACAAGCTAGAAAATATATATATATATATTTATATTTACATCCTATAAATAAGATATTACAACATGATGTAGCTCAGAAACCAGTTATACATTAGATTTTATGAATTGAGTACTAAGAGTATTTCACTGAAAAGCTACACCTTACAGCTACATTGTCTCTCTTAACTGATGGGTTTCCAATAGTTTATCAGTATCTTCAAAAGTTCTTAGTTCAGAGACATTTGCAGGGTTGAATCTAGTAATCAATCATCCTGAATTTCAAAAAAATAATAAGGTAATCTGGTTGAAATGTCTTTCACAGGTTGTTTAACATTTCAATGCCAAGAGGAATATATGTAAAAAAAAAATCAAGATAAAACAAACTAGTAATAAGTAACAAACAATCAAAACAAGAAAGTACATAACCAAATACAATTTAAGTGATACAGGGAGACTTGAAAAGTTATTATGCAATCTAAGGCTTTCACAGTAACTTTTCAATACTATCTGTGTAATGAAGTAACATTATTTAAGAATCAGAATGTAACAGTATTTTTTTAATCCTAAATATAAAAGAACTAATAATACTGTAGCATTATATACGATATTACGTTTATATTTACAAATTATAATTTATGTAGTAAATTGCCATATTTTCCTCAAATAAGTAGCAACTACACTACACACAAATAAAGCCCTCGAAAATCGGGGAGTGGGTATCATGTAACCTAGCAATAGTGCTTTTGTTGATTATATAATTTAAAGAAATGTAAGTTTATATATATATTGTTTTAAAGACACAGAGAAGGGCAGCTTCAGTTTTACAAGTGTCATGTTCACAAATTATTGTAGTAATGAGGTAACAAATACTTAGTGGTGTTTTAGTTCAAGCATCTTCACTTCATAGCCTAAAAAACTTATGGATTTGTCTCTGTAGTTGACTGCAATGCAGCGTTTAAAAAGGAAATAACATTAGCAGCAACTGAGATTCAACCCTGTCAGGGACACATAGGGAATAAACAAAACAAAACAAGAGAAGTGCAGATTGTCAACTGGATGATATGAACCCTTCGAAAGGCTAAAAAGGACAAATGACAATAGCAATCAACACAACAAGTAGCAAAGCAACTCACTAAGTTAATACGAAGACTACCTCACAAAACAAGGCAAGGACGCATTAGTCTTTGTTTACAGTAGATGCGGAAACACAAACACAAAGAACCAAACATTTGCTAGACAGACAAAGATAAAAGATGTTGTGGTTGGTGTATTTTTGTAATGTTGTTTTGTGTTTTAAAGCAATTCATCAATTCTAGTAATTGAAGTTTGGGAAATAATCTGCTCAACATAAACAACAAGTAATTTCTAAATATGTCTTTGTTAAACAGAACAAATTCGATGATTTTTTGTTTTTCTTGCTTCAGTTTGATTATTTTTTTTTTTTTTTATCTGTGAATTCAATGTTTGTCTCAATAAAACTCAGCATTTTCTTTCTAATATTACAATAGTTTTCATAAATTTGAAGACATCCCAAATTCAATAGTACGATTCAACTACAAATTCTGAAATTATTATTCTTATTTTTACTTAGGTATTTCCAATGATGAATAGGATAAAATTCAATGAGACTTTTCGAACAGAACAAAAAAAAAGTGGGTGTGATACAAAACTTAAGTCGGTAACTCTGTAAATCATTGAAATGAAAATATAAATTATTTCAGGAAGTATTTTTTTTTCTTTATTTTAATTTATTCTCAAGTTCTTTCTTTCATAATTTTACAAATAATAAAATCTAAGATATTTCTGAATCATTTTTCACTAACATTGACAAATGCTGGAGTATATTTACAGTGCTATAATAAGTGTTCGAAATTTAGAATGCCTTCTAAAAGAAAACAAATATGACATGCCAATAGATGCTAGTATTTACACGCAAATATTTACAGTGTTACAAACCTTATGATGATGACTCTTTTTGTTTTAATATTCAGATGACCTTTAGTCAAAGAAGGTGGATCACAAGTATTAAACATGTTACAACAGATACAAGTACAGATCTACAGCATTTAAAAATTAGTATTACTTTGTTTTCAAAATTATTTAAGCATATCCTATGTAATAAACTGAACCATGATAACAAAAAATTAGAACCAAGGAAAAAAAAAAAAAACCAAAAGAATAAATTAACTAACTTTGATCATTTCAGTTAGCTTGTTTAAATATAATTAAACCTAATGAAGAAAAATAAAAATCAACTACTAGTTAAGCCATTCTGAGAGTGGAGTGCTAAAAATCATACACATGATGCAATTCCTATTCAGAAAATACAAGTATTTACAAGACTAGGAAACGAATGATCAAAGCAATTGTAGTATCTGCATAACAATCAGTCTACTGGAAGTGTCTTGGAACTGGGAAATTCTAACCGTCCTCAATCTGCAACTCAAGATTTTAATTTGCAAGGACAGAGCCCTGCATTTACATGGGAGAGAAGGGGATTAATAAAGGATAATCTTTCTGGCAATAATACACAACTTTCATAACATCATTGATACTATTCTGGGGGATTGGGAAGGGAGGAAAAAAAAAAGACTAGATTTTCTGTTTTATTATTATTATTTTTTTTTTTACTTTGCCAATTGCCGAGTTCTCTCTCTTTGTACAAACCTTCTTCTCACTGCAGGAATGCTTTGCTCTGGAAGTTCTTTTTAACATTTTGCTAGGAGATTTTTTTTGCTCCTATTGGAGTAGACTACTGACATCCCAAACCTAAGGAAGAGAAAGAACTAAATGTAAGATTCAAATTACTCTAAAAGTCTTCTAAAAGTTTTCCAACAGTACGCATCGATTGGAAGAAAATGAGAAACTATTACATAATAACAACAGCCAATTTCTAATGAAAAAAAGGAGGAATGCTACTTTAAACCATTAACAGTTAACCATTAATAGGGCAAAACTGTTTGGAATGGATTTTTGAAGGGATCTTTTTACTGTAATCTCAATAAAATATTTGCTTGTCAATTTTAGTCAATAATTACTCTTAAGATAAAATAAAATTAAAAAATAAATAAAATGTAGCTGACAAAAAAATTGATGTGTCAAGATACATATGCACAACTATCAATTTATCAAGGAAATTAAAAAGAAAACAAAAAATACATGATTTTCTTGAACTTTTTTAAACTTGTATTCCTTCCAATACTTCCTGGGGAAATAAGCCTTAAGATGGCAACCAAAAACAGAAGCAGGGAAATTGCCTTGTTACTTTACTGCTTGTAGCAGTTCTGTGCTATGATTAATGGCAGGAGGAAATACTATTTATTTTCTAAGTACTCAAAGAACCTGAGACTTAGACCCAAGAAACATGTATAATAATTTTCTCAACATATTGGTTGGCCAAAATATGATCCAGCATAAGCTACATCAAATGGTAAAGTTCATATTTAAGATCAGTAATGAATTTTGTGATTCTAGTAATAAACCATTTAAAGGGTTCGTAAGCTCATAAGAATAAGCTGTCATTTCGTAAAACTTTGAAAGCCACAAAATAGTTATCTTAAAATAGCTTAAAAACTTTTACTCTTTAACATGGTTAAATAACAATTTCCGTTAACTTTTTTATTGATTATAGGTGAACTTCCATTCATAGCATAATCAATCTTAGATCTCAAAGAATCAGAAATTCACTATCACTGATATGAACTGCAAATATCAATTCAGAAATCGGGATGTTTGCCAGGGATGATCTGTGGCAACAAAAAGACGATGCAAAAAAGATAAAGATTACAGTACAAGATTAATCCTTAATGATGGTTATGAAAAAGTTGCTGTTCTTATTAAAAATCTGGTAAAATTTTAACTTAGGATAGCAATGAATTCATAAAATAGTGCAAGTTTATTTATTTGATAAAACCTGTTTTTACCCAACAATTTTAAAAATTTATACCTCCTTTGATATTTTAAAAAATGATGCTAATCCCAAATTTATTATATTAACAGATATTAGTGCAGATATAAAACAACATTAAGTTATTCTGTATACATAATAAAAAACATTTTTAAAACTTACTAAGAACTATTAATAAAAGCTAAAAGAAATTTAACGTGCCTAAATAATTCAAAAATAGGTAAGAAACGAAGGCACAATGCTGAAAAGAAGGAATTTGCATCCTGAGCTGTCACAGAGAAGAGACTGGGAAGGACCGTTTCGTTCATCATTGTGTCTTCGTTTGTTACCTATTTTTGAATTATTCAGGCACGTTAAATCTCTTTCATTTTAAACACATGGCTTAGTTGCTTTTTTAAATGCCTTCTTTAAATTCCTTTTGTGCCTAGCGGATTGCAGGACAAGGAATATTTCTATTTTGTATTTTATTTAATTTTTGGTTAGGATTTCTTCGGGGGAAGATCCCGCTCTCGGGAGCGAAACCTGGGATTCTTAGAGTCTGTCATCGGTGGAGTTTGGCTGGCTGATGAGTCCTAAAAAGGACGAAACGGTTTGTCCCAGACTCTTCCTGGTGACAACTCAGTGTGCAAATCCTTTCTTTTAGTGTTTTGCCTTCGTTTGATACCTATTTTTGTATTAATAAAGCATTGAATGAATGCTTAAATCATTGCTACATGGAGATAAAAGTAGGTTACTCCTATTATTTTCAATTTGTTTCAAAAAGCAAATACTACAAAAATCATTTCTTGAATGAATTATCCAATGCTAGTGTGCCAGACAGTTTGAAAACCATTGCTTTACTGGAAATAAATTTGAAATTGATGATACATGAATGAGAGAGGCTAAGCTGTTCCAGGAACAAAGTACAGAATTGAGAACAATATGTTGAAAGGAAGAGTAATATATTGGAATGGTTTGGGCATGTCAACCACAAGGCAGGCAGTCACCTTGAACATTTGACAAACCAATTATGATAAAGGAATTTTGAATTGCAACTTGCAAATTCTTACAAAACAACTTCTTAAACTTACATAAAATTTCAATATTATTTTCTTTTTAATTAACATTAATTACTCCTATTAATCCTACCTTGATTACTCTATCTGTACCAACAGTTATAAGTCGAGCACGGGCTTCATCTAGATCCATGTGAACTACATTATGCCTACAGTCATGGAATGTTGCCATTGGTGCACGGCTAAAAATGAAACAAAAATAACAGAAAATAAAATAAAAAATAATAGAAAACTTTTGCAGTTATTCATGATAAAACATCTATTCAGAGTTAAGATGTACAATATTGTTAAGATATGAAAAAGCAACATTCTGCCAAGGAAAGGTAAATCAAGAATGCATATTACACGATAAATACAGGCCAAGGACAAAATATAAAATATATATAAAGGAGAACAAATCACTAAATAGTTGATGGATGAAATTAAAAAAGAACTATGACAACACAGCTGAACAGTGCAATAATTTCATAATATTTACTATACCTATTCTGTATTTACAGTAAAAATTAATTATCAACAGCAAGAAAATGAACTTACTCTTCCTCAGTGATAAGACCGTGGCACTCATCGCACACTCTTACATCAAATTCATATCCCATAATAGGAATAGAACTTCGATTACTACTGCATTTATCACAAACTGCTTTACCACATCTACGGCAATGGTGCTGAAAGTAAACCAAGAATAAGAATTTTAGAACAAGTTACCTTACAAGAATGATTTACAAACATCTATTTAATTTAATTCCCTTAAATGAGATTTATTTTTTATAAATTAAGAACTTTGATATCTTGAAAGAGATTTACTCTGGGTGTTTAACCTTTTAAAGCAGTATGTGATGGTTAAAAAAAAATTTTCAAGTGTGATTTATTTTTTTCTCTCTCATTCCTATTTTTTTCTTTTTCTTTTGTGTAGTTAAATTAATTGAGATATTTTAATAGTATGTTAACCACATAATAAGCCAAAACAAACATATTTTGCAAATTATACAACTTAAACAGTTGAATTCAGCAGAAGCATATTAGTGTGTGTATATTAATCAGTTGAAGCCGTAGCCAATTAAAGCAATTTCAAATGTGATTAACTAATTTTGTCTGGATAAGGAATGCAACTAAAAAAAAAATGCTTTATTGTAAATATTGTACATATTTGTAACAGCATTCTACTTGAAAGCATCATAATTTGACAACAAATATACTCTATTTTTAAATGTATTTAGTTCTACTGTATTTACTACATTCACCATATAAATAAAGTAAATAAAACTGTTTAGTATAAAAATTTATATATAACTTAAAAATAATTATAAAATAGATAGCCGATATAGCTTTTTACTGATAAAATCTAAAAAAAAACTATAAGTATATATAAGAATCCTCGATGAACCAGATTACAAAACAATTGGTTTTTAAACTTATCATAAAAAAACCACATGAAGAATTCACCATCAATAGTATGAACGTAATTCCATGTCCCAGTTAACAAATACAAAAAAGTTTAAATTATAGAGGGATTTATAAACAACATTTTTTATACTTACAAATTTTATTTCAATATTTAAATAGCAGTGAATCTCAGTAATGGAATTCATTAATTACAAAATAATAATAATAGCTATGGCTTAAGAAAATATTCAATTATCCCAGTTATTTATGCTATTGTGAAAATATGAGTAGCAATACATGTTATGATGCAATTCTGTACGTGTGTGTGTGTTGCTCTGTCTGCCACCATCACTATTGTTTCTACATGGAAAGGTCATTTTATTTTCTAAAAAGATATAAAATGCAAGGAGTTGAACAGTTTTATCTTTCAACATCCTACTTATAAATAATAGGGATTAGGTAACAGAACCTCCTACGACAGAATGATTTAGGTTTCCATTGCTTCATTTCCATTATTGAACTTTCCTTTAAACTTTCATTCATGAGATGTTTTAATTGTGTGAGAATGTGTATCGTTTGCTTTTGTTTTTTCTTATTTCAAACAAATCAAGATGTGAAACAGTTAGTTAGTTGATTAAGAATGGCGCAAAAGCATCTGAGGCTAAGCGGCTCCAAGAAAGTAGAAAACAAAAGAGTAATAAATAAAATAAAACTTATATACATATGTAGATAAAAACAATACTGACTGTCTATAGAACAACAGACAGACAAAATACTATGAAAATAAGAAAACAAATAATGCCAAAAGTAAGGATAAATTTAAAAGGCAATTGTATAAAAAAGCATGTAAAAAGTATTAGTAAAAAAACAACTGAGAATTACAAAAAAGTGGAAGATGTGAAACAACAATACCATAAGTGACACTATCCTTATTACTGTTCTCAAATTACCAGCAATGAATTGGGAAACTACTGTATATATAAATAAATAAATAAATGAGAAAATAAGGCTAATGAAGATAAAAAAATATGCAAAATATTTTAGGAATTTCAAATTAGTCAAAATTCATAATTTGTTTGTCTCGTAAGTTTCCAATTGACAGCAGAAATAAACGAGGAAAATATCAATGGAATGATGAATTTACAGTTTTGTAAATACTTTTGGTTTTACAATTTTTTATTTTATGATTTTTATGATTACTTTTTTTCATAAACTTGCATTTCATATGATTAAAATATTACTGCTTGCTTTACAAAATCGTTCTCAAATTGTTTTTCCTCTTTTCTGTTCACTACATCAATTTCAGCTTATAACATGTAAGATTATGTTATTTGGTTACAAAAGTATTTATTCATATACTTAATAAATTAAGTCAAAGTTCTTGCAAAGAAACAATTTATTTTCAACCCTGAAGTACACTAAAATCACTATTAATGTAAGCTATATTTTTAATCTTATTATTAAATATTTTTTTTTTTTGTTAAGAAAATAGAAATAAATCTCTGGAGATTGTTATAATATTATAAACTCATTGTAACAGAGTTGACATTGTCAAATTTCAGTACTCTTAGGGTGCTTGGTGAAAAGCTGACAATAGATTTATGGAATAACTGATGTATGAAGTTAATCAACCTTCTACTATACATCAAATAGACTACATTCAGAGCGGTGTGCACCAAGCTTTTGTTAACATTGAGGGTTATCCTGTGCACAAACATTCATTAGGGCTGTAACAGTTGTTTAATTGCCAATGAGTCATCAAATTTTAGTAGCTGATTTTCATCCGTCAATTCATTTATCAACTCCCATCCAAGATGGAGAACATCGGCTCTGATTGAAACAGACTCCAGTGATTTTGATGATAAATTAGATGTATTTTTTCAATTAAAAGTTCCAAAAGCAAAGTTAAATATAATTAATTTATTTGAAGGTTGTTGCCTTGACAATTCTTGTCTTCAAGAAAAAAATACTACCCTGTGGGTTTTTTTTTCTCCATGAAAGCTGCCATTCTGAAACGAATGAAAAGTCATCCGGAAATGACATTAAATGTTATTAACCAATTACAGCCACTTTTAGAAACATGAAATGTTATCAAGAACTCATCAGTTAAGTTTTGTCAAACTGTGTTGATGCACACAAATTTTAATTTGAAGACTGATTAACATTAACGGCTCATTAGTTGACAATGGATTTGACAGAGTTGGTGCACATTGCCCTTAGTTTGTCTACTTTTTTTTTCTTTTGGTATTTTATAAACTTCTTGAAATACAATGGGTCTAATTTTACATTACCAATTAGGAAAAAAAAAAAAAAAAAATGAGTTCATACCTGTCGAATACCAATTGTTTTCTGATCATACATAGCCTTGATGTTCCAGAAAAATGGTTTACTACATCGTTGACAAGAATCACTTTCAGCCCACTCGGGTGTCTGCAATTTCAAAAGATGCTCTTATTTCACAAACAAATAACATGAAAAATTATCACCTTAAAATACAATAAAGCAATAGACAATACAAAAGTTTAAAAACCATTCCAAATTACCTCTTGCCTTTTCGTGTCCATATTCCAGAATACCAAAGTCGCATCCTCACCTCCTGAGATCAGTTGCTTCGCAGCAGAAGCGTAACAAAGTGCCGTAACTTTATTACTAGAAAAAAATTGGAAATAAATGGAATGATTAATGATGATAAATGATGCTTAGTATATTACCTAATCAATTATTTAGCATATTAGTTTTTGCAGCAATTTTTCTTTTTTTCAAGCACCCCTGTTATAACACTATATAGCAATCATCTAAATTAAAAACACTTCTGAGAGAGAAGTCATATCTGTAAAAAGTTAAGTCCATCTATCCACAGTCTATACTATTTTCTAGGATGTAGTTTCTTTTTAAAGTGCTAAGCACAGACTTTAAATAAAAAAACAAAAAAACTCTATCTTTTGGATATAACTGTAATGTGACGATGCCACAGATTTTAAATGATTGATGAATTTCCAAACACACTATGTTCTCATGGTCACCTGAATAGAATATCTAACACTATCTTAAAGAAACAAATAAGCTAATTTTCCCTGCCCCAATTACAAGCCAAAATTCAATCTAGTTTAACAATGATAAAAAAATTATTACAAAAAATTCAATTTCTCTACTGTATATCTGCAGAGCATTTTAGTGCAAACTAGATTTAATGCAGTAGACTTTTCCTATTATGATAACTTTACTAAACAAAAAATATTAAGTGTAGAGAAAAAGCGAAACTCGTGAACTTGAATGGACATTTTAAAATTTTCTTATACTTATTGAGTGTTTAGAAACATCGGTGTTTAGTTTCAGCTTAAAAAATACTGAAAGCAGAGAACACTTTGAAAATGTATTTGAATCAAGCTTAATTTTCAAGTAAATGTAATAAATGTAAACTAAATGTACACTATTATATAATGTATAGAACTCAAAGACTCAGGGTTAAGAAAAACATACTCAACTACAATATAAAAAAATAAAACAAAGTGGCTTACTGATGTCCTTGTAAGTCAAATGCAGTTCCTTGTTGTCCTCCAATATCCCAAACAATGACCGATTGATCAAAGCTGCCTGAAAACAGCAGTTTGTGATCGACATCCCATGCTAAACAGCGAATACTTCCTGTAGAGAGAATATAAATATATAGAAATTATATATAGAAATTTATTAGTGAGCTTTGTCTTAATTGCTATGTTATGTACTGTCACCTTGTAACAAAAACCACATTGAATCTAAACTGTCAATTTGTGCTTTTGGAGCAAGCTACTGATATATCTCAACAATTACGGACCATTGAAAAATTAGATCTGATTCACAGGAAATCTAAAAAAAATCATAACTTTAGACTTAATGCATTTATGATATAAGTAAACGATATCGGTATTTAACTGAGAATCAAACTTTTTAAAATATTCCTAAAAGCTTTAAACTTGACAGAAGGAATACTATATGTTGATTAATACTATCTGATGATTAATCTTTTGCAGAGTATTCTAGTGTCAGGTTTCTGATGTTTCCTGAACAAATATTGGTACAGAATCTGTTTTAAGTATTGAAAGAAACACATAAAATATTCTATTAAACTCAAGAAATGGAATCTGTTCCAAAGATTTATTTCTATAAGATTTCTTCCTTGTTAATGTGAGTTGAAATCAATTTCATAGCATATTTTTTGTTAGTTTATAAAAAGCTTAGAAATAAAGGAAAATTACCTGAATGTCCTTTTAAGGTGGTTATAATTTGACATCCAGAATTTTCCACCTTTAACATTGTAATGTGGCCAGAATAATCACCAATAAAAGCATGCTTAGACTGGCTATCAAATCTGAATTTTTAATTGAGGATTAAATACTGAATGATTTTCGTTGATCTATAGATTAGTAATAAACTCTACAAAGATAAAAATATTGACTTTTCAATCAAGAAGAAATGAAAGTATCATTAAATGGTATATTAATGACAAATAATCAGTTATTTCAAAATAAATAAATATATATTTAAATAAATAAACATAAAAAAAAAACCCCTGATAAAATTCACTGTTCAAAGACTAATCAATCAAGCCAGTGGGTGGATTCTGGACTTCAAAGTAAGTGGACTCAATTAAGAATCTCAATCTTCTTTGATGAGATATTGACATTTTTGTTATAGTAGTTCTTTTCCTCCCTGTTTCTTTATCTTTTATTTCAATTTGAATTTATATGCATGTAAATTTCAATATATGGTGGAAGACAGTTCTACCGAAGTTTGTTGCTCAATAATGAATAATTACTAGGTTTTTGGAAATGGGGTCTCTAAGAGATGCTTTTCAAATGCCAAAGAAGTAAATAAACAGGAAAGGGTCAAAAAGATTCATTTATAATTTCTTATCAGTAAATAATAAGGAAAAAATAAGACTTAAGGTGCATCTGAATCCTTGTCCTTGCAATGCATTGGTAACAACAAGAAAATAAGAAAAGAAAATTAGCAGATTAAAACAAAAGTGTGGGAGTTATAATGCAAAAAAGATTTACAGCAATTGGATAGTTTTATGCATCATTGTGCCAAAATCGATTTTTTTAGATTATTGCTCCATCTACTAGCGAAAAGTGTAAACTCTTTATAAAAAATTGTTCCTGCTTGCTATCTCAACATAAATTCTGAGGAAAATGAATTTTGAATAAATGCCAATTGACTAATTGTAATGAATAAGATTTGCATCATGTGACTAACGATCTTTGAAGGATATTATTAATTTTGATAATAATTAGAATTGTCCTGTGAAAGTATTTTCATTCTGATAATATAACACTCATCATTCTATAAAAAATGTGAAGTAATTCATAGGTTTTTGCTTTTATGAGAATGTCTCAAAATTGAATTTTGGCGATTGGTCAAATGATGCATAAAAATCATCCAATTATCCTGGGAATTAATGGCACTTTAATGGGAGCCTAGAAAACTTTCATCAACCAGAGTACCCACTATTATCAGCTGACAAGACTGAAGAGGTCCAATATCATACAGCAAATGCATATGAGACTGTGTATGGGCAAGAAATCTATAAAATGGCAGGGCAGTGTTTGTAATAAGGCTTATGATACCTTTAAGATAATAAATTTCATAGATTTTCAAGCACTGAATATCATTAAAAGTTTACTTTTATTTTACGGTAATAAGTACTGAATTAGTCAATTGTACATTAAACTAAACTTTTTGAATTAAACCACTAGTAATGTTGCATGGCATAAGAATGATTCATAATATCAGATGAAGATAAAATAATTTTAAGAATGCTAAAGAACAACAACAACAACAACAACAACAACAACTAACAATACCAGTTATTTTTAATATACACACATGAAAATATTAATAGATGTAGAAATATCTATTCAATTGCTAGTCATTTTTTTTTTCTTCTTTTAAAGAACGTTCAAGCAAATCAGCAATTTTTTTTTCTCAAAAATTCAAGCAATTTTAAGGATTTGTAACATAAAAGAAAATCAAGCACATCAAAATTTTCAATCATCCAGTATTAACCAAATTAAAAGAATGAGAAAAAGACTAGAATTGATAAAAAGACAACTACTGCTGGTATTAGGCTCAACTGGAACATAAAAAAGATCATGAAATAGAATATATATCTTCACAGAAGCAAAGCTGAAAAGATAGGAGGTTATCTGATATTTGAGACAGAGACTTAAAAATTAATATTCAAATGAATACCTAGATTTCTGATTATGATATAGAACTTCTAACATAAATGTTTACAAGTTGTGAATCATTAAATATCTTCAATATATCTGTCATTTTAATTTTTAGTTTTTTTTTTTTTTTTTTTTTTTTTTCCCTTTTTTAATTTATATTCACTTATCTTATTGGTATCTGTTAGAATTTATTTTTTGTATGCTACTATTTTTCTTTTGAGCATCAAGTATATCCTTTATGTTCTTATAAACCTAGTCTCCAAAGTCTCATTTTTAAAATTTGAACATAAAGCCTCTTAATATTGAGCTTTTTTTTATACTATTGGTGATTAACTTCAATGTACTTGCTAATCTTACTTGGATGTCCTGCCCACTGTCTCTTTTATCTTAAACCACATCATTAAAAACAACCAGTTCTGACTCTGTAAACTCTTGATGTTTCTTATTCATTAAATGCATATGTTGTCAAAAAAGACTAAAAATAACTTGTAACATCAACTTATTCATCATCATTATTCAGTTTACAAGATAATGCAAAAAATAGAAAAGAAAAGGAAAATAACACAATATCACCTTACTAGATTAAAGATTGTAATTATATAAAAGCAATTAGTAATGAAAAGGATACTGTAAGCTTGTACACCAAGCCAAAATCTGTAGTCCTCCAAGACGATGACCGGTTTCCGAGCAATGCCACTGAAAGTATTTGTCTCGACCAACGCTTAATAGCCATTCACAGTTAAGTGCAAATAAGACACCAGTAACACGCGATTGGTGAGCTAAAATAATAATAATAATAAAAATATTACTGCACTTAATTTCATTTGTATCTTCATTAATTTGGGTTTTCCATTTCTCTTATATTTTTTCTTAATCAATTAAAAACAAAGGAGTAAAAGAAACTTGGCAATTTTTTTTTTTTTTTTAATATCATATATTAAATATTTTTACCTAAATAATCCTTCTTATGTGTCATCCTGTTAAAATCTTCAGCCAAAGTAAATTCCTAGAAAACAAAGAAGAAAAAAATAAGTTTTGCAAGTTTAGTATAATAATAAATGTAGTTTGCAATGGGAATGCCCAGAAAGAGATTAATGAATTATTATCAAAAAACTGATGTCATGTGTCATCTTTGTAACTGTGGCAAAGTGTTTCCCATGTAATGGCTTCTTCACTTTAGGAATGGGATCGAAGTTAAACAGACTAAGATCAGGGAAAAGTGTGGGTGTGGCAAGACCTCCCAACCCCAACATTGTAAACAATGTTTAACAGTATCTGCTTTGTGAGTCTGGCATTGTCATGCAAGATTTTTGCATTGCCCAAGAGTTCGGGAGGTTTCTGAACTCTTTTGAACGACAAAGGTGGTACCACAAAAATGAGATGTAATATTAGGCAGTTACAGTGTGTCCTTCCTAAACTGGATGATACACCAGAACACCTTGACTGTCGTAAAATGATAATCAGCTTCGTGGGGGACAGATTTTGGCTAACCTTGTGTCACCATGGTGATCCAGGATGACGCCATTTATTGAACTGTCGCTTCAGTTCTGGTTTATAGGCTTGTACCCATGTTTCATTGATTGCAATGATACAATGCAGCATGTCGTTTCCTTTGCGATGAAATCTCTGTAGATTGAGACGACATGTCTCATTATGAAACTACTGTTCTATCTATTAGGTGATGCGACACCCACTTGGCAGCAATCTTCCACACATGCAAGTCCTGTCATAGAATGTGGTTCACCAATGACACAGAAATAGTTGTATGTCGAGCTAATTCCATCACAGTCCAGCACCTGTCTTCCATGAGGCACTGTTTGATCACAGCCACAGATACATTTTTGTGAGCTGATACAGAACATCCACTGCTAGGAAGATCAACAGTTGAGGCTCTTCTTCGATTGAAGGTCTCTACCCACCTTGCTAGGTTACGATAGGATAGTGCATGATCACCCAATGCTTTATGAAATTCAGCATGACACTCGTGCATTGCAGCAGCTGAGAACGGCTATTTTCATATATGAGTGCTGTTCAACTTTGGTTATGTCCATTATGCACTGCTGTAACCAAAAGACTGACATTAGCAGCATGTGCACTACCAGACAAGGGCTCGCATGCTCCATCTGGTTGCAACATTTCATACTACGTCACATACTTTCAAACATATATATCCGATTTCCAGTGGTAGCATGTTTTCGGGAGATAAAAAATAGTTGCCATGACATATGCATCGACCCTTGTATATACACACACACACACACATATGTACAGTTGGACCTAGATATAAGGTCACCCCTTGGGACCTCGTGAAAGTGACCTTATAAGCAGGGTGACCTTATAACCGATTGATACACATTTGTCAATAAATAAGCATTATATAAATACAGTATATTTTTTTGTAAAATTCAATACGTATAAAAATATCAGTTTATTAGGTTATAATTTTTTAATTTAGTTGAACCAATTAAAATTAATGGAATCAGAAAGAAATTATTTTTAAAAATTTTAATTCGGAATAAAATTGTATACAAATAGTACTAGTATGCTCAAGCAAAGTACTGATGTACAACTGACCTTATTTAAAATAATCCGTAATACAGAACTGTCGCAATTTTGGTTTCATCTTTTGTACAATGTTTTCTAAGTTTTGTAGTTTCTGAAAATTTAATGCTTTGAGTGCTTCTGCTTGTGTCACCGCTTCACTTTCAATATCACTGTCGTTATCCTCACTTTCTAATGCATTGGAATCTAAAACTTGCGAAAGAATTTCGGAAATCGAAGCTTGAGAAGTGGTAGCAATTTCATCATCAATTCTCACATATTCACTTTCCTCTTCTATAGCACAGCCACGATTTCTGAGATCTTGTATTAACACAGGTAAAGGAATATCGTCTTCATCATCTTTTTTCCTAGAATTTGAGGGAATGAAGTGCTTTATGAAAAAGCTGTCCCCTTCGTCAGTAGGAGAAATGACGCAGATAAAAGATCGTATCCTTGGAAAAATTCTTGGAATTGAATCAGTGTGGCACTGAAATCACAGACAAAAGTGACCTTATATGCGATTACGGTATTTAAGATCTGATCATATATCCAATAATCCGTATCAAAGAATTCCTATTCAATTAGCCGGGACTTTAGAAAGTGACCTTACATGCGGGATGACCTTATATCGAGGTCCAACTGTATTTTAAATATTTATCCACTGAATATGTGATGATGAATCTAACAACAGAGAAACAAACATAATTGACTTCATTTGTTGTTTTGTAGAAGAGTGGCTAATATTTAACTAAAAATTGTTAAATTCATGTAATTCATAAGAATTTGCTGGCATCAAAGATTTATTATAGATGGCAAAGCAAGTAGAAATATCCTCTTATATGTTTCCTCATAAACCACAATTCCAATGAGATAAAATGTATAACATCACCTTCTAGTATTTTTCTTAGCAATTTCTGAAAGGTTGAGTAGGGGATCTCTAGGTGTGGGTTGGATGAGATTCTAATTGAAAACTATTCTAATCACAGTTTTATTGATAACAATGTAATATTCCTATATCTGTTGAAGCTATTTAAATTTCCTTTTTTCACTAGACTCTGTTACTGTCTAGTGGGAAGATTTCATGCACAATACTTCTAAAATTCAATGAAAACATGATTTTATGCTGAATGTAGTAATGAACTTACTGATATTGTTCCATTTTCAAGCCCAACAAATAACCTCCTTGTTTCAGGATTGTAATCCATAGCAGTAGCACCAGCTAAGGTAAAGAAACAATAAAAATAATTACTCATAAAATAGAATTTTTATCTGTAATTTAGAAATGAGTCAAATGACAAGAGAAATGCTTAACATTCAAAATGTTTCATTGGTGAAGGCAGATCTTTCCTAATAAAACATTTAGTTTAATCATTCATTGTTTTAAATGTTAACTGTCCTCTTTTATTTGCCAATAACTCATTCTATAATGGATACCATAAAGTGTAACAACAATATACGAAACTTGTTAAATAACTTGACTTAATGTTACTATGCATTTATAAATAAAATAAAAGGGGGATGGAATTTACAACTGGGCTTAAGAAATTTAGTGTCACATAAGGCATAGATATTTTTAGAAATTTATTCAGTAATGTGTACGACCAACAGCTGACTTGAACAATAACATAATTCTTCTCGTCTCAATATAACAAAAAAAAAAAAAAAAAAGGCCATTTAAGGCAAAAACAGAACTCATTTCTGAATTGTAATGAAAGCTCATTCTCAATGACTATAATTAAAACACTGAGAATTTAATAGAGAGCAGTTATAATACTAACACTAAAATAATGATAAATGGTATAAAGCAGTGGTGCCCAACCTTTCGTAATATGGAGGCCAAAATTGACTTTGCTGTGAATCTCGCGGGCCACAATGTGGCGGAATCTCCTATTCAACAACCAAAAAAAAAAACAGGAATAAAACAGCAGGCCACATGTAACACCTTCGCGGGTCGTAGGTTGGGCACCACTGGTATAAAGTATTCATTCAGATTTAGGCAACCTACAAAGCAATTAAAAATCAGACCAGATACATCAGGCGAGAAATTTAAAGAAAAATTATTCAGATTAAGAGACTGCTGACAGAATTTAGTAGTATATTTTGGAAAAAAACCTGAAAAAAGATGGAAAAAAATGAAAATTGTGCAGTCAGATGAAGTGCTGATAGGGCTCAAGACAGTCTGTTCTAAGTTAGTAGTGACAAATATAGAGACAAGGTGCTGGTGACTTACTGTGAAGACAAAGTCTCAATTCTCAGAATCAGACCCAACTGATACAATATTTGTGGAAATTAGAAATAGCACTAAACGGACCAAACTATTTTCAGTAATAGGCAATTGTAATGTTGATAAAGACTTGCTTATGTGAATGTTTCGATATGCAATGAAATGCAATGGACTCAAAAAGAGATATGCATATGAAGGAGAATCAAAACTAGGAAGAGAAACAATCATTCCAAGCAACAGATAGGATACGTATAATAAGACGAGACTTAAAAAAACAAACAAAAAATTCTGAAGCCTTTGAATTGTTAATACACCTCCTTCTTAGTTCACTCCTCTTCATATTATGCATTAGAATCCATCCCAACAAACTTCTTCAAATTATTTATTAAAATAATAATACTTATAGAAAATTTTTCTATTAGGTAACGGCATCACAAATGGTTGTAGAATTTTGTCAACTTACCACTGTGCTGTGAGGTGCCAAGGAGAACTGGCTATCAAGATAAAGCACCCCAGACCATAACGCCCTGTTTTCGGGCCGTGTTGTGTATGACAGTAAGAGCGGGATCCTTTCCAATGTCCAGGCCTTCTCCAGACACATCTGTGCTGATCGTCAGGGCTCACTTCAAAATGAGACTCATCACTAAAGACAATTCGTCCCCAATCAGTACAATTTCATGTTGATTGTGCCCGACACCACTGCAATCGCTCTTCACGGTGTCTAACAGATCAGGGATAGGCGGCATAATGGGCACCACGAGCTTAGATTCTGCTCCCGTAATCTTCTACTAATAGTCCGGGCGGTCACTTCAGTATTGGTCAGAAGTTGGATGGTTGATAGTGACAAATCTGGTGCGGTAACAGCTGCTCTGGTAATTGCTGTTATCTTTCTGTTCTGTTGTTGCCCTGGGCTGTCAGTTGCCCTCTTGTTGCCGAAATCTGCTGTTCAGAACTTATTCCTGCCAGCATTGTGTAACTGGTGCAATGCTTCCACCCAAATGCCGAGTGATTTGTCGGTTTGTTCATCCAGCCTCATGTAGTCCGATGGCGCGTCCTCTTTCGAACTCTGTCGTATGGTCGTCTATCATATGGTCGGGCGAGGTATTGTTACTACAGTCAAGGTAAGGAAACACAATCAAAATCCACTGGAAGTTTTGTTCCTGAAAGTGAGATTCACTCTTTTAATTCATCATCACGATGCTCAGTTCCAATGAGCTGTAGCTCCAGCTGTTCATTCACTGGGTGTGAATTTTTGATCATTTGCAAATTCAGTTGAAAGGTTTTTGCATGTGAAGTTTCATTACTATCGGATTATTTTGTCAGGGTGCTTTGATTATTTATTTTTTTTATTTTTTTTGTGACCTTCCATCACATTTTAAAATTCTTACAGTAATATAACAGTAATTAGCAAAAAAATGTAGTTGCTGAAAAGTATATTTTGCTGCGTAGTACAGATGTTTTACCAAGAAGCCTAACAGTTGGCTATTTCAGCATAAGTCAAAAATAATAGGAATACTGGAGTATTCCAAAGTCTTAAGGTTACTCTCTGGTTCAGCAAATTACAACAAGTTTCTTGTGTAGCAGTCAAGTGGCAATATCAATGTCCAAACTGGATTAAATGTCTAGTGTTTTTTTAAGTATGTTTTTAATAAACCTTAAACAAAGTGCATTGATACTATTTTTTTATCCATTATCTTAATATGAAAAACTGGCAATACAGAGTATGTACAGTTTCTCCCTTTCATTCTCTATATTCTCCTTTTTTCATATTTCATTATATGCATGTTAAATGTTTCCAAAATAACTTCAAAAGTCACACTCAAAAAAGCTAGCAAAAATAAAACATTTGAGAAGTTTTCTTTCTGTCAATTACAGATAGTAGAAATGGGATCAAAATATCAGAAAAAATAAAATACTCACCTGGCATATGATGACAAATACTTGGCCAATATTGCCCACTGTCCCGCTTCAGCCATACTCGAACTGTCCTGAAATAATTTATAAACAAAATAAAATTTAGGAAAAATTTATTATATACATACAATTCTCTAAAAGAATGAAAGGAAAAAGCTGCTTTCTCTATTATCTTACCAAAGTACAACACGGCCGTCCTAAGGTAAAAGGAAGTAACTGCAAATTTTCTGATTTTTCGTTTTCTGCATTTTCTACGTAAGGAAGTATCTACACATCTTCCAAAGCAATTTGGTAATGATCTGCTGTTAAGTATGACCTCTATTTCGATGATCAAAGGTACTAACTGACTCACAATATGCTTATATCTACGGTCAAAGGCAGCAAATAATCAGTTTTCAAATTGCTAGTTGCTTCCTTTTACCTTAGCACGGCCGAACAGTAAGTTTAAAAGGGATTCTATCTATTGTTATATCATCAGCATTTGTGAGACTGACAGACCATTGTCAGGTACTGTTTTATCCAATGTGGAAAAGCGGATGACAACTTTATTAATGACTGTATCAATGTCAGTTTTAGGCTTCAGATCTGCTTAACAATAAAGATGCTTAAAAATGAAAGTAGAAACGAAGAAATGATTTTGACACGAACAGAAAAAAAAATAATAATTAATAGATGTGTTTTGGCCGAAGGATGGCTTATCCTAAATTATCTGCTTTACTAATGAGTACAAAAAGTAACATTTGTTTTTACTTCCAATTGTCTTGTGGTCACCTGGATACAATTTCTAGTCTCTGTTTAGATAATTTTAATCTGTTATTAATGACTGAAGATGGATTAGAAGAAATTGATTAACTTTAGATGAATTTTACACAAAAAAAAACATAATAACAATAAATTAACTAATGAGTATCCAATAAGAAATGACCAAAATTCTGATGGACAGAAGAATCTAGAAGATACTTTAATGGGGGAGAAAATCTTAATAAAACCAGCAATTTTGGTTTGCAAATTAGGATAAAACAAAAAGTGTCACATACAGAAGAAATGCTCCAGTGAAATGGAACCTTTGGAGAAGAGAAAAATATCCTAATGATCATCAGCAATCTGTAAACATTAACCCTCTTTTTTTAGGAAATTAAGTGAATGAAAAATGTCTTTCTTTAGCTGCTACTGAGCATTTAAAATGGAATGCAACTTCTAGATCTCTCTCTCTCTCTCTCTCTCTCTCTCTCATCCATTACAGCTTCCAACCTCAGGCTGGGTCTGTCGGGAACATAAGCCTCTCCACCTAGTTCTTATCTCCCACCATCTTTCCGCTGTCACCCTGTTCCAGTCCTCCCCCCTCTTTCGGACACATTCCTCCACTCCTCTAATCCATTTATCTCTTGGTCTTCCCCTTGGTCTTTTCTTCTGTATTCTCATCTCATGCATCCTCCTGGGAATCCTCTTCTCCTCCATTCTCTTTAAGTGCCCATACCACCTCAATCTAGATGCCTCAATCCTTTCCTGCAGGGACTCCTCTTTCACTATCTCCCTAATCCTTTCGTTCCTCACCCTATCTCTTCTAGTAACTGCTAACCTCCCCCGCAGGAATTTCATCTCACAAGCCGTCAATCTGCTTACCTCTCTTTTCTTCATTATCCAAGTTTCCGATGCGTATGTCAGTATAGGGACATAATAGCATCGGTACAACACTTCTTTACTTTTTTGCGGGACATCCTTACTCCACACCAAACTCCTGACGCACCTCAGGAAAGCTTCTGCCTGTCTGCCACGTTCTGTAATTTCTTTATCATTTCTTCCATTCTCCTCCACCACACTTCCCAAGTACTTGAAACTTTCCACCATCTTCAGCAGTCCTCCTCCAAGAGTAATCCCACTCACCGGACTATTCCTTTTCCTGGACGTCAACAGAATATCACATTTACCCGTGTTGAATCTCATCCCATATTCTCCCACCGTTTCCTCCCAAGCCTCCAGTTGCTCCTGAATCTCCTCCTCCTTGTTTCCCCAGACCATCAGATCATCTGCAAACACCATTGCCTTCATCTTATCCTCCCCAACTCTTTCCGCCACCCGCGTCAAAATTTCATTCATGACCACAATGAAGAGCAGGGGTGACAGTGCACTACCCTGTTTCAGACCACTCTTTTGTTTAAACCAGTCAGTTCTTTCCCCTCCCACTTTCACACAACTCACACTTCCACAATACATCTCCTTCACTCTACTAACAGTCCCTTTATCCACCCCCATGCTCTCCATTACTTCCCACACCTTTTTCCTACAAACACTATCATACGCCTTTTTTTTCTATGTCTAGAAAGGCCATCCAAATATCCTCCCCAAATTCATAGTGATGTTCTTGGAGTTGTCTCACTGCAAAAATGATATCCACTGTAGATCTCCCAGGTCTGAAACCATACTGCTCTTCTCTCAAATCCCTCTCAACTTTTGCTCGGATTCTACCTTCCAAAATCTTTTCATAGATCTTGGAACAGTGTGATATTAGTGTGACTCCCCTATAATTCCTGCACTCCTTTCTGCTCCCTTTCTTGAAAATTGGGACAATTAGTCCTTTTTTCCAATCCTCAGGGGTCTTTTTCTCATTCCACACTACCCTCATCACCCGATATAACCACTGTATCCCAACCTCCCCAGCAACCTTTACCATGTCTGGATATTCAAAGTTCCAATTCGTAGTCCATTTGTAAAACTCTTAGTCCGTTTGTATCTTCCGGGTCGTCGTCTGCATCCGTCCTTTCCAAGGCTAGTTCCTGTTTTGAAAGCATGTAATAAAATCCACTACTGGCTTGCTAGGCCTATCGTAGCTTCACCAGGACCCCGTCAGCCGTCACTTTTCGTGGTTCCCATAGGGCCTTCACAGCTACCGTAACGGTCTCGGGGCCCACGAAGTCCCCACTGTACTATAGCAAATCTGACTATAGCAGAAACTTAATCTGACTACAGCAGAAACTTAATCTTTATTAAGTGCAATTGTCATTTTAATTCCTATGATTTTTTTTGAGATATTAAGGATAGTGAAAGTTCTAAGATCACAGAAAGAAAAGCTTCCTGTTAAAGAGCGATTACACGTTGTTAGTATTAACTGTAGGTTTTTTTTTTTATGTTTTCGCAATGTCAATGTTTCCACAGAAAAGTTCTGTGAAATGGGAAGATAAAGTAGCTAACCCATAATGAGATCTCAAATCATCAAAATGATTATTGCTTTCCAATGGCTTTTCCAACATTTCCGATTTCCTGCATTATCATTACAGTTTCTAACATTTCCATAGTTCATTCTTTCTATTTTAAAGGACCTTTAGTTTTAGCTACTTAAGCGTTTTACAATGTTCCTTTGCTGCTTTACTACTCATCAATGGAAAGGACCCAATGTTTAGTTAACGAATACTTGCAGCAAAATATTAATGACACCTTAGTGTATCAACAACACAGAATCTCATGTACTTTTACGAGTGCCAATGAGAAAAATTATTTACAATTTTATTAGTAGAACCTGACTGCGAATAACAAGTCACTGACTAATTTAAACCGATACCTTTGTGATTAAGGCACTAATCACAGCTAGCAATGAGTTAATCGCAGAGACACAGAATGATGTCACTTATGACTCCCTCACACCACAACTTTGATACAATAGTTATTCACAGTGTTGTCTATTTTCTACGAAGTACATCAGTAACACACTTGAGAAGTCCCAGAAGACAAGGGTCGTCACTTAAAACTATTCTTGAGTGAATCATGATATTACCATGTGGTCACACTTTTATTGATATATCTATCAATAAACGCCAAGGCTCTTATTGTCGCCGGACTGCAGAGGGGACACGGCCAAATAGTAGCCGGGTCTTTGATATTTGCCTACCGGTACTAGTGTAAGCGTCCGTATCTTTATAGTTGTGCGTAATACCTTACGGTACATTGCCTTACAAAATGCTGCCGAAACGGTCATTTGACATTGCCTTTAAGATTCAAGCGGTGGAATATATGAAAGAAACTTCCGGTGAGGCGGTCGCCCATCATTGCGGATTCGGACGACGAATAGCAGCGAAAGGTACAGAAAGACATTGCCATTTATCTTTAACAGTCTTATGTAGCATGTGAAATTCAAATAAAGTATCTGTTTGTAATATTAGCGGGTATTTATGTGTAAAAATATTGCGTTCTGAAGGTTTTTGTTAATAATGGCCGGCCTCTTAATAGCAGCCGGGAGCCGAGGCTAGTTTTGCAAATAAAACGCCGGGGGCCTCTATTGGAGCATATACAGTGTATATATACCGTATATGCTCCAATAGAGGCCCCCGGCATTTATTTGCAAAACTAGCCTCGGCTCCCAGCGCTTAATAGAGATCGGCTGCTATTAGAGGCCGGCCATTATTAACAAAAACCTTCAGAACGCAATATTTTTACACATAAATACCAGCTAATATTACAAACAGCTAGTTTATTTGAATTTCACATGCTACATAAGACTGTTAAAGATAAATGGCAATGTCTTTCTGTACCTTCGCTGCTATTCGTCGTCCGAATCCGCAATGACGGGCGGCCGCCTCACCAGAAGTTTCTTTCGCATATTCCACCGCACGAATCTCAAAGGCAGTGTCAAATGACCGTTTCGGCAGCATTTTGTAAGGCAATGTACTGTAAGGTATTACGCACAACTATAAAGATACGGACGCTTACACTAGTACCGGTAGGCAAATATCAAAGACCCGGCTACTATTTGGCCGTGTCCCCTGCAGCCCGGCGCTTATTAGAGACCGGCTACAATAAGAGCCTCGGCGTTTATTGGAGCATATAAGGTATATATTTATAAAATCATCATCATTTTCAACCATTTTTAATCTACTGCAGGATGAAGGTCTCCAAGTTTTTTTAAAAGTTCTTTTGGTAGGAAGCTTTTTCTCTTCCAATCAATTCCAACAAAACTTTTAATTTCATCCACCCATCTCCTTGTGGACGCTTTCTTAGCCTCCTTTCTTTCCTCGGAATCAAGTTTAGAATTCTATTAATCATTGCTTGCTTACGGTATATTGCCTTACAAAATGCTGCCGAAACGGTCATTTGACATTGCCTTTAAGATTCGAGCGGTGGAATACACCGCTTGCTAGATGGCTAGCCCAATTCCATTTGAGCTGTTTTATAATGATAATAATCAGACACTCGGTTTGCTGCCTCACCCACACATTTCTTTTACGGTCTCATCGCATAATTCCTAACATACATCTTTCCATGCTTCTTTGAGTTGTTTGCAGTCTCTGAATTGCTTTTCTGGTCAACGTATGTTAGAACTGGGTTTAATAAACATTGGTTAAAACTTTTCTCTTTAAATAATAGAGGCATTGCTCCTTTCAATTATTACAGTATTTCAGCCAAAGGCAATCCATGCAACTTTGATTCTATGATTAATTTCCAGCATAACACCTCCATTCATACTAATTTGTTGCCTAAGATACACATAGCTGCTAATTTCCTCTAATTCAGAATGACCAACTTTAAATGGTTGCCTATTCTTTAAATACAATCTTTGTTTTCTTTGAGTTTAGCTTTAATCCAACTTTTAAACTTTCATTGGCAAGTTCTTGCATCATCAATTGCAATTCTATAGCATCTTCAGTTACGACAATTATATTATATGCAAACAGAAGATGGCTTAAGTAGTCACCGTTAATATTGATGCCTCTTTTCCCCAATCTAATTTTTGAACTCTTCCTGAAGTACTACTGTAAATAATTTAGAAGAGATAGTATCTCCCTTTCTGACACCTTTTCCTATTTTTTTTGTGTATCTGTGCAAACGAATTACAAAATTAGGGAGTACTTGCATAATAGAGGTCAAATTTGTATTAACAAATATTTCCTATTTATTTAGTTTATTATATACTTGCCAGTCTTTATGTATTTAGTTGCATAAAGTATTTATTTTAAGAAATAAGGCAGAAAAGAAGCCAAAAATTTAACGTGCTGTGCAAAGTATTTAAAAAACAAAAGACAAGAAACAAAAGAGCAGCACTTAAATTAATTGGAAATTGCCTTTCCTATTCAATTATTAGGAGAGGAGTTGGGTACCCAACTCCTCTCCTAATAATT
>JAFIDM010003189.1:61050910-61109029 GCA_023159025.1 Thereuonema tuberculata | reverse complement strand
TATATATATATATATATATATATATATATATATATATATATATATATTTGCACACACACACAAACACATTTTAAATATTTGTCCACTGCATAACAGAGAAACAATCATAATTGATTTCATATGTTATATTATAGAAGAGTGGCTGATATTTAATTAAAAATTGTTAAATTCATGTAATTCATAAGAATTTGCTGGCATCGCAGATTTATTATAGATGGCAAAAGCAAGTAGAAATATCCTCTTATATGTTTCCTCATAAACCACAATTCCACTGAGGTAAAATGTATAACATCACCTTCTAGTATTTTTCTCAGCAATTTCTGAGAGGTTGAGTAGGGGATCTCTAGGTGTGGTTGGATGAGATTCTAATTGAAAACTATTCTAATCACAGTTTTATTGATAACAATGTAATATTCCTATATCTGTTGGGGCTATTTAAATTTCCTTTTTTTAGTCTAAATAAATTCTTGGACTTGTGACTGTCTAGTGGAAGGATTTCATACAATACTTCTAAAATTCAATGAAAACATGATTTTATGCTGAATGAAGTAATGAACTTACTGATATTGTTCCATTTTCAAGCCCAACAAATAACCTCCTTGTTTCAGGATTGTAATCCATAGCAGTAGCACCAGCTAAGGTAAAGAAACAATAAAAATAATTACTCATAAGAATTTTATCTGTAATTTAGAGAGTAAAATGACAAGAGAAATGCTTAACATTCAAAATGTTTCATTGGTGAAGGCAGATCTTTCCTAATAAAATGTTTAGTTTAATCATTCATTGTTTTAAATGTTAACTGTCTTTTATTTGCCAATAACTCATTCTATAATGGATACCATTAAGTGTAACAACAATATACGAAGCTTGTTAAATAACTTGACTTAATGTTACTATGCATTTATAAATAAAAGGGGATGGAATTTACAACTGGGCTTAAGAAATTAGTGTCACATAAGGCATAGATATTTTTAGAAATTAATTCAGTAATGTGTAAGACCAACAGCTGACTTGAACAATAACGTGATTTTTCTCGTCTCAACAAGAAAAAAAAAAAGCCATTTAAGGCTAAAAAAGAACTCATTTCTGAATTGTAATGAAAGCTCATTCTCAATGACTATAATTAAAACATTGAGAATTTAATAGAGAGCAGTTATAATACTAAAACTAAAATAATGATAAATGGTATAAAGTATTCATTCAGATTTAGGCAACCTCCATAAGCACTTAAAAATCAGATCAGATACATCAAGCGAGAAATTTAAAGAAAAATTATTCAGATTAAGAGACTGCTGACTGAATTTAGTAGTACATTTTGGAAAAAAACCTGAAAAAGAAAAAAAAGAAAAAGAAAATACACAATAAAAACAAACAGTGATGTTAAAAACAACAACAAAAAAAAAGATGGAAAAAAATGAAAATTGTGCAGTCAGACGAAGTGCTGATAGGGCTCAAGACAGTCTGTTCTACGTTAGTAGTGACAAATATAGAGACAAGGTGCTTGTCTTACTGTGAAGACAAAGTCTCAATTCTCAGAATCAGACCCATCTGATACAATATTTGTGGAAATTAGAAATAGCACTAAATGGACCAAACTATTTTCAGTATTAAGCAATTGTAATGTTGATAAAGACTTGCTTATGTGAATGTTTCGATATGCAATGAAATGCAATGGACTCAAAAAGAGATATGCATATGAAGGAGAATCAAAACTAGGAAGAGAAACAATCATTCCAAGCAACAGATAGATACGTATAATAAGACGAGACTTAAAAAAACAAAGAAAAAATTCTGAAGCCTTTGAATTGTTAATACACCTCCTTCTTAGTTCACTCCTCTTTATATTATGCATTAGAATCCATCCCAACAAACTTTTTCAAATTATTAATTAAAATAATAATACATATAAAAAAATTTTCTATTAGGGAACGGCATCACAAATGGTTGTAGAATTTTGTCAACTGATACCACTGCAATCGCTCTTCACGGTGTATAACAGATTAGGAATAGGCGGCATAATGGGCACCTTGAGCTTAGATTCTGCTCCCATAATCTTATACTAATAGTCCGGGTGGTCACTTCAGTATTGGTCAGAAATTGGATGGTTGATAGTGACAA
This sequence comes from Thereuonema tuberculata, assembly GCA_023159025.1. Taxonomy (NCBI): domain Eukaryota; kingdom Metazoa; phylum Arthropoda; class Chilopoda; order Scutigeromorpha; family Scutigeridae; genus Thereuonema; species Thereuonema tuberculata. The sequence goes on along the minus strand of JAFIDM010003189.1, from coordinate 61,106,911 downwards.
ATCTGGTGCGATAACAGGTGCTCTGGTAATTGCTCTATCTTTCTGTTCTGTTGTTGCCCTAGGCTGTCAGCTGCCCTCTTGTTGCTCAAATCTGCTGTTCAGGACTCATTCCTGCCAGCATTGTGTAACTGGCGCAGTGCTTCCACCCAAATGTCGAGTGATTTGTCGGTTTGTTCATCCAGCCTCATGTAGTCCGATGACATGTCCTCTTCCAAACTCTGTCATAAGGTCGTCTATCGTATGGTCGGGCGAGGTATTGTTACTACAGTCAAGGTAAGGAAACACAATCAAAATCAACTGGATGTTTTGTTCCTGAAAGCATTCGAGATTCGCTCTTTTAATTCACCATCACGATGCTCAGTTCCAATTGGAACAGTTAGCTCCAGCTGTTCATTCACTGGGTGTGAATTTTTGATCATTTGCATATTCGTCGAAAGGCATGTGAAGTTTCGTTACTATCGGATTATTTTGTCGGGGTGCTTTGATTTTTTTTTTTTTTTTGTGCCCTTCCATCACATTTCAAAATTCTTACAGTAATATAACAGTAATTAGCAAAAAAATGTTGTTGCTGATAAGTATATTTTGCTGCATAGTACAGATGTTTTACCGAGAAGCCTAACAGTTGGCTATTTCAGCATAAATCAAAAATAATAGGAATACTGGAGTATTCCAATGTCTAGAGGTTAAGCCTTAAGGTTACTCTCTGGTTAAGCAAATTACAACAAGTTTCTTGTGTAGCAGTCAAGTGGCTACATCAGTGTCCAAACTGGATTAAATGTCTGGACTTTTCTTATGTTTTTAATAAACCTTAAACTTAATGTGCATCGATACTATTTTTTTATCGATTATCTTAATATGAAAAACTGGCAATACAGAGAATGTACAGTTTTTTCCCTTTCATTCTCTGTATTCTCCTTTTTCATATTTCATTACATGCCTGTTAAACGTTTCCTTAATAACTTCAAAAGTCACTCTAAAAAGCTAAGTAAAGCAAAAATAAAACAGTTGAGAAGTTTTCTTTCTGTCAATTACAGATAGTAGAAATGGGATCAAAATATCAGAAGAAATAAAATACTCACCTGGCATATGATGGCAAATACTTGGCCAATATTGCCCACTGTCCCGCTTCAGCCATACTCGAACTGTCCTGAAATAATTTATAAACAAAATAAAATTTAGGAAAAATTTATTATAAACTTACAACTCTCTCAAAGAATGAAAGAAAAAAGCTGCTTTCTCTGTTATCTTACCAAAGTACAACAGTAAGTTTAAAAAAGATTCTATCTTAAATAATCTTCAACCAAAACTTTAATCACTCACAATATTTCGTTTTTTCTTATCAAAAAAACTTCATCAGATGATTTGAGATAGGGATATAACCCTACTCACTATCTATAGAATTCATTACAAAAGGAATTAGACACATTGTTTTTGATTTCGTAACAAATGATATGTGCTTTTGTTTAAGTCTTTACAAATAGATTCTATTTATTTTTATTTCATCAGCATTTGTGAGACTGACATATCATTGTAGGATACTGTTTTATCCAATACGAAAAAGTGGATGGCAACTTTATTAATGACTGAACCAATGTCATTTTTAGGCTTCAGATTTGCTGAACAATAATCGTATTCTACCTTAAGATGAAAATCACTCTCTCTCTAAAAATCAAAACAACCCAAAAGCAGTTTCAACATTTTCATTGTGATTTAAGCAATTATTTTGACATGAACAAAAAAATAAATAATTAATAGATGTGTTTTAGGTTGAAGGAAGGCTTATCATAAATTATCTGCTTCACTAATGAGTACAAAAAGTAACATTTGTTTTTACTTCTAATTGTCTTGTGGTCACCTGGTTACAATTTCTGGTCTGTGTTTAGATAATTTTAATCTGTTATTAATGATTGAAGATGGATTACAAGAAACTGATTAACTTTACATGAATTTTACAAAAAAAAAAAAAAAATATATATTAACAATAAATTAACTAATGACTATCCAATAAGAAATGACCAGAATTCAGATGGACAGAAGAATCTAGAAGATACTTAAAGATACTTTAATGGAGGAGAAAAAAAAATCTTAATAAAGCCAGCAATTTTGGTTTGCAAATTAGGATAAACAAAAAGTATTACATACTGAAGAAATGCTCGAGTGAAATGGAACCTTTGGAGAAGAGAAAAATATCCTAATGATCATCAGCAATCTGTAAACATTAACCCTCTTTTTTAGGAAATTAAGTGAATGAAAAATGTCTTCCTTTAGGTACTACTGAGCATTTAAAATGGAATGCAAGTTCTAGATCTAATAACTCAAAATCTGACTAAAGCAAAAACTTAATCTTTATTAAGTGCAATTGTCATTTCATTTCCTATGATTTTTTTTTTAGATATTAAGGATAGTGAAAGTTTTAAGGTCACAGAAAGAAAAGCTTCCCGTTAAAGAGCGATTACACGTTGTTAGTATTAACTGTAGGTTTTTTTTTTTTATGTTTTCGCAATGTCAATGTTTCCGCAGAAAAGTTCTGTGAAATGGGAAGATAAAGTAGCTAACCCATAATGAGATCTCAAATCATCAAAATGATTATTGCTTTCCAATGGCTTTTCTAACATTTCCGATGTCCTGCATTATCATTACAGTTTTCTAACATCTCCATAGTTCATTCTTTCTATTTTAAAGGACCTTTAGTTTTAGCTACTTAAGCGTTTCACAATGTTCCTTTGCTGCTTTCATCAATGGAAATGACCCAATGTTTAGTTAACGAATACTTGCAGCAAAATATTAATGACACCTTAGTGTATCAACAACACAGAATCTCATGTAATTTTACAAGTGCCAATGAGAAAAATTGTTTACAATTTTATTAGTAGAATATGACTGCGAATAACAAATCACTGACTAATTTAAACCTTTGTGATTAAGGCACTAATCATAGCTAGCAATGAGTTAATCGCAGATGCACAGAATGATGTCACTTATGACTCCCTCACACCAATAGTTATTCACAGTGTTGTCTATTTTCTAGGAAGTACATCAGTAACACACTCGAGAAGTCCCAGAAGAGGAGGGTCATCACTTAAAACTATTCTTGAGTGAATCATGGTATTACCATGTGATCACACTTTTATTGATTGATATATATATATATATATATATATATATATTGTGGGGTTTCGGCAGCAAAATATGTGGTGTGTTTCGTGGTGTCTGGTTCGTAGAAAAATAAAGGAGGCTTAGACTTGTTGGATCTGCATCTGTTCGACTCTGTTCGTTTATTTACAGCTAACATCGGTATTTATAGACTATGTACAAAAGGATTTGATTGGTTGTGGCGATTACAAATTGATTGGGCGCTTTAAATGCCATGTGATCACAACGGGTTTTTAAACCGTTGTGATTTAAATAAAAGTGAATTAAAAGATGCCACAACCGTTGAAATTCAAAAATAAACAGATCAACAGATAATTACAGAGAAATTGAATAACAGAGATTAAAATACAGAAAAACGGAATAACTAGAATACACAATGATAAAAACTATGATACAAGTATATAAAAATCACTACAATATATCATCATTTTCAATCTACTGCAGGATGAAGGTCTCTCCAAGTTTCTTTTTTTCCAGTTCTTTAGGGCAGAAGCTTTTCTTTTGCAGAAGAAACCAACAAAACTTTTAATTTCATCCACCCATCTACCTTCTGGACGCTTTCTTAGCCTCCTTTCTTTCCTCGGAATCCAGATTAGAATTTCTGTTGATCATCTATTAATCATTACGTCTTGCTACATGGCCAGCCCAATTCCATTTCAGCTGCTTTAAATCAGACACACTGGTTTGCTGTCTCACCCACAAATTTCTTTTACGTTCTCGTCGCGTAATTCCTAACATACATTTTTCCATGCTTCTTTGAGCTGTTTGCAGTCTCTGAATTGCTTTTCTGGTCAACGTCCATGTCTCTGGTCCGTATGTTAGAACTGGGTTTAATAAACATTGGTTAAAAACTTTTCTCTTTAAACATTGAGGCATTGCTCCTTTCAATTATTACAGTATTTCAGCCAAAGGCAATCCAAGCAACTTTGATTCTATGATTAATTTCCAGCATAACACCTCCATTCACACTAATTTGTTGTCTAAGATACACATAGCTGCTAATTTCCTCTAATTCAGAATGACCAACTTTAAATGGTTGCCTATTCATTAAATACAATCTTTGTTTTCTTTGAGTTTAGCTTTAATCCAACTTTTAAACTTTCATTGGCAAGTTCTTGCATCATCAATTGCAATTCCATAGCATCTTCAGTTACGACAATTACAACATCTGCAAACAGAAGATGGCTTAAGTAGTCATCATTAATATTGATGCCTCTTTTTCCCCCAGTCTAATTTTTGAAGTACTACTGTAAATAATTTAGAAGAGATAGCATCTCCCTGTCTGACACCTTTTCTTATCCTTATTTTTTCTATATATTTGTGCAAACGAATTACAAAAATTGGGAGTACTTCTGTAATAGAGGTCAAATTTGTATTAACAAATATTCTCTATTTATTTAGTTTATTATATACTTGCCAGTCTTTATGTATTTAGTTGCATCCGTATTTATATTCTTCTGCACTAATTAAGTCTTCATCTCTATCGTTAAAATTCACTCTGTTACACAAAATCCTGTAATCTAGTGCAATTTAGATTACCTTCGTTGAACAGACATGAGGAGGGCGTTTGCTTGACAAATGGCTACTTATATGTTACCCACTAAAAGTATGTAACTCTTTGCACCTCCTAGGCAGACCAGCTTTACAAATTAGATTGCCATTTTAAACTGCCACAGCACAGTCTCTGTTGCACAAGAATTAATCCATGTGGCCAGAGGCGTATTTACACGAGGGCTATAAGGGCTATAGCCCAGGGCGGCAACTTTAGGGAGCGGCAAAATAAGAAAAAAACAAAAATTCTATACTATTCAATAATATTAATATTCAAAAATATTAAGTGTCATATTACAAGCAGAAACTGAGGGAAACATAAAAAGAAACAGACATTTCCTGGCTTTGAGTGTATATCCCGGGAAATCAGGCGAGTGATGACTGACCGTAGGTTTGAAGTAAAAGGGGGTAGACATTGCATTGGAGTGCTCAGGCGTGGAAGGCGGCGGGGGACTGTCTGACAGTGACGTTAAACCTGTATTTACTTTCTAATACATATCTTCTGCGACTGTTATGTACGAAATACATTCCAATTATTTAAATTAACTTTGATGTTTAATTTTCTGTTAAACAACTTTTTACAACCTATTTTAGAATGTGTACTTAAGGAAAGGAATGCATCATTATGGGCCTATATATTTACATATTTTTCTTTTCATACTCTAAGTAAATTCTAACGAATAGACGAGTTGTAAATTATCAGTAACTTAGCTCAAAATTAATAGTGATATATTCAGACAGGAGGGTTAAAAGGAAGGGTGGCAAATCTGGCATAGCCCATTGGCTGCATAAGTGTAAATCCGCCTCTGCATGTGGCAAACACTAGAGCTCTCAAGTGAAGGTATCAGCAACATTTGAGTTTTCAACAAAATCAGCATCTTGAGAAATAAGATTTGTAAACTTTTCTAATTGATCCTAAGAATCAACTCAAGATTTATGAATTTGTTCAGTCAAAACAAAGATAATTTTCAAGGTGACTACTTTAGTTAATGACTACCAGAGTGAAGACTGGGATGACCAGACATTTCTAAATCAATGAGTTATCGATAGACAATAATCAAATACTGATTACTTGCCCACTGTAGCAGAGGTGCACAGAATGAGGTTTACTGTTTTTCAGATTATAACTCAACTGAACTAAAAAAAAAAAAAAAAAAAGGCATTTAAAAATGTGTTGGAAAATTTGCTGAATATTCAGGATAGGTATGGAAATACCAAAATCTGTCAAAGTTGGATGGCTAGCATAATAATTCCAAAGCGAAATGCAATATGAACCATAGAAGCAACATCTAAGATTGAACTATGACTGGTAGGATTTTTAGTGCATTAGGCAACTGACTCTAGTGTTAGCATCTAGCATGAACACATGACATTTTTTCCAAAGGGACTTACAAATTGCTTCATCATAAATTTGCCTGTATAATTTATTTTGTTTGAAACTGTCAAGATACTACACTAAAATCTTTGAATCATCAAAAATACTTGCTACCATTTTGCAATGATCACAGCGAAATTACACTAAAAATGCACTAATAATTCGTAATGGATTGAGGAAAATCACAGAAGAATGTAAGAAAGTTTTAGATTTCATTATTTTTCCACAGTGAAATAAAAATTCATTAAAAACAAAAGATATTCTACAGCTGAATTGGTCCATTAACAATATTACATTTCCAGAAAATTAGTCAAAGAAAAATTCCTTAAAACTGTAGTTTACTTTTAAATACCGTTTTAATTCTTTGTAACCATTTCTAAATTATGATTTTTATTTTTATTAAAAAAAAAAAAAAAAGCAATCAAACAGAATAAACTGTCGAGTGAAAATTCTACTAAATAATAATAGGTTTTCTAAATGTTCATATCTTATCTAAATAATAAATTTAAAAAATTCTATTGAATAGAGACAGACAATTTGCTTCTTATCAATAAATGTTGACAAGTCAAGGACAATATATACACATATATTTTTCTAATGCAAAATATAAAACAGTGCTTTGTATGACGAATATGCCATGAAGTTGTAAACTTGAATTAAAAATGAATTACCTTGTTTTAAGTTGGGGATTTATAAAAGAAAACCATTCATTAAAACAACAAGCTTAATTTCTTTCCCAAATATAACCTTTGAAAAGGTCAGCATATGGCCAGCTGAGCTCAAGAGGCCACGGGGCAGAGTGGGTGAGTGCCCTTCAATTTTCATGGGTAATGGATGAGGAGCACATCGACAGAAACTTTTTCCTGCTACAATTGAAAGCAGAGAGAAGAAAAAAAAAACCCCGAGCAGGCAAAGGCAATCTAGTAAATTGATGAGCTCATTTCTGCAATCAACTGAATGAAGGACAGCGAGAGTTCCAATATTTTTCAAGGCCAGAAGGAGATAGAAATTATAATGACAACTGAATTAGTAAGAGATATTATGAAAGCTGCAGATCTGAAAATGTAATTCTAATCTTTGTAATGTTTACATGGTTTTGAATATCAGATTAAATTTTGTTTGTGACACTTTAACTATGATTTAGTATGTTATGATCAATTCATGTAGAAGGGTAGCTTTTTATTAATTATTTTTAAATATTCTAAATTTTACAAGTAATTTAGAATGGAAATAAATGGATTACTTTAACGATATGGATACCAAACCATTGATTTTATTTATTTATTTATTTTAATCATTGCCAATTAAAGAGAAATTATTGATAAATTCAGTCAGTCTGGATTCTTTCAGATTACAGTGTTTAGAAACTGCACCTGCGAAAACTGTTAAGATTATTATCAACGTCTTACAGGGATTTTCACAGAATACTGAGATTTACAAGATAAAACACAAAACATTCAAAAATGATTTTATATCTACTGATGTTCCTTCATAAAGGAAATCAACTGAATTAAGAGAATTAAAAGCGGATTTTAAGCAGCAATTAAATCAAAGCATTTTAATGTAAATTCATTATTAAGCTATACTTAAACTCTTTAATCTAAAAAAGTATTTCAATCTTTTAGGTAGTTGTTTGCTAGTAACTAATAAATGCTTCAATTACAGACATGTAGCTTTAATAGTTTAAATTTCAACTTTCTTTTAATTCACAACTTAATTTGTCTTGAATTCAACTTGTTTCCTACTAATTATTGTAATAAACTATTCATGATTTTACAAATTGAAATATTCCATTTATATTACAACAATTTTCATGAAACCTGGAACTACGTTCATTAACTGCTATATACTAGGAAAGGAAAATTCCAATATATCAGTACAAAACATGAAAATAAGATAAACTTTTATTAGAAATCTGGCCGTAGGTGATTCTATTATTTGCAATGTATAGGTTTTCATATGTTCAAGTAGGCCTTCTTCATATTTTTCAAAAGTTCCAATGTTATTATAATCTTCTTGAAAAGGATGTCGTTCAAAGCGCCCTGAAAACCTCAGAATCGCTGCAGAAGAAAACAGTAAAACAAGTGATGATATCTTCAACAGAAAAGACCAAAGCAAAAATTGCAACAACGAAAAACTCAAGACTTATCATTGAATAAACAAGCACTTTGAGCTCAAAACTAAAGATAATGGTGGGAAACAGTGAAATGCTCAGCAGTAAATACAGGATTAAACAGCTGACTTCAGGAAATTGTTCTCTAAGGAAAACAATCATAAGATTACTGAATGTAAACAAAGCATATTTTAACTATCGTCATGGTTTATGATAATTTAATTTACTTAATAGTAAATGTAATGAATGAAAATCACATTCTCACAAATTGCCTATTAAATTTCAAAGTTCCTTTAAGATCATATTCTCAACATTTTTTCAGGCTACTGCACAAAATACTTATTTATGCAATAAAATATGCTATTTAAAGCATTTATTGTTTTATAAAGAGAAAGAATACGTAATGAAAGAATACAATGGAATAGGTAAAATTCATTTTTTTTTTTTTATTAAGTCTAACAACATTAGAAATTTACATTTTCATTCCCCAACATAAAAGCAAAGGAAGTGTTTTCATGTTATCCGTTATTCAATAGAAATACCAACGATGTTAAAATGATACGATGCAGGACTGAACATATACCTACATAACCAGAAATAGTTGTTCTTTCCAAGTGTATTCACCTGCAGTCAATGAGAAGGAAATCAAGCCCTACTCTTTTTACCAATATTTACGACAACTACATAATACAACTAACAAAGATGGACTTTTCTGATCTTTAAACTTCATCCTATTTTTCCATTTACAAATCTATCTTTTGAAAAGATTAGTTTCGATTGAAATTAGAATACCAAAAGGATATCAGTCCTTCCAGGCACCAAAGAATTTCCTGATCATGATTCCGAAGGCCAATAGATCTCAGGAAGTTGTCAATCATTCAGCAAAAGAATGGGAGTTTCCAATGTCTAAGAAATGGCTGTTGGAATTTCTTACAATTGAACTTTAATTTCAACAGGTAATAAACAAACAATAAGCAATTAAAATAGAACAGCTATCTGAGGGCAACAAGTAGAAATGAATTATCATTTTATTTTATTCGTAACTTATTAAATCGTGGTTGCTTAATAGAAAATTGTTGCCACCATCTTTTTTATTAATATTCTTATTTACCTACAAAAATCACTTAATGTTATCATAATCTAAAACTTATGAGGATTACTAAGTTGCTTTATATTCTAAACAAGTATTTAGTTTTACAAATACCTGATCGATATAGTTAACAGGTTTCATCATGAAATGTGTCAACACTGAAAACTGCTACTTCCTTGATCTTATAACTCCTCTTTGATGGAAACTATTCTCGCCATAAAATGAGAAACTGTCTTTATTTTTTTTATGATTATAACTTATTCTAAGTGGAAAACATTCAGGACTCCTCCCTATCTCCTTTATAATATGCATTCCATTTTCATTTCAAAGATTTTCCTTTTTGTTAAAATTAAAAATGCTTCATTCATAAAGATTGGACACATTTCTAATTTGTCATCACAGTTTCCATAATGATTTTCATTAGAAATAAAATTACTAGTGCTTTTCTTGATTTAGGGCATCCTAAGGTCATTATACTTATTTTTCCTGTAGTCTTCAAAGTTCAATAACTAAATTCAAATTCGTGTTGCAGCCTTATTCCAAAATTGTATATAAAATTTAAAAAGGTAAAAAAACCAACAGTGATTTAATTAATTATACAAATTTCATAAGATTTAAAATAAAACTTCATAAATAAAAAAAACAATAGTAGATCTGACAGTTAAATATACACATTGTCTTGTGGTAACTTTTCTTGATAATGAGACAGAGGAAAGGATTAAAATAAATTCTGTAGAACCTTATTATTTTTAACAGTTTCTTTCCAAACCAGTAAACAATGTGGAAATTGTTTTATTCTTTATTTTATTTATAGAGCCATAGGTTCACCCACTAGTACTGGAGTAAATCCTAGCAGATACAAATAGGCAATCAAAAGAAAATAAGCAGACCAAGAAAGAAAGGAAATAGCCATGCTGGTCCCAGGATTCCAACTCAGATTCAGTCCAAATACTAGTTAGTAGCTATCAAATGTTTTTTATAGACTATATGGTTTAACGTTTTAAACAAAGGAAAAAAATAACTCAGTTTTAAAAGTTGACCTATTGTCCGATTTATAAATATACAGAAAATATTCTTTAATTATATAGTAAATTCTCACATAACAAATTTACAGTAGGGCCTAATATTCAATAAATATACAGTCAAAAATGAACTCTTTTGTATAGTTTCTAAATCATGGGTAATAATAAATTTCACACAAAAAAAATAAGCTACTTCTGTTAAAGTTGGCACTGAATTATATTCAGCAGGTTGTCATTTATTCTACATCACACCGAGTGCTTCCATATTTAAGATCAATAGCATTTTACTGAATTGTCATTCCAGGGAAATTGAATTTATAATAATAATAATAATAATGAAAAAAAGAACAAACTTAATTCAGTATAACTTTGGCTTTAGCTATATTATGGTTAGTGTCTATTCATCAGAAATGGTCGATTACCAATGCTGTTAATTTTGGTGTAATATCACATTGCAAACAATCACAACAGTTGTTTCATGGGGTGGAGTTTATCAACAGATAGACTAAATATGAAGAATTAATGAAGAGAAACAAGGACATTCCAAAATTAAAAAGAATCAGGTACAACATTACAATCATTCATCAAAGCATCACGCACAGAACAAAAAAAGGATACAAAACAAGAAATACAATGTAAATACTAAGTCCTATTACAAATACAGTGGAGTCCCGATTATCCGAGTTAATGTGGACCAAGACTAACTCGGATAACTGAAAAACTCGGTTAAAACGAAAATTGTAAATAAAATAAATCGTGTAGGGTTACGATTTATTTTATCATATACAAAAGTTATACAGATACACCATATGCAATTTATATTGTTATGATAATTAAAGAGTTCTTTTACTTAAAAAAGTCTTTAATTGTTTTATGTTACTTTGGCGTTTATCTGCAGCAATGTTTCGCCAGTTTTTTAAGGATAACAGGATTGCTGGCGTCGCTTCTTCTTGTTGTTCTTCTTCATGTTATTCAATAGCACTTTCGATAGCTTTTAGTTCATCTGTATGGGAGATTTTCATATGTCGATTTTCATCGTCGCTGTCTTCATCATCATCGCTAGATTCATTTTCCTTATTGACTATCATTTCATCTGTAATGTCTTGTTGTTCGTCAATGTTTATTCAGTCACGTATATCCTCTTTGTTGATTGATGAGATCAAGTTCAGAATTTTTTTTTGGTAGGTTTAAAAATGGAAAATGTAGAACCAAAAAAAAAAAAAAATCCTAGAAATATTTGATAGCTCGGTTAAAGCGGAAACTCGGATAATCGGGGATTTACTGTATGCATAACAGCCTGACAGTAGCATTACAATTAAAATCAAAAATTGGAAAAAAAAGACAAGAGTTCATTCATTTAATAAGGTTATCAAATCCAGTGACAGTGATGACAACGACGACTCCGTCTGAAGTTAAATTAGGCCTTACAGATAAGAGAAGTAGTTTGTTTTTTTTACTTGGTGATAAATAAATGTTTCGAGAAGGCATAGCAGCATCACTATTAATCAGTTTTGCTAGACCATAGTTATTGTACTAATCAGCAGACATGTTTAATTACTTCAAACTCTAATATTCTGGACTTTTAAATCAATAACATGCTTCTAAAACTGAAGGGAATTTCACTTATTGAAATGAAAATTTGAAAATGAAAAATTCAAATGATTAAGAAGCTTAACAATTACATATATACTAATCAGCTGACCACGAGTGAATTAATGAAGGGAATTTTTACAGAACTATTCTGGAATCTGAAGAATGTTATTTAATAATTATTAAATGAAAAAATCAAATATGAAATGGAAAATAATTAACGAGCACTGAAGCTTAATTTTAGTTGCCTATAATTTCAAGAAAACTTATGATTTGAAACTGGAAAAACAATAAATAGTAATAGGATATGAATTAGGCTTAAAATAAAAAAAACCTAACGAGTTACATGAGTTGTACAGGTAATATTTTACCTGAATTTAACTCTTAATCCTACTTCTGTTAAGGAAAACAAAATGCAATCATTGTAAATGACATAATCTTGTATAAACATGTTATAAAAAGACAGATTTATATTTATTACCAGCTGGAAATATAACTCGGATGATTTTTTTAATTTTGAAAAGAGCAACTATTTTTAAGGTCACTTTCAAATCCCCTCCAATCATTTCCATTGAATGGGAAGATTGTTATCACGAAAACCATTGAGATGAACTGATTAAGACATCTGGGGGGGGGGGGGGGATATCAAAAAAAAAAAGAGAGATTATTTGTATCTGTGCAGTTTAACTAAACGAAATGATTAATAAGCACGTGGGTTTACAATCATTTCGTCGATCAATTCTTCTGCGATTTCATTTTCAAAGAGAATGGAATTTTATGCACAGGAATTATATGACATTCCGCACAACGGTGTCAGTGTTAGAAGGATTGTCAAATTTGTAAAGCATAATTCACGATTGTGTCCTAGTGCTTTGAAAAGTAGATCAGGATATATAAGGGATTTCAAAAGGACGAGTTTAAGAATGTCAAAATAAATCAGCAACTTAAGAGAAAGCAGAGATTCCATCACTTGACACAATCAACATCAATTCAAAACATTCCACCTGAATTAATGTTTAATGATTAACTGAAATACAAACAAACGAGCTATAAATTCTCAAGTACATGCCGTTAACTAGGTCTGTAATTACATAGGCGTAACAAATAATAGTAAAGAGATTAACCACGTCACTTGAATGAATCACTCGGAATATTTATCATTCCTTAAGATACTGTGACAAAAGCAGCAACGAAAGGAATATTCTCTTACGTCCCTGACAACCAACTGCAAATTCTACTAAGTATATTTTCCGATATAATTTACATTATAAAAAAAAAATAACCTGAATCCAATTGACTGTTTTTGGGTATTTTTCCAAGCAAAGATAAACAGCAACTAAAATGAAAACACTGTCTTCAACGATTATAAACACTATCAAATATCGCCTTATAAGCCCGCATACTCATTTTCATGACACTTGTAGAGTATTTTAGAATCAATGACTTAATATCATCAATAAACAATCATTTGACAAAATAAATTAGGCTTATAATTTCAATGTTATTGATATGGGTGATTTTTTTTTTTTACCTATCATCGCTAACGCTAATGACTCCTTCTTCGCCGGGAATGATGACAGCTGCATTTATATCGTCATTACATCCTTCTAACTTGTTAATAAGAATGGGTTTTCTTGCCGAACCTAATTTGGCCGCAGCTGAGCCAGGAGCTGGCTTGATTTCAGCTGCCATTTTGCACTTCACGTGATGGAGATGGTGGCAACGCCATCCAACCACTCGCGGACGAATTGCGAACTATTTATCAATGAAGCGGAATTATTTGTGACTAGCAAGACCCGCGCATCTAACTGGAAAGATATCTTTTCATTTTCACGATGCAAGACGGGCATTGAATTTCGGGATTATTACTGTCATTTTTTTTTAATGTTTTATTACAAATTTTTCGATTCTAACATTATAGCTGAGAAAACTTTTTCAGGGATCATTATCTTCATCAGTTCTGAAATTTTTTACCGCGAAATCTTTAATCCTGTAAAATTCGGGATAAGGTAATTTCAACTAAAACTATTTGTGAATTTTGACGTTTAAAATTCCTTTAAATGGGGAAGACAATGGGCAATAGCCTTTTCTTATCACTATGAAATAACTTGACACCATCTTTTTTTAATGTTGAAATCATGCAAACGATATTTTTATCTATTTATGTATAATATTAATAAATCAAAAATTAGTTTTTTTTGTTTTTTTGTTTGTTTTACAATTTATTGTAACCATTCTTAATGTATTGTTAAGTAGGAATTCTTTCTTTTGAAACAATATACAGTAGAGCCCCGATTAGCCGCGAGTGCCGCAAAAATTTTTTTTAATTACGAATCTTCAAAAAAAAAATTTAATCCAAGCCAACAACAGGGAAATACATTAGGCCCTACAATGTGAAGGTCGAAAATTACTGACAGGTTTATTGTGCATCGTAATCATATACGCCTTCTAGGAATTTGTGGATACAAACGTAGAGCAAAGGTTTCTGCTTTACTGTACATATTTTAAAAGTTTTACATATTATGTTTTTTGTACAATAAAACGTAGTTTTTAATGGTGAAATATTTTTTTTCGTGTTTACACCTCATTTTTAGTCTTTTTTCGGGTTATCCGCGATTTTCGTTATCCGCGAAGCCCTTGCCACCCAATCCCCCGGATAATCGGGGCTCTACTGTACTACGAAATAACAAAAAGAGCATTCACGGTAAATCATAGCGTTTATTAGACGCGTTCGCTTTTCGTTGTTCTTCTTCATTTATTAATCAACGGGGTTCGTGCGGAATCGCCATCTACAGAGCCGTCGAAGGAAATAGAAATTTACAAAAACAGTCACTTCATGAAAGACATGTCTTATGCAGGATTAGGTCTCAAAGATTTAAGGAAGATTAAAACTTAATGGCGTTCGTTTTCAACCAAACCTCAGTGAAATATGGAATTGGTTATTGATCTATCGAAAGTCACATTAACTGGTTATTCTTCATCGGGTTGAATAAAGAAATATAATACTTCTTACTACAGGATTACATTGGAATAAGATAAACAACCCTGAACAATACAAGTATGAAATTACAATTGAAAAATGTTAAACATGAGATGATACACTCATGGACAAAAAAATTAGCGCATCAAGAAGGAGTCGTCAAAATGAAACGAAAATTTACATACGTAATGACTACTTTGATATAAGTAAATGATAAGAAAATTAAAGAAAAAGGATAATTTATTTCAGAGAAAAAGGCAAAAGAACGGAGGAGTTAATACTCCGTTGGACCCCCTCTAGCGCGAATGCACGATGCGATACGATCGGGCATTGAGTCATACAAGTTCTGTATGATGTCTTGAGACATTTCGTTCCGTATTTGCTGTAACCTTGCCTCTAGTTCGTTCAAACTCGTGGGATGCCCAACTCGTCGTCCCAAATGATCCCAGATATGCTCGATTGGAGACAAATCTGGGGATCGGGCAGGCCAAGGAAGGGTAGTAACAGTGCGGAGACGCTCTTGTGACACCCTTGCCCTATGAGGCCGAGCATTGTCTTGTTGAAAAATGGCTCCTGGGAGCCGTTGCATGAGTGGCAACACATGGCAACACATGAGTGTGGTTGCAGGATTTCCTGAACATACCGCTGGGCTGTCATGGTGCCACGGAACAATACTAGGGGTGACCGTGTATTGTAGGCAATGGCACCCCATACCATCACACCAGCTGTGAGAGCGGTGTGTCGCTGTACAGCAAAGGCAGGATTGAAGAGTTCACCACGGGCTCTCCACACACGAACACGATTGTCATCACTGCCGAGATTGAATCTGGATTCGTCGCTAAAGACGACCTGGTTCCATTCCGCTGCAGTCCAGTTTCCTCGTGCGCGGCAAAACTCCAAACGGAGGCGTGGATGGGTGGGCGTCAAGGGCAGCAAACGTAATGGGCGCCGCGATACCAACTGTCCTTCAGCCAGGCGCCTTCGTATGGTTCGAGAAGACACAGAGGCCCCTAGTGAAGGTGCTACCTGTGCCTGGATGGCGGCCGATGAAGCAGTTGGCTGTACGCGTGCATTTCTGACTATGTGGCGGTCTTCTCGACGACTGGTCTGTCGAGGGCGTCCTGAGCCTGGTCTTCGTGTACATGACATCTCTCGGGTCCACTGGTCCCATCACCTCCTCACAACACAATCAGAGCGGCCTAATTGACGAGCTACTCGCCTAGCTGACCACCCAGCTTCCATCATCCCGACGATTCTCCCTCTCTCAAACTGCGACAACTGCGTATACTGTCTTCGAACACGGCGTAATGGCATGTCTACCTCAGCTCTTCCTTTGTAAATGATTCAGCACACTCAAACAAGCTTTGGTTACCTGTTTTATACTCCACAGAGTACGATGTTCAACGCCCTCTACCGGCTATACGTAATGCGCAATCACGCTGCATTTCTAATCATTTGCATATCTCCCCGACATGTACCTTCATTGCAAGTTTCGTTACGATCCAGCAATTATTTCGTGGTGCGCTAATTTTTTTGTCCATGAGTATATATAATTTACAAAATAATTATTAATTGACAATCAATCAATCAATTCAGATATATTACATGTTTATAATACAAATACTTTCATATTATAAATCAATTCATCTTTACTTTTTTCTTTATTAAATACTTTTTAAAAATTCTAAGTGATATTCCAGAAACCTTTAAAGTTTTGTCTTTATTAAAGCATTTATTTGAATGTATGAAACAGGACTCAATAACATTTTTCAATTGTAATTTCATACTTGTATTGTTCAGGGTTGTTTATCTTATTCCAATGTAATCCTGTAGTAAGGAATATTATATTTCTTTATTCAACCCGATGAATAACCGGTTAGGTTATTCGAAATATCGTTATTTAAAGAAGATGAAGAACATTATATTGCGTTTTTGTATATTATCGTAATAGAAAAGAGTATTTTATTAATCTCATGTCTTGAACAATGAATTTTAATATCCTATTGGCTAATCCATTCATTATCGCGTGGTTTCTTATGATTCAAGTGAATCCTATTTCGACAACTTCAGTAACGGGGATTTATCTGTTGTTTTTTTGAGCATAAAATGCAAAATATGTGGGTTATTCCA
Organism: Thereuonema tuberculata; assembly: GCA_023159025.1. Taxonomy (NCBI): domain Eukaryota; kingdom Metazoa; phylum Arthropoda; class Chilopoda; order Scutigeromorpha; family Scutigeridae; genus Thereuonema; species Thereuonema tuberculata. The sequence goes on along the minus strand of JAFIDM010003189.1, from coordinate 61,089,907 downwards.
TGTCAAGTCATCCAGGCCATGTCACCCACTACCTAGTTGAGAACTGAGATTTTGTGTACTGCTATTATACTTAATTTCATGAACTTTTGCCAATTTTTATTGCTTTATATACATTCTGTTGGTAATAATAGCAGAAAGTTTGATGCAATTTGGTACTCCAAAGCGAATTGTGAAAATTTGAAAATTGGCTGCAGTTTTTAAATGGAAACAAGTAGGATGACAATTTTTTCCCTGAATATGCGTTGTGACATGTAGTTTATGAAAACATAAAAGAATTGGCCGTATAATTTTTTTTTTAATTGTTTTATAATTTTTTTTGTTTTTGTTTTTTGGTTAATTTTAAAAAAAAATTTGGACACTTGCTCTACTCTGAAAATCCTTGAAAAAATTAGGAAGTGATTTACAAATAGTAAAGTTTTGTCACAAAAAAAATCATTTTGTAGAAATGAATTGTTCTTACCAAAAAAAAATCGTGAAAGAATTGGCCAAAAAAAATTTTGTAGTTTAATGTTTTTTTGGTTAAATTTCTAAAAAAAAATTTGGATACTTGCCCCCATCTGAAAATCCTTGAAAAAATTAGAAAGTGATTTACAAATAGTAAAGTTTCATCACAAAAAAAATCAGTTTTGAGAAATGAATTGTTCTTACCAAAAAAAAATCGTGAAAGAATTGGCCATATAAAATTTTGTTAATTAATTTTTTTTTGGTTAAATTTCTAAAAAAAAATTTGGACACTTGCCCCCATCTGAAAATCATTGAAAAAATTACAAAGTGATTTACAAATAGTAAAGTTTCATCACAAAAAAAATCAGTTTTGAAAAATGAATGGTACTCTCAAAAAAAAAATTGTGAAAGAATTGGCCATAAAAAATTTTATAGATTAATTTTTTTTGGTTAAATTTATAAAAAAAAATTTGGACACTTGCCCCCCTCTAAAAATCATTGAAAAAATTAGAAACTGATCTGCAAGTAGTAAATTTGCTTCACAAAAAAAAATCAATTTTGAGAAATGAATGGTACTCACAAAAAAAAAATTCATCTTGAATTTTGAAAACATTTTCATTCAGCCATTAACATTCCAAAAATATCACAATAATAGAAATACTGTTAACTACTCAAGAAACATTAACAACATAAGTGAGCACAAAAATATACAAATGTAAAAAAAAATTGCAATGTAAAACAAAACTACAAACTATAAAATATACTCGTACATTATATAAGATATGTATCTGCATTCAAGTTCATTTGGAAATATATATATGACAAGATGCTTTAATGCTTCACATTTAATATTTTTTTGTATGAGGACCACTTTTCTTCCACCAATCTAGAAGACTTTTTGTTTAGAGAATAAGTATGGCCTGTTGCTGTGGTGATTTCAACTTCAAATAGAATATGTGAGAATGGGACATCACAAACATCATTATCAGGCCAATAGAAGGACGGGGATGGTCCATGAGGATGCATGAACCTTACTGTAACATCTCCTTCTACACCATTCACTTTCCCAACAATCCCCAGATACCAAGAAGAGTCATATACAAATGCAACATAGCAGTTGGGCTGCACAGAGCATAATGGCATCAGTGGCGGAAGTGCAGAGAAATCATGAATGATACTAAAATCAGTATCATAGCTTAGCCTTTTTGCTCCAATCTTGGTTGGTGATAGTGGTATAATGTGATGCATAGATCGTGTTCCAGGAACAGTTTTTGCACTTTCAAAGCGTGGGAAAGAAAATTTCTGACTTGAACCATTTCATTTTTTTAAACAGAGAACTGAAATGCCTTGTAGGTTTTCCCGACAGAATTCAAATACCTGCGATGCAGTAAGTATTTGATCTTTATATAGTCTTTGCAAATTTGTTTTTGTGACAAGTCTTTTGACAGTGCCACCAATACCATCGCAGGGAGATTTGCCATGGCTGGTTGCAAAAAAAAAGACCAGCTGCACTTTATATTGAAATCGTATTCATGGTAGCAGATATTTCTGAAATTCTTACAATTTTTATATTGTGCAGCACATCCGTCAGAGAAATATTCAGCATAAGCAAGTGGAATTTCAGGAAATTCAAACTTCAAAAATTTCAATACAGTCTTCTGAGTCTGATACACAAGGGCCACATCATGTTCTAGATCATCAGAAATGATACAAAAATTTTTTGCTTGCAACTGTTGATCTTTTTTGTAATACCTAACAACAGTGTGAAGAGTGCAGCTACCATTGTTCCAATGGTACCCCTGTACTTCATCTTGAACAACAAAATGGAGATTTTCACTGAAATCCATTAAAATTAACACTGATCCTTCATCAAGTGTTTCTTTCTTCATTTTCAGATAATCAGACTGTGATTGAGCAATAAAAGAGTTTGGAGTAAGTGTTTCAATTTTCTTAATTAGTGTGTCACAGAATTCTGATAGAATGACTTTAAATGTTCAAATCACCACTCTATCAGTTGGGCCGTGCTAAGGTAAAAGGAAGCAACTAGCAATTTGAAAACTGATTATTTGCTGCCTTTGAACGTAGATATAAGCATACTGTGAGTCAGTTGCTACCTTTGATCATCGAAATAGGGGACATACTTAACAGCAGATCATTACCAAATTGCTTTGGAAGATGTGTAGATACTTCCTTACGTAGAAAATGCAGGAAACGCAAAATCAGAAAATTTGCAGTTACTTCCTTTTACCTTAGGACAGCCGAGTTGATACCCATTGACTATACTGAACCATCACATCAGGATCATAGTTTTCTATTTCATTTTTTAAGTGTGTTTGAAGTAAAGAACTGGGAAGGGGGGGGGGCATTTTTTGCACAGAAGGAGCATACAGGCTCGGTTATTTTTTTTATTTTTTTTTATTTATTTCTTGCAAATTTAAACATTACAGTCCTACTAGGTAAACTCACGTACCTGTGATGTAGGTGCTGAGAGTAGTTAAGTATGATAGATAATAAAGAATACATTAAGTAAAAATATTACAAAAAAAATCTTTTGTAAAAATATTACAAAAAAAAAATTAGAACAGTACATAATTAGAGTGAAGTAAAAATATTATATGAAAAATAAGAACAGTACCTAATTAGAGTGAATTAAAATATTATGTAAAAATAACAAGCGCAACATGAATAAGATATAAAATAAAACAAGATATAAAGATATAGTTTCTTTAGCTTTTTCATTTATATGTTCCAAATTATTTTTTCGTTGATTATTTTTTCTATTAGAAGTTTTTTTAATTTTCCGATATTTTTTACATTATATATCTCAGGATTTAACTGGCTGAACAGTTTCGTTAAAATCCTGTTATTGTTTCTAAGGCCGTAATTATTTTTTGGATTTTCATACTTTAATATATTCTGTAGTTTGCTACGAGTATTTGTTATGTTAGAAACTGTCTTTATTAGATCATGGTATGTTACTTTAATAGAAATAGGATTTAGAAGCAATTAACATTTTGACTGTAAGTGTTGACACATACGATAGGTGTTCCTGATGATCCTACGAGTATACACTGTTTTGGTCGAAGAGATTCAAATTTTGAAAATCCTACTTTGTCTTCAGGATACTTCTTTTCATAGAGAGAATACATTTCAGCTAAATTACTTAAAACAAGACGCTTCTGTTCATATATATTTTTTATGGTGCTCATTTTACAGGTGACATGATAGTCAGAAATTATCAATTTAATTTTTTTTTTCAATATAGCGTTTTTTCTACACTTCCCATCATTTCTACAAACTGATTTTTTTTTGTGTGACATAAAGAAGGATTTATAATAATATTGTAAAATTTTCAAAGGAATCTATGATGGAGCAATACCTTAAAAAAAATACAATGCCCAGGTATCGAATTTATTTGAAAAACTTATGATTACTCAATAAAAGAAGCAAGAACATAAAAATATAAACATTCCTCTTTAATTTAAAAAAAAATCAAGGTTCTACTGCAAAAACTGTAGGAACTATTGCATTTTTAAATTATCAAGGAGCTCGTCCATGGAACACCTGAGTTCCTGGATCCATATAACTTCTTGAGACCATTACTGAAAAATTACTTAACCTGCAACATTCAAATTTTGGAAATGTTCATATATCTAGGTAAACTTCAATTATACAAAATTTCAAAGTTTTCTGTGAGGGTGGGTGACATTTCCTAAAATTTCTGGATGATTTGATATGGAATGACCCATGTACTATTTGTTTGCAGCACATATTAGAATTTGAATAAATGCAAACTTCCGAGTTTTTGAGACTTTTTAAAAAATAGAAATATTAAGAAATCACATTTTAAAGAAAGTCTAGGCTTTAATTTCTTCGAACTTCTTAAAGAAATAGATTCTAATTTAGGAAATAACAATTTCTAAGTAACAATTTTTTAAAAAAAAAGTCTTTAGTAAGTCAATATTAAAACTTAGAAATTTACTATTTCATTATATATATTTATTAATCTTAAATATGATATTCTTTCTTTATTGTTATTATTCATTGTCCTTATATTAACAAAGTATTAGAAAGTTATTTCTGTTTAACTTTCTGATATTGTGACTGTGGTAATAATTCCATGTACAGTATTATTTAATTTGACCTTGAAATATTTTTCCTCGTAAAAAATATTAGAATACAATAAACAAGGTAAAAATATCGTAAACAAATCGAAGGATTTCAATTGAAGTAGAAGGTCGGGCTTTTTCGCTGAATTCAATTAGCGTTTCTTTTAAAGTAAAATTGCCTAAAATAAAGAAATTTAAATCATTAAATAAAAAAAAGTTGGCGAAATTAAAAGGTAGATATAATTTACTAATAAAAAATTTATAAATTTAAGTCTTTGTCAGAGGCGTGTCATGTCGACGATCGACCGTGTAATCTAGTGTAAGAAATGGGTGTTTCTTTGATAAGCAACTCTCGAATTCTGTCCAAGTCGCCACGGCCCCGCTCACTGCGTTTTCTTGCTACGAGTGATTCGGGAATTACAGCGAGACGAATGATGCAGATACACAAATTACAATATCTAGGTAATAACAATGTTTACTTAAGCAAATTCCTAATGAAAAAGTATATTTAAAAAAAACTAAGAAATTCCACTTCAGAAATTTTTTGAGGGACCCTCAAAGTATAAAGGAGGGAGTGTGTCCGTCCGTCACTACTTGTAGAACCAAACTACAAGTTGGACAGAGATGAGCGATATCCGATTACTTGCAAAGATGGGCAAAAAATTAAGTGTTTCGGTCTGTGGTCACTTCATATCACACAGGAAGTAGAAGTGGCCAAAAAAATGAAACGTATCACCACACAAACTACAAGTCGGACAGACACGAGTTATACCTTATTGGAAAATTTATGACTTGTAGAGATGTCGCAAAATACGAGTTTCGGCCTTCATCTCTCAGGAAGTGGCGGGAAATGAAACATGTAGCTTCATAAACAGTAAATTTATGTCTGTTTTTTTTTTTGATGTAGCTTATATTGGGGTTATACATGTAATATTTTCAAAGGACTACTAGAAGAAAATTGGGCAAAACTCCGAACGGCGGTCCCAAATTATAACAACCTCCGAACGCGGTCCCAACGTTATTATTAATGAAACATTTGTCTTGTTATTAATGAAACATTGTGTCAAGTGTAATGACATCGTTATTGTTGTTATTAATGAAACATTGTATATTGTTGCTTAAAAATCACTTTAAACGTGTTATGGCTGGTAGACCGCAAGCACCAACAGTAATAACGCTTTAGTCATAAGTCGCACATATTCGGACAATACATATTTTTTTTATAAATCTGTTGAGCGAAAACTATATGATTTGATATGTAATAACTCTGGCTGTGTTATATCCTTCAGTCATACTGTTATCTGTCATTAAAAAGGTTTATATAATTTGGGACCGCCGTTCGGAGGTTTTCATAATTTGGGACCGCCGTTCGGAGTTTTGCCGAAAATTGAAATATCTCATGTATTTTACTCCAAAATTAATTATTGTAGTTTTCCAAAAAAATTAGTCCAACTGAGTATTTGAAAGTAGTTTGTGCACGATTCTTCAGAAGTTTAGCACATTTTTTTTTTTTTTAAATACTATTAGTGCCATCTATTGGCAGTCGCTGAAACTATTTACTTTCGAGTTGGTGCTAACCAAATGACTCTCCTTTTAAGCAGAATAATTATTAATTAAAGTTCTTATCTTTTCAATGGAATTATCCGCTCTCATAATGTGCCAAAATAAGATAGTTTTTGCCTTAAAATCAATGCTTCCAACGAATAGATTGGTTGAATCTGATCTAAAACCCATTTGTTAGTCTTCCTTGCAGTCCATGGTACTCTCAGAAGTCTTCTCCAGCACCAGAGTTCAAAGGAGTCGATTTTCTTTTTTTCCCTCTTTCGCATTGTGCAACTCTCACAACCGTACATCATCACGGGAAAAACCATTGCTTTCACAATCCTAATCTTGGTAGATTTAGAGATGTCTCTGTCTTTCATTATTTTCTCCAGGTTCGACATTGCTCGCTGGCCCAACAAGATTCTTTTCCCTATATCTTCTGTGCATCCTCCATCCTCATCCAGTCTTGATCCCAGAAAATCAAAGTGTGAGACTGTAACACCTGTAAAACACCTTAATTTTCAGGAGGCGGCTTCATTTTTTTTTTTGACTTGATATCAAAGGAATGAGGGTTTATGGAGAATCACTGCAACTGTATGATTTCACTGTTATTTTTATGAAACCATGAGGAATCTTTATTTAACACTTATTTGCAACTATTCAAGTGAAGAGAACTGGAAATGGGCAGTTTTTTTATTATTGAGTAATATATATTTTATTGCAAGACAAATTTCCATTGACAAATCACAAAAAAAAAAAAAAAAAAAAATTAATATACCACGTTTTTAAGACGGACTAAAAAGTATAAAATAATTTTTCCTAGCTCCATTTAGATTCCTAACCCAATACAGATAGTCCTGAAACTTTGTGATTGTAAATTTTTAATAGCTATGAAAATACTTGTAAGATTTAAAACGAAAAACGTGGGGCGCATGCAATAGATAATTGAGATGGTATGGATAGTGTGTATATTATCTTGCGCCCCACGTTTTTCGTTTCAAATCTTATAAGTATTTTCATAGCTATTAAAAACTTACAATCACAAAGTTTCAGGACTATCTGTATGGGGCTAGGAAAAAGTATTTTATACTTTTTAGTCCGTCTTAAAAACATGGTATATTCAAAAAAATATATTTTTTTTAAATAATTATTTTCTGCTTTTTAATCTTGTGTGTATGAAATTTTTCAATCGATTTTAAACAGTTTGATGAGATTATAACAGAGACATATGGTAAATTTCAGGTTTATTTCAGTTTCTCTTCTCTTGTCGTTCTTGCTTCTCCTTCTGTAGGCGTCGCTTGCGTGACAGCTCCAGTGCCATTTGCAAAAACACTGACAGCACACGTCGGCAACGCAGCGCCGCACCGACCTGTCATCCGAAGAATTAGGGTTCCCTAATGATTTGACAATGTTAATGTTAAGAAAGCGAGTTAATATACCTGCTTTCTGGGATCAGTGCGGAAAGACGATGGTACATGGATCAGAGATGAACAGGACACAGCGAGACACCTCCTCGACCTGTACTTCCCTGACAACAACATGGACCCTAATGAACATGCCACCCTCCTTGAACAGGAACTTAGAATTTCGACACTCCTTTCACATGGAACGAACTATATCGGTGCTGTGTATCAACTACAAATCGGCTCCCGGTCCAAACGGCTTCCGGCGAGAGGTCTCCCTTTCCTCTTCTTGATTGGGGACATTTGGCTCCGATTGCTTAACTGATGCCTGAGGGAAGGACCCTTTACCACGGTTTGGAAAGCGGCTAAAGTCACGCTGATTCCTAAAGGGGATGGGAAGTACCAGTCTATTTGTCTTCTGCCCGTTATTGGCAAAGTGCTGGATCGACTCTGCAACCAGAGGTTCATCCACTACCTGGAGAGTCAGCAATAACCATCAACAATTTGGCTTCAGGAGAGGTTAAGGTGCCATTCAAGCACCTGGAGTTTCTTCGGTCAGCTAAAACGGTCGGTCGGGGTTCTGTGATGGTCTCCATTGACATCACCAATGCATTCAACTGTGCCAATCACCATGCCATTCTCCGCACTCTCTGTGCCAAGAGGTGTCCTGCCAATATCTACTGGCTGATCTGGGACTTTCTGAAACACAGAAGGGTGTCCATGGAAGATGCTTCCAAGCCAATGGCCAAGGGAACCCCCCCCCCCCCCAGGTAAGCGTAATTGGTCCTTCTCTCTGGAACATGGTCATGTAGGACTTTATCGACACGTGGAACGCACATTGCCACACCAACGAACTGCAACGGCACATCAGACTCCAGATGTATGCCGATGACATTGCACTGCTGTTTAGTGCCGCCTCCCAAACGTGTCTGGAGAGCCTCTGGAAGGATATCTGACACATTATCAATGAGTGGGCACTTCGTAGGGGAAATACACACCACGGGTTTTCTGAATGTTAATGTGCAGCAACAAGCTGCACATTAACACTCAGAAAACCTGTGGTGTGTATTTCCCCTGCCGTCCCACTAACAGATCTCCGATTTTTTATATTAACAATAACAGGCTGACACTGCACCCTTCCGTCAGCTATATTGGTGTCGTCATCAGCAGCAAGCTCAACTAGCTCAAAACCACCATTCTTGTTGCAGACTGTCTGCCTTTGCTCCAAAGTCTAGCGAGTTGTCCACCACAGTGATCAGCCCAATGGCTCGTTAGGGTTCGGAGGTCTGGGGAGGGGATGCAGGCCTTCACATTTTCAAGTGTCACCTTGACGCCCTTGCTAGGCCTTTCCTTCTGGTGCTTACAAGGTGCTTCCGCACGGTGGCCAATGACACCCTTGCTGTCCTCAGTGGGATTCCACCTCTCTGGATTCGGGCTAAGTCTGCCATCGAGCATCACAACCGTATCCAGGTTTCCAACTACGAGCAACGGGTGCCTGCCCATCTCCTCTCCTGCCCAGCGACTGCTAAGCTCTTCCCCTTCCTGACGTGGGAGGAGGAGTCTGAAACCCATACCAGGAATCATGACATCCACCTCTTTACGGACGGATCTAAAACGGAGGGCCACACCGGCTACGCCATTATGATCAGGACTCCCCAGGATGAGACCCTTACGTCTATGAGACACAGGCTTCCGGATGAGGCCTCCGTCTTCCAGGCTGAGGTGGCTGCCATTCACTGTGCGCTGGCTTGGCTTCGGGGCAGGACCAGGATGGAAGGCTATCATCTCAGACTCCTTGGCTGCGATTAAGGCTATCTGCAACCCTCTCCATAGGACGATGTAGATTAGGGAAACGCACCTGGCCCTTCAGAGGGTGGAGAAAAAGGGCATCAGATGCGTTCTGTACTGGACAAAGGCCCACGTTGGGACTGTGGGAAAAGAGTTGGCCGAAACTGCGGCAAAGGAGGCCAGGACATTGCCAGACGTCACCCAACACATCCCACTTGGTCAGGCTACAGAACGCTAATCAACTCCTTATCTGGCAGGCACACTGGACCAACTCTAGTAAAGGCCGCAAGATCTTCCGTTTCATTCCTGATGTCTCCATGGGACGCTTGTTTGCCGACAAAGATGTGAATCAGGTTCTCACTGGACATGGTAACTTTCGGGAATACCTGTTCATGCAAGGGCTGGCAGACGACCCTAGGTGTGAGAGATGCCCTTCTGGCTCGGACGAGGATGTGGACCATGTTTCGTGGAGTTGCCAGGACACTATCAGACAAAGGCACCATTACCTGCTTGAGAGGGCGCTTCTCACCAATGGGCAACAACCACCAGCTGCTCGATGTTGGAGCAGCCCTCTTTGGATTCTGACGTGTAACCCCCCGCTTTTTTTTTTTTGGGTGGAGAAGGGAAAGACTTCTTGAACTTCGATTCTGCTCCCCTTCCCACGTTTTTTGTTTTAGTGGTGATGATGCAATTTTTTTTTCCCTTTTTTTGGGTGGAGAAGGGAGAGACTTCTTGAACTTTGATTCTGCTCCCCTTCCCACGCTGTCTGTTTTGGTGGAGATGATGTAATTTTTTTTTCTTTTTTTTTGTTTCCCTTACCTTTCAGTTTCTCTTCAGGTTCTCGGCAACGGATGAGTCAAAGGATGACTGCTCTCACTTGTTCTCTCGTGTACATCCTTCCATGCGATTGCTTCAAGGGTGTTGTTGGCTATGGAACTTGCTTCCTGCCCTCTTGGTTCTGCATCTCCTGCCCCAGGGCCTTTCTGGTCCTCCTGCCAAGACCGAGCCCTTTGCGGGTTTTTTTGTTCGTCGCTTCGACCCATTCAATTGGGTAATAGCTTTCCTCCTTTATGTCATCCAGTTCTGAGCTATGTTTAATGTTTCAAGTCTCTAGCTGATCGGGAAATCAATTGCAAATTTGTACCGAACAAACAAGACAGACAAGAATGCGAGCTAATAAAAGCATAATAATAAAATAGAAATATCGTAATAAAACATTTTATTGAAAAATAGACTTTAATTTGTTTAATATAAAAAGTTTCAGAAAGATAAAAATATTTGTACTACAAATTTTCATTACACTAATATGAGCTAACAGTAAAAAAATAAAGAATTATAAAGACATTTTTTCATCAATCATTATTAGTGAAAATTGATTTTATGTATTATTTTGCTTATGAAATGCTATTAGCTGCAAATTGATATTTATTATTACAAGATAATGTAAACATTAATAAAAGAAATCCCTTTTTTTTTTATAAAATTATTTAAATTTACAACATTTTCGAAACTTAAGTTATTAGGATGAGGAAAATCAGCCCATTCTATAACAACCATCGCAATCCTGTAGATTCAGATATTTAATTTGCAAATGACATTTATTTATAATTTCATATCTATTACCGTCAACTATTTATAGATAATTGAAAAAATAGTTTTTTGGAAAAATTGGTCTGTTCTTTCTTACACAAGAAAATAAAAAGAAGCAAGTAAGGAAAAAAAAAAAAAAAAGATTATGTTTAATTTGTGATAATCATATTTTGATGACACATGGAGTGGGTAGGTTATTTTTGGAAAAAAAAAAAAATCTCTAAATCATCAATAACTAAAATTCTAAATTCAGTTTGTTTGTTTTTAATTTAACGTTTAAAATTTACTTTTTGTTCTTTCTTTCATAAGAAAACTGCAAAAAAACACTGGGCTTTGATTATGAGACAATCACAAACTCTTCATCTGTAACTGGGATTTCTGTCATTATTGTTGTTGTTGTTATTATTGTTATTGTTCTTCTTCAGTGGCTGACCTGTCTTCTTTGAATAATCTTCCCATCCTCCTTTGTAATGTTTTGCCCTAAAAATAATAGATAGATTATACATAAATTTCATTTTATTTGAAATAAAAAAAAAAGATTTAAAAGTTAACATTAATTATAAAAATGCAAGTCTATTCGTCCATTGTAATTTACTCTTACAGTTTTAATTTTTAATTTTATACAAAAATATTTCTTTTGTCTTGGTTAGCAATTTTTATACCTTAAATTAATATAGTTTAAATAAATCATATACAATACTATTCCTATGAGCATCGATTGAACATTACATTTAAATTTATTGCTTATCTTAGAAAACACTCCTTTTCAAATTAATGAGGGACACTAATTTAATAGACATCTTAATAGTCAGCAGCAACACTGGCAAAAGAGTTCAATTATATCCGATAATAACATGACAAGCTGAGACAATTGGTTTTAACAGTTTTTAACTACTTCAACGTGGCAACAACAAACTGTTGTTTTTATCTCAGATACCTCTGTCAATTTATTTATCCTCATCTCTTAAAACTCCTGGATATATGACTTTTTTTTTTGTTTAAATAAATAATTTTAATTATCTTTATTAAAACTTTTGAAATATACAAATTCACTTGATTGTTTGAAAAGTATTTGGACACCGATCAGAAACAGTTAAACGAAGCATTCCAATTGTATGCATATAAAAAACCTTGAGGGAGGGAGGGGGTTGAAGATAGATCGTACAGGGTTCTATAAATAGGTATGTCAGTGATACTGCATGATATAGTTTCTATGAACAATATTGCTAAATACAGGAGATCAAGCAAAAAGATTGACCTAAAAGTCATTCAATAGAGGAGAGGATCATCATTGTGGGAAGATGATGATTAAATCCTCTGCTTCAAGAGATAGGATTGGAATTCTACATAGCATCAAGTTTGATTGTTAAATGTATAAACGATGGTTCATAAATCAGCATTAAGTTCGAAAACATCAAACATGAGAACTGCCTCTCCTATTATTTCGGAATTCCAAACCAAAGGAAGGATATGTGGTATTCTATAAAATGTTCAAAGTCTAACAATCAAAATTTGGAGGATTCCCAGAAAAAGACTACATTACCCTAACAATGAACTTTACCCAACTGTGTTGTACGATATTTGAAAATTGCACATCAGTCAATTAAAACATAAAAAAAAAAAAATAAGAATATAAAATAAATTATGAATGAAAATCCAACATAGCATTTTGGTAACAAATGACTATTCACAACGATTTAAATTAAATAAAGAAGGGGTAGGAGAGGACAGGGTCGAGTGCTTTGTGTATTCAAAGGCTTGCAACGTCTACCACCTTCTATTTACTTGTTTCTTTTCTGTAAAATGTCATTTCCAACTAATTCGGTGATGCTCTACAACTTTCTCATTTATTTATTTATTTATTTTTCGTTTTTCTCTCAGTTTTCGAGATAGGATTATTAACTCCCATATTTTGCCACTAGGGGCGCTGCCATCAGTCTCACTGATAGCACATGCTTGCTTTCCTATATCAATACCTAACCCTAGCGATCTTCGTTCTTAGTTATTTGGGTGACTTAGGACTTTCCCGTGCACCCTGTATATAGTAGAAGCTAATGCAATTGGAACAAGGAATTTTGTAAACTATTTTACCGGTTAGGGTTTTTATTGGGATTGTGAATTGTTAATTTTATTAGAAATAGACTAATTTAATGTTATAATTTTTGAAGATATTATTCAGGCGATGTGTTTGGGCTGATAAACAAGGGAATGAATAAAATTTGCTCTTACAAGTTAGTAGATTAGTGTGGATATCATCTTTTAAGCAGTTGAACAGATTATAAACTGTTTTTTAAAATGTGTATTCTTCTATTGGTGAATGAGACAGAATAACCATTGGTATTTAGGATGATCAGATGGTGTTGAGTTCAGTGCAGTGTTGACAGTTATACAGTATAGGAAGTCAGATCTTCATTTGTAAAATTGTTATATTCTTATTCTTTTCTTATATATTTTTTTAATTGATTGAGGCAATTTTTAAATACCTTCTCCTTTTAAATTACTTGCACATTCAAATTATTCCTTTAAACAATATGTTTGAACAACTCTATACTATATACATCCTAGCAAGTCTATGAAAGGGAATCGTTAATGTTTTTTGTTCTAATACCAAAGAATAAGTTTGAAATAAAGGAGAACAATTGATGACACTGAGGCCATCTGAAATCCTTTCAATATTGTGCTGATGAACTACACTCAAGGAAAAATGGCCTTTTACTTCTATTATAAGTCAAATCTGTCAGCTTCTCATCAATGGTTCACATAGTAATTTCCTTAGTTAACATTAGGTTTCATCAAAATTAACAGAACCAAGTACAAGAAGGGTTTGTGTTATAAAAAAAAAAAAAAAAATTTCTTTCTACTTATGCATTAAAGAGGAAAGAAACTTGGACTCCACTTAAATACAGAATCAGGCTTCTATTTTTGTATTCAATCTTAAGAAACAATTTTATGCTGCTATTAACCAAGCAAATTAATAAGCTTAACGCTGATTACAGAGACACCGAAATTTGATTTCCACAATCTGAAATTAACAACACTTCGTATTTCTATTAGCTTTATTAGTATTTATATGTAATAAAAAATGAATTTTATTCTTTATTCATTATATAAATTTCAAAATTGCAGAGTAATATATTATAAAACTTATGTTAACTAATAATTCTCAATTAACAAAAATTATCAGAAGGAATTTCTGTATTTTCAAGAGCTTTTTAATAAAGATAATTTCTTCTGAAAAGAATAAAAATGAAGTTTATTATTTTTCCAATATAATAAGAATTATATTTATCAAAGTAAATTAAAATGTATATATATATTTTTTTATTCCACTGCTTCTGATCTCGTGTAGCAACAAAAGGAAAGCAGAGTAAAAAATGATTGTCAGCTATTCCAAAAGAAACAGTGAGAACCATTTCAAAGATCTTTTCTTCAACTTTCAAACAATATTTGCATTGGCAGTTTGCCAGATGTGAAGTTTATTTGACAATAACTACAAGTCAGTCGTTCTTTTTTTTTAAAAAAAAAAAACAATAAAAGTATAATAATGCAAACCAATGCTATTCAAATGAAATAAGTAACGTTTCTTGAATAGGTCAATCTTCTCTGTGCCACTCTGATTATGTCAATGAGAAGATAGGCTTTGGCCTACAATTTTTTTTTTTTTTTAAATGTTCTATTTACTGCTTCTATTCCTAGTATATCCTGAAAATAAGATAACCAAGTGCTGATTTATGTTATATTAGCCAACTATCGTTGCTTTGCCGGAAGCCTTGTATTAGTTATTCGAAAAACCAAATTACATCAAGTAAAAACTGAAGCTAAATTAAAGGTTAAATTTCAAACAATACAAGCAGTACAATATTGAAATCCAACTTATTAACTGTACCTATATTTATTCAGATCTGTGGCGTAATTTAAACTGAGAAGGGCGCCATCTATCGCCAGTTTTAGGAATGTTTTAAATGTACTCATTGACAACTGTCCTAGCGCCATCTATGGACAGTTTTGGGAAGTTTTTCATTCATCCCATGCGAACTACTAGATCAACCTGAATGAAAAATAGCCTATGGCGTACTTCATGTCCTAGACTACTTGCATGCAACATTTCATTCTGATCCGTTGTGCGATTGAGGAGTAAAAGAATGAAACAAAGTACAGATTTTCGCTTTTATAATGGTTGTTGGGATTTTAACAATGTTTTAAGAAAAAAACAGGACTTGCTTTTTAATGAATAATGGTAATTTGAACTAGACCATCTTGTCTAGCCAATTATTACATATATCAAAGATGTCAGATATTCTTGTAGGACCATTGACTGCTTTCTCAAAATAAGCCACAGGTACAAAGTAAGGTAGGTAAAGAGGAAGAGGAGGCGGCATTCGGAAAAAAGGAGATGCCATAATTTCCTTTCCAATTTTCCATGGTCATTTCAGGCTCAGAGAGAAGGTTAGATAAAAAAAAAACTTTTAGTCTACAGGAAGACAAGTGATAAATAAAACTAGGAAAGCCTGTAACTAGGAACAGTGGGAACGGTAAGGAAAACTAGGAACAGGTGCTCGGCGTTCGAGCTGGCCAGAGCCGAGAAAGTATACTCCTGGGAGCAGCTTTACATCTGCAGTCTCTCGGCTTCTCAGTCACCGTCGATGCCTTCGTCGTGGGAGCCCTGGACGGTTGGGACTACGCGAACGAGGCCATTCTTCGTAGTCTTCGCATCCCCCACAGCTATGCCCACCTGATGAAGGGGCTTATGGTCTCAGACACCATTCGTTGGAGCTGAGACATATACATGGAGCATATGATGGGCTGCCGCCAATTTGCGGACTAAACTATCTCCCTCTTTTTTCCCTTATCCACCTTCTGAGGCGATCTGTCTTCACTGCCCTTTCCTTGGATCGCGGGTCTCCCTTCTTGAAATTTCAAAATATTTTCTCTTTTCGCCTTCCCATAAAGTTTTATTTTTAAATAGTTTCTTCTATAACTAATCAGCTGACCAATCTGCAATAGACCTGGACATCAGATACTTAAGGAACAGCTGGATGCAACTCTGCACACAGGCGAGTTAATCACCAGAGCAGTCACTAAACAAACCCATTAACTGGTGAGATGATTCACATGAGAGCAATGCTTTTATTTCTTTAAAAATTTGTTGTTTTTTTTTTACACAGGTGGCACACGATGCAGGGCACAACTCGTTTCACAATTTTGCAGATATGGCAGGATTTTGAATTCAGTGCATCGTCAGTAGTCACATAGAGGAAGTGACGGCAAGAGGACCTAAGTGAGGCTGTGAATGTTATTCTAAACTGGGTAGCCTGGTGAAGTTTTACAGAAGGGAGAGTCAATCACGATCAGATATTTTAGGAGAGCCAAAGCTTACACCCCTCTCTGGATAATGACAAGATCATGGAGCACGTCGACTTCTAAGTGGGGAAATCTGAAAGCAAATGAAAAACTAACAGGGTTATTGATGAGCGTTATAGAAGTGACGACAACTCATTTTCACTTTCACCAGTCTATTCCCTTTGGGGTCTGCCATTGCCCTGCTCAGGTGGATGGCAACGGAGATTTTGTATCCATCACATCTCTTAGAAAGATGCTCTGCCTTTTATATGAGCCTTGGGAATGGCCGTTCCCTTTTGTCTGACACTCTCTTGTTGATGTAGCTTACAACAAAGGAAAAACAACAGGATTCATAGCTTGAGTTCTTTTGTGTATCGTTCCTGAAAGCTCTCTTGGTCGTTAAAATAGTGAAGATATTGTTTCCTCCACACCAGGTTTCCGAAGTACAGTTGCTGTGAACCTTTCACACACTGCGAATATAGCACTAAGAAAGGAATGGAGGATAGATAAATAAAGAGAGATATAAAGTGGGCAATAAGATCCTGAAAGCAAAGGAGAGAAAGGTGTTTCTAAGAAATATAGCACTGGGGCATGAACAGGATTCATGACCGATAAAAAATTTCTATAAAAGACATCATCAAATTTCTTTCTTTTCTTTTTTGAATGCCACATAAATATAGCATTTTTCTCTCCTTCATTAAATAAGCATTTTCTTGCTATCCTCAATTCTTTGCTGCTGTGTTTCGTCGTTACTTCCTGAACAGTCATTGATGAAGTAAATCATTTTGTAATACACTTCACTGATTCTGCTTTCACGCTCTACCTCCAATGAGCATTATTTATAATGTTTAATGTTTTTCTCCTAAGCACTTAAATGCAGAGATTTTTCTGCAGAAATCTGTTTGATAAACTGCTTGAAGACCTCTGCTACTGAAATACATTGAATACAATTGGGAAGGCTACTGAAATGTCTTAATCATGTCATGACAGATGTTTTGTAGTATCACCACTTATCAGCTGAAATAGTTCCAGTTTGAAAACTGTGTTCTGCAAAGCTAATTAATAAACAACATTATTATCAAAGGACTAATTAAAATAATACCCAGAATCATTCAAGTGTCCCAAAGACAATTAAATGTTTGGAAGGGAAAATTCTCATTAGTGAAAGAATCAATAAGGGATTTTTCAAGTTTTTTGTGAAGAAATATCTGTGACAAAGTTATCATCATTGCTTATTTTGTTGCAGATAATGAGTGGATAGATAAGATAAATTGAAAGTAGATTGAGTTTGAGAGACTGTTTTTCTTGTTGCCTCTTTATAATATTTCAGAAACCTGCACTTTCAGATTTGAAATTCAAGAGACTAATTCACAAGACATAGATTACAATTCTAAATGGATCCAGTCTTAAAGTAATCCTATAGACACTTTCAGTGATCTCAGTCAAGACCTTCTGTAAAGGAATCCGTCAAAAATCAGCAACTATCTACTGTTTTACAATTTTATATAAAAATTATTGTTAAATAAATTTCTATGACTGCACCTTCATCATATACACAAACCCTATATTGGGCCAACTGTACTGATTGCTTCCAAATCAGAATCTATATATTTAAAATAAATCTATAGGAATGCAAAGTAATAATAATAATCCAATTAAATGCCTTTTAATCCTTTCTTTATAATTAAAATTTAAAGTAATGACAACGGAATGAAACAAGATATCTTTCAGTTTAATTAAGGTTAATGATAAATGAGCATTTACATTAAGGGTTTTCAGCTTATTGATAAATTTGATTGGGACCAAGTTATTTCATGAACTTAGCTTTACATAAAATTGACTGCAACTGATATATCTTTTTGGACTGCTTACAATCATGCTGAACATCAGCTAAGGTCTTCAGTTAGACATCTCGAATGTAAATGATGTACTGTGGAATTTACAAAATATGAAAAAATTTGTTCAATCATTTTTCAGATTCATCATTAGAAGAGGAAAGAAATAATATGAAAAAAGTAAAAGATAATCCAAAGATCATTTGGCAATGATTTTTTTTCTAAGTCATATGACTGTCTATACTTTTCTGGAGTTTAATTCACTGAAAAACAAAACAATGAAGTGACAATGGGAATAGATTTTGGCAACTTTATCTCTTCTCAATGCATTGCAAAATTGTAACAGCTATGATCATGGAAGATAACAATGTCAGGACAGCTAACAAATTCACAAATAATGCAGCTTCATCATTGCTTCAGATCAGTTACAGATGACAGATGGAAAATAATCAAATATATTTTATGTTCCTGTTTATGTTTGATCCCGTAAAATATGTTACAAGCTTTTTATGTAACACAATAAGAGATGTTACTCTGTTCCATTTCACAAAAGAAGTCAATCACAGGAGTGAAATTAAATGGAGACCTTTTGAAATCCTATTGTTAAATGATAATTTTTTGCTCTGGCAATGCCAGGTTATATATCATTATCAGAAATCCTATACAGAAATAACTGAATCACAATCTTAAGTCTTGTAATCTGCTTCTGAATTATAAATTTCTTCTCTTTTGACAAAATATCAAATTGAGTTCGTGAATGAATCTTGTTAATAGTTCGTTTTTTTTCCTTCCATTTTACAAATCAAAAGATTAACAGAAATGATCATCAAAGCAAAAAGTTTAAACTGAAAGATGTCTTGTTTCAGGAATAATTCAATGGCCACTACTTTATTCTGCCTTTCTTTCTTTATATCTAAATGTTTGTTTTTATGTTGTCTTAGGCGAGGTCTGCCTGATGATCAGATGTGCTAAACATCTACACTGGATTCATCTCAGCCTTCTTACACCATTTTATCAGTGTAGTATATTTTATCTGTCTTCATTCCATGATATAATGGATTGCTGGCAAATGTAAATATTGTATATTCTAAAAATTCAATAACATCTTTTTTTGCACTTACTGATTTTCATTTATGGGTTGTGAATAGATTGTAGAAAGTAAAAAAGTGTGGTTGCAGCATTTCAAGGACTGTGGGGAGGGGAGGAGATAATGGGATGAGTTTTATCCTCTAACAGCCTTGTAAGCTCTGTGAATATATTTCTATCCATTGTTTTATGTGATAAGAATATCGAGGATATTAAGAATACCCATGTACAGAACAACAGAAACAAACAGAAAGGTAAAAGAAAAGGCTGAAAAAGCACCACTAAAAACAGTTCAAATTAATATTAAAAAGATATGTGATAAGCTGTTAGGAATGGGGAAGATGTTTTGTTGTAACATGCAGGCTAATTTTTAACATTTACTAAAGGCAATTAAAAAAAAAATTGTCAGGATTTTTGAAAATGCTGAAATTATTCTGTAAAACAGACCCTGAAATGAATTCAAATTTAAAAAATTAAAAGAAAAATAACTAAAACATCTAATATATAAGATACATGTAATAAATAAAATGCATGTAAATAAAAGAAATAATATGTAATTAGTAAATATATAATAAATAAATACTTAATAAATGAAAATAATAACTGCTAAAGAGCAATTCTCTAAAGTTGGCCTAATATTAATCATTACTGAATTAATTAAAAACAATAAAATAAAAAAAAGATTGAAATTAAACTTTAATTTTTCTAGAAATATTAATAGTAGTCAGATTTCATTATTATTTAGAAAGTCATAATCCAGAGGATTTGGCTACAAACAGCAGTGATTAATTAAAATTCTTTAATTTTAGCAAATTTAGCAGCAATGACCCATGTTAATATCAAGAATGCTGACCTCCAAATTGTCAGTAGTTTTTCCTTTTTGAACTGAAATGATGCTGCTTTTAAAAATGAGGAGTTCTCTTTACACTAAAATATTATTTACAGAGCATTTGATTGCCACATAAATGATGAAAGTAAGTTCATGAATGATTCATCATACTTAACAGCAGTGTAGTAGATAATACAATTAATAAATAACAAAATGATTATCAAGCCGCTCCAGCATGGCCGAAAGTCTAGACGGCGATCCGCCATGTGGCCATTGTGTCGGAACCTGGGTTCAAATCCCGGCATTGGCATGGCTGTTTCTTTCTTCTTCTGTGTTTCGTCCGTTTCTCCCTGGGACTTACTACCTCAGGGTTACTCTCGACGAGATGTGAAGTCTCGTCCCCATTCCCGAATTTCCTAGCCTCGTCCTGACGTTGTCAGGTTGGGTTAGTCCATGGTCCATAGTTGGCCAAGGGCGATGAAAGGAAAATGATTATCAACAACACACAGTAGAACAATGCAACAACTACTCATCAATTTCTCTTTCAAGTCTAAAGAGTGACTACCAATCTCCTTTGAATTATGACTTTGAAGTCAATGTTATTTTTTTTTAATACAAAGACAAATGTTAAGGATGGTGATTTAAATCTTGAATGTTTAGTTTTAAGTGATATCTGGAAGGGAAACAATAAATTACTGGAATGATCATCTTACTTTGTAAAGCCAAGCATATGACTATGTTTCATAGCCCTCTCGCTGCGATTACCAGCTAGGCAAGAATATATAATTCCACTGCCATCTGCTGGAGGCTTTTTCACTCCAAATCGAGCTTCAAACGAGTCAGATGGCAACTGGAGAGCATCAGACAGTTGGCCCACTATAGAAAGACAATATGAGCTCTAAGGGAAATTACCCAAAACATTACAAAAATGTTTCAGTGAAAATGTGGGGGCAAAAAAATGGAATAAAACAGAAAAAAAAAAAAAAAAATTAAGTGCAACAACATAAGCTTATTTCCTTGTCTTATAACACTGCCGACATATTTAACTATACTCTTTTTTATGGTTGTTTCGGATTAAAAAGTTTAATAGTACTTATGACACTAATAAACACTATATTAAAATATTACTAATATAACTAATTTCCCAACCTTCCACTTACTTTATGAAGCCTAATTTTTGAGCCAATTCAACAGCTCCAGCTGATTTTACAGAAGAATAGGAAAAAAATATGATGTCAGTATTAAATCGTGGTTTAATTAATTGGTACTGTTCTGCAAATGATTCATCATTCATTGTCAGTGCATCCTTCAATTCAACCACTGCGCACAAATATTATAAAGTCATTAGGCAAAACGATAATTAAAGGCACAAATTTCTATTATACAGCAATATCCCATTCATACACTTAATGACTAATTTAATAAATATACCAGACAGCCTCCAATCAGATTGGGACAAATCTGTTATTACTTTCGCCATTTCAACATATAACTGAAGACAAGCAAATAATTACCCCCCACCCCACTAACTAACTATCCAAATTATCCTAAGGCCAGGCCGATCAGATTATCAGATTAATGTTGGCCATTATTATGTCTAATTCCAGGAATTTAATCCTTGCTCCACATTGACATACTTTTGAATTGAGCTAAATACATTTTCACCTATTGTAATATATTTTACAACTCCTCCACATGCTGTAAAGGGATATTGCTGTATTTAAATTTTAAATAAGTATTTCAATAAGTGATCCATTACAATTTCTTAATTCTAATAAAATTTTAGATCTTACAATTAATTTGTCATTATAACATACTCAATCTAAAATATACATTTTAGATTGAGATTTATTTTAAATACAAAAGTAAAATCCATTCTATATTTATCAAACATAATGGGTGTTAAAAATTAAAAATGAGGATTTTTTTTTTCTTACTCCAATTTAGTAGAACATAGATCACAGTATTTCAGCCCTAATTGTGAGGACTTTTCTCAAAGTACAGCATACAAAGAACCAAGTCGTCAATCACATGCATAATGTCAGTTATCTAAAATTATTATCAGATTACTGTTTGCCAATTTCTATCACTTGTGTGACAAACATCTGAAACAATTCATTGAGAAGAAAGCTATTGGTGGTAACCAACTGAAAATTTAAAGGAATGGAAAAAAGAAAAATCCTCTTTTTTTATTCTGTTATAGTAGTTATATGATTCGAAAAACCAAAAACAATTACATTTAGTATCTGTCTAAAAAAGCATAGAAAATTAAAAAATATGGGTCTTGGTTTGTGATTTCTACAAAAGAAAACGCCATACATTGGTTTGGGATGGAGTTACTGAATGTTTACTGCTGGCAGTGCAAACAAACTGAATGATTTCTGCGTTGACAAAAACTGCATCCAAGGATCTCTCTTGATTAGAATTCAAAGAATACTTGGTCAAAAGCAATGGTTTGCCAGTGGGGCAGCAGTAGCAAGAATTCTAGGACAGATCACCTTGGTTCTACATTTTTCTTTGGATGATGTGAATCAATCTGTCTTTTTTTTTTTTTTTGGCTGAACAGCATTTTTTTTTTTTTATCTTTTCAGGTAATAATTTGAATTTTTTTTGAGTATTAAGTGTATGCATATAGCTAATCTTTTTAGATAACAAAAACCCAGGTTCAATCATCACTGAAGACACAACAGAGTTACTCTCCATTGCAATCGTTCTCTACAAGATAAAGAGTCTCTGTTATCTGAGTTAAGGAGTTAGAGGAAGGTACTGTATATAGACTCTCAAAAGCAAGGCAGCAGTCACAAAAATAGTTGGCAATAGTTCACCCAATGATACACGAAATTTTAAAAGCATGGTTGTTAAAAGTGCAACTGCTAACATCTATGTGATGTAGATTCAGATTTCCCATTCATCCTCCTACAAGTCCCCGAGCCAGAGCGACATGTGTCTTTGCTGCCAACTTTGAAAGACACGATGCACAGTTACACATCCTCTTTTTAATGATCCTGATTATTCTGTTCCAGCTAACTGGTTCAAATCCATTATTTATTTAGTCAAAAAAGAAATCTTCCAAATAACATTCAAAATGATTTGGATTTCTAGAAATGAATCAATTAATAATACAAGACAAAAGGTCTTGTTTCCAGCAGCTAAGTAATGTGACTAAGAGCAAAAGTGTCAGTACTGATAGAGAGAATAACAAGCAATGAAATGGGAAAATATGAACTATCAGGAATTCAGACGTAGTAACTATTTTATTCTAATTTAGAAGTGCTTATGATGTTATAGATGGATACATTCATTTAACATTGCATTGATAATGTCTGTCAAAAATAAATGAAAACCACTTCATATTCTATCTTGTACTCCTATTAAATTAAATTAGAAAACTCCATCTACGGATAAATTTCATTTTATTAATGGTGATATTTCGCGGAGAATACCATCTTCCCGCTTTTTCAAACCGTTTTAAATAACAAAGATTAACTTCCATTACATTTCATCTTGTAAATACTGGAGCCGAGAAGTGTTGATCTAGAAGAAAACATCCCCTTTAGTTTTCTGAAAAGCATCTTACCACAGTTACCGACTCAATGACAGGAATTTAGCATACACCACTGACCATGTAGACCAAGTTTCATAAAGACAAAAATATCATAACAGTTAAATATGTTGAGGAAGAAACCTTAACTACCATATTCATAAAATGCTTGAATCATTCTAACTTGTTTTGTATTATTTATTAACACATTTTCACAGATTTACATGAAGATAAATTGGTTCTTGCTTCTGCACTGCAGCCGAATTAACACAAATGTTTTAACAACTGTCTTAAGTCTGCATTCACATTCCTTATATAATCAAAGGCTAACCAATTTGAAAGTGAACATTCTGAATGGCAGGTCTTGGTATTACTTTTATTCCATCCCTTGTTAATGTAGTTGCATCTACATAGGATGAACCAAACTCTCTATAAACTCTCCAGTTTCTTTCTTAGCACTAAACTAACATTAAAAATAATAATTGAATGCCTCTTTCCTAGTCAGTTTTAATTGGGATAAAGCCATGATCAACATTCAATCATTCACCTTCATTAGCAGAAATACTGAAGAATGCATTGAAATTCTGAAAGCTGGACCTTTAGCAGACAATCTGAATAAAGGCACAGGACTAGACTGGATTTGGAAATGGTTGCTCTTCCTCGACTCTTAAAAGTCCAGTGCTCTACTGCCAACTATTTATTTCAGGTCCTCTCAACTTCCTCTCTTCACTTGTTAATCACTATGCTCTTTCCTAACTCTACTTTCTCTTTTCTATTTATTCTGCTGCTCTCATTCTCTCTCTGATTGCAATTCCCAAAGTGGGTAACAATAACTCATCTACATTAACTCCCACAAATTCTTCCTTCTCAGTAAATATCCCAAGGTCTAAGCCTATTCCTACAGCAGAAATTTGTAGCTTCAGTTGAACAGCCCCACCTACATCAATGTTTAACCAATTTCCATTACATTCCAATAACTTCCATTACTATCGACTGTATGGTTTATTCTAATCAAACCTATATTGTAATTTGGAAATTTAACAGAAATCTCAGCTTAGACTCAGTACAGAGCAATTCCAAATATTAAAATCCAAATCCTTTAGATGGGTAAGATATCTCATCTAATACAGACTGAAATACAATTAATTTAGAACAGTATAATCAAGAAAAAATTTAAATTAAACAATTCTTATGACTTTGGTTCTGAAGGAGGAATGGGACATGATGCTGGATAGATCATGGTTAGAGGGATTTTTCCACTCCGGGGTGTGATTTACTCGATATTTTGGTCCGGTGCCTCGGGCCTTCTTCAGGAGATGTAGATTAATTACATTAAGACTGGTGCACATCGGATATGTTGTTTTCGCTTTCCCTTCCCGGTCTTGTAGTGTGCTCACCATGGCTCGGAAAGAAGCAAGATATCCAAGAAACTAACAAAGTTAGTTGTTAGATATGCGCCAGTCTTAATGTAATTAATATACATCTCCTGAAGAAGGTCCGAGGCACCCGATCGAAATATCGAGTAAATCTCACCCTGGAGTGGGAAAATCCCTCAAACAAGGATCTATCCAGTAATTCTGCATGTCAAAATTTTATCTGAAAAAAAGAAATTATATTAATTTCAAGAAATCGTGTTTAACTTAGAATCTTGAAAGTGATTTTTTTTTTTATACATACCTGGAATGTTAATGGAATCAGGAATTTTCCCATATTCCTCAAGTTCTTTGGGTTCTCGGACATCAATGACAGTAACATCACCCTTTTTTAAAAGGTGCATGAAGTCAGAATAATCCAAGTCGAATTTTGTCTTCGTACAGAAGCATCTCACTATATAGATTCAAGAAAACATTTGTCCATTAATAAAACATGAGCAGGAAAATAACAAATTTAGATTATTTGATAACTTTCTCATCAGTTGCTACATGCTTAAAAAGATTATTTAAAGCAAATTCATTGGCAAAAGACAGACATTTCTCTACATTATTAAAAATTCATCATAATCTCTTCACCTCGAATGACCTTAGCTCAAATTTCTAAAGGTTTCAAGGTATTTTTGTTAAGGATATTTTTTCTTAAAATTTAGAATTTAATGACAATAATAACAGTTTAAAATATAATTAATAGTAATGTAATCTTTAGGGGTTTCCATAGCAGATAGTAAGAATCCAAATCCCAGATTTGCAGTTTTAACAAGATGTTTTTGAAAATGCAGTGATTTTTCTATATCTTAAGTGGATGTTACTATAATTTTAAATGTGCTGCAAATGTATTCATATTTAAGTCAGTGTTTACAATTACTGAATTATACATAATGGGCCACATAAAAGTAACCCAACAATTATATCTATTTTCTATTTCATTTCAGGTTGATACATAGCACCATAGGAAAAGTGACGTATTCGTGGTAGGTGTGTGAAGGTCACCTGTCCTCTCTTCCTTTTGTGTACATCTGTTCGGTCCTCAGATGCCATCATACTTTGTAGAAAAGCGTGTCTCGCTTGTTGAGTTTTACATTTGACGTGGGTCATTTAAAGAAGATGTGAAAAGTTTCAAGAAAAATACCCACAAGCTGCAGTTCCTGCAAAAAGAATGATCAAACATTTAGTGAAAAAGTGGTGTACTACAGGATCAGTGGTGAACAATCCTAGAAAAAAAAAAAATATGAAGTCCCAGAAGTGATTGCTGAAATTTCAACTTTTACAGAGAGAAGCTGTAAAAAGTCAACTCTGCGCTTGTCTCAGCAGTATTTACGAATGTAATTTGAGGATATATTTTGTGCTTGGTTGATGAATTCGCTCAGGGAAGGCCTACTGATAAATCTGAAGTTAAGTTTGAAACCCATAGATGGCTTAACGTTTGTCTTAATGATTTATCCAACAAAATAGTCAACAAGTTGAGAAGAAAGAAACAGATCTTCACAAAATGTGTTGTCTATCAATGGTGAGCATAGAATTGGCAGAAACAAGCAAATGCTAATTTCAGCTAAGTTTTAAAAGTGGAGATGATTTACTTTCTAATCAATAGGAAATGCCTGTTGTCTGGTAAATGAACAAAGGTTACTTATTTATTTATGCAGTCAATTTTGGGAATAATTTCTGCCCATCATGGAGTTGCTACCATTGATTATCGACTGGTAATTAAAGATATTGTTAATTTCTTTTGTTAAAGAATTTTCACGTCGTCAACTTCTGCAGTTGTTTAGCGAGGCGTGAATTTAAGTTATAATGAAAAAAAAAAAAAAAAAAACAGTTATCATAAAAGGTCTTCAATATTTCCCAACTATCTCAAAATTTATAGTAAATTTATCTATCATTGTTCTAAATATATTATTGGTAGTATTTATTTACCGTTCTTTAAAATCTGAATAGAAAAAATTAAAAAAAAATCGCTATGAAATTCCTACCAAATTTTTATAATTTAAGAAAACGATTACTGAATTAATTTATTTATTTTTAAATGGAGAGAAATCGCCAACCGGACAATTAGAAGAACGTTTGTTCGAACCGAAAAAATGAAGCAAGCTCAGAAAATTATGTAGGCCTATTCAGTCACAGCAACATTAAACAAATTCTAGGAGAAAATAATCGGACCAAATAATCTTATCATTACATAAAAATTATTCTAAAGATTTTTATTAAAAACTAATGAAAACTAATTGGAAATTATTATTATAAATTTTACTTATTTCTTATAAACCAGAATTCGAACATTTAACTTCCAAATAAGACATTCTAAATATTTGAAAATGACTGAATATGAAACTTCATTGCAGTATTTTTTAAATATAACTTTAAGTTTGTTTATGAATTCGATCTATTTCTTTTTACAAACTTACAATCAGTTGGGTTTTGCTTCGACTGAAGAACAAACGAATTTGAAATCGAAACCCAGCCATCGATATTCGAGAGTTTGAAATGGGAGGCAACGGAGCGATTCTGCACCTGTTGGAAAGATCTGTGGCAATGGCAGAGACTTTTTCTCGCCAATATCCTGAATGTAATACTCAATATTCGATTTTGAAACATTTTGAGAGTTTTAAATTGGAACCCGAACTCCACCACCCATCCACCATAGACGGCGAGTGGGTAAGTGCTGCCATCTTACGTCACCATCCGAAGCTATATATATATATATATATATATAGATAGCAGATCAATGTAGGTGGCGCTCCTTACCATTGCCGCTTCCAGCAGCAATCGTAAGGAGCGCCATCTGGTTTGGCCGTGAGTAACTGATATTATAAACGTCTGAAGTTGTTTTTCTATGCATTCAAGCGAGAGATCTACAAGGATCTTAAATAAATTTAGGTGAAAAGCTCATTAATACCTGAAACAGTGCGTTTAATTAATCTACGTTATATAATGATTCAAGCTATAAGTTCCGATATTATTGAGGAGCTACTAATGTTTTTGTTTTATAAAATACAAGTCAATTCACAGTTTTGAGGCAAACACAACATAAAGCGATCCGTACAGTTTGCAATTTAACACTCTTGTTTTTGACACTACTAAAGGCGCGCAAAATTCGGTAAAACTGCATATTACGGTAAACGGAAATGGCGGACATGAGTTATCGTTGAAATTGCAATGGGTGGAATTCGCGGGGTTATTTTCCAAGACATACATCCTGCAGCTAAGCGAACCTAATCTAACCTAACCTAATGCAAATGTGCCTTATGGGAGTTAATTTGAGCTAACCTAATTCTAACTGTATTTGGTTGAAAATGTGCCTTAGGGTTCGTACGCGAAGTGAAGGTTTTCTTAGTTTCAGTTTCGATTACCGTATACTGCAGTTGAACCCAAAATTCATTATTCAAGAGTGACTTAATTAGTGGCGGTGATGGACGTTTTTGATTAGTCAGCCAGTCACGTGGTACTCAACAGCCATTTTTAAGCTCAACTTCACTTGTTGTATGGATGACATAAATAGAGCCGTACACCTGTTTAATACTAAGAAATTTAATAAATACATAAATTACAACGGTTTCGCTAGCGAGTTCAAGACTTGAAAAAGCTAGCTCTCGCTAGCGAAACCGTTGTAATTTATGTATTTATTAAATTTCTTAGTATTAAACAGGTGTACGGCTCTATTTATGTCATCAATAATCTACAGTACACGTTAAACCTATCCTTTGATTCACTTGTTGTATGTAGGCTCATAAGTACATCTTGTGAAAATGTATATTTGAAAACCTTGCATTTATAATAATAGTTCTCCAGGTGCCCAAATATATATCCAATGAAACAGTCTATTTTTATATCTGAAATTTGAATAATTACTCAATTGAATCCAAAGAATTTTTTTAATAATTTTTAGTGCTGTATACGGCAAAAATTATTGAACTTACAGTAGTAATAATAATAATAAAAACCACTTAAAAGAAATTTATAAACACTTAAAATTTTGTTCAAAGTAATTATTTCTTCTGTATCAGTTGGTTGAAAAGGTTATTTACTATTTAGTTCTATTACATTATTTAAATTTTTACTTCTGAACAGTAAATAAAATCATGTTACTGAACAAAATTGTAAGAAATACATTATAGCCTCAGTTGGCCACTGAAGTTTAGCCTGTTCATAGTGAATGGAGTGGAGTTGATCCCTTCTGTCGCCACTGTGAGAAATTAAGTCGTTGTAATTTATTTAAGCCATTCTAATTCAATAATCAAGTACAATTTCAAGCTGTGCCTGCCTTGAGTTCATTTAGTTTGTCTAGGCTCCATTTTGCATCATTTGGGCGACTCTGAATAAGTGGCCAGCGACCACCTTGAACCGGAAATGACTACAAAGATATCACATTCATTCTCAGTATAGTTCATTCAAAATAAACCCAACCTGTCCAATTGCCACTATTTTCCTGATTCAGTCAATGGCTACTTAAAACTGGACGTCAGGTATATTCCTCCAGGCCAAGGAGTATCCAATGAAGTATGACTCATGGGGCTTCAACTTCAGTTTGGGTTGTGGAGGACATTACAACACAGTCACGAGAATCCTAATAGTTCGTCCATATGGTGTCACTAAAAAATCGTATAGAAAAGCATACATCTACTAAAATTTTTAAATTGACTTTTTTGGATTATGAAAATCAGTTATGGCATGGTCATATCTAGCCTTTGCAATGTCACGGGCAAATGTAATTTGTGGGTCCTTACTTGGATTTATCTTAAATCATACTCAATGTGTGTTGTGATTCTAAAATGCTTCTTTTTTTTAATTATTTTTGCTTTGACTAAATGCTTGTGAGACAAGCACAAGTAGTACTACTTGTACTGGTTGCACAAGTAGTAAGAAAAGGCTTAACATAGAGTTGATGAAATAAAGGTAGTAAAGTGCACATGTTCATATAAAAAGTAACATATTTCAGTGAAACCCAACACAGCCCTAACTTCACTGATGCCAAACCTCTCTCTCTCTCACCACAATAAACTATCTCATGGCCTCCTCGTTGAATCTTTCTACGTAATCCAGATTAATGCCTATAAACAAGTCACTGGTGGGCAAAATGCCATCATGATGTATTTTCCACTTGTGCTAACCTTATGTTTGTGTTGTCCCTGATAGTAGATTATGGCAAGTCTACTGGCTGGATGAACTTGGTTCAATTGCCAGCAAGGTCACAGATTATTCCCGAGATATACTGTAATATGACAGCGCACTTTCCTAACATTTAAAAATGGCTATGCATTGCAATTCATTAACTAAGTCAATAGCCCACTCCCTTAACCCCAAACCTCATCACAATAAAGAAAACACAGCAAACCTACTCAAGTCTTCCCTTACTATGAAAAGGAACTGAAACAAATCTTCAAAGAAACCAATACCAAGTAATTTTCAGACTCACCAATAAATTAAATTTCTAAAAACAATAATTCAAAACAAAACTGATAAATGTCAACAAACTGGAATCACTTAAAAAGTTGACTAAAAACAATTTCGATACAGATCCGAAGGTCAAACCGGAAGATTCACAAGGAATGGCTATAGGAACACTTTTGAAAGTGTAAAAAAATGGTGATGGTCTTCAATCCAGCATCACCAATTATTTATGAACTTTATCTGGACAATATTATAATTTTAAGAAAAGAAATTCCTACTGATACCAAACATTAATAAGTTTTTCCACTCCTATCATCCCATAATTGTCTCTCCCATTGCAATATGTGCCATTTTTTTAAAAATTTTATTTATCCAATCATTTCTTTATCAATTGTTATTTTTCATAACCTCCCTCTTCTTTCTTTCCCAGCTTCTTATCACCTTTCTTCATTTCCTTACATACTGTCCTAACTATTAAGTGCAACTCCGCTTTCACTTTCCCACCACTTTTCCTCACTAAAGCCCTAAGTCTTCCTTTAGTCCCCAACGCTTCTCATCCAATGAAATTAATGGAAGCCTTTATACCTAACTTGTATTCTCTACCTTTAATCTTTCAAATTTCTCAAATATATCTAAACTTTCTCAATTCAAAGAATAGTTGACATTTGAAACTGTCACTGAGATTCCTTAAATGTTTAACGTTGCTTCCTTATCATATCTAATAAATCACGTTAACTGAACAAATGGAAATTACTGTTTTTCCACCCCTCCAACATGTTCCAGGGTTCACCAAATCCTATAAATAGGTACTCACTTTCTTTTCCAAGAGTTATGGTAGATAAATGTCAGACTGGATAGTTGGCGAGGGTCTTAATCTCCTGTGCTTTTACCTTCAAAATTTCCCAAATTTCTGTTATAGCATGACCTTAGGCACAGCATCTGGGAACGAGAGGCTTTGATTCAAGAAAGCAGGCTTTTATCTTGTATATTTTGACTGCAAATTAAAAACATCAAGTCTCCCATATTCTGGATAAGACTGTTTAGAGTTTTAATGATTGGCCATCAGGTCACAAGATCTGTCAAATCATCTGTTGTCTAATAAATAAGCAGTTCAGTTTTACTCCTGTAGATTGGTGCCAAGGTTGTAATACTGAAATGTTCTTGAACAGTTTTGCTGCTTTTGGAGGTGTTACAAAAGAATGATTGCTATATTAGTATTGAAGATCTCGTACCCTTACGATATTTTCTTTAAATATCTATGAAATAAGCATATATTGACTGACCCACAAGAAAAATAAATTTTTTTTATGTAAATAAAGCATCTAGTGGAGAGTGACAGAAGCAAGATATTTCTTATTCTTAGCCCCTTACATTCAAAAATGGAGCTGTTTGGTCTTCAGAGTTGGCGATTAATTTTAAAACTACTGTTAGCTTTGCAACTGTTACTGATGACAATGGCAGTTTTTTGCAGTGGAAATTATGACAAGTTCACCTTCTGCAAGTCACAATGAAAAGATTTGATTGCTATTCCTTTGGGTTTTTTTTTTAAATACGTTTTGTGTCAAGCATCTAAATTAGTAGGTTGTAATACTGTGATGACTTTCGCTTTTGGATGTGTTAACCAGAATGTCTGCTGTAACATAATTGAAAAATGCAAGCAAAAGATGGAACTTCTTTCACAGCAAGTTTCTATAAAGCTTCAGAGATCATAGAATCACACGACGACACAGAAATCTCAAATGAGTATATATAGATAATAATAATAATGATTCTGACAACTTTTTCTTTTTTAAATATTATAATCTATTTTACACAAGCAAAATTATTTTACAAGGTTGATCGTTCCATTGTTTGTGAGCTCCCTTACATGAGATATTAGAATTTAATTACATTTTACATTTTAATCATTTACTAAAATTTTCAATACACTCCAGAAATAATGGAGCCATGAAAGTCCAGATTACTTACATTCAAATAAATCCTAATGTTCAAATGCTTTAAGTTATAGAATCACCTCACAAATTAATGTCCATTTATTCTGTTCAAAATAAAATTATTTCCATTCAGATGTGAATGGCACTGGTGTTAAAATTTGTCCATTCAAAGTGTAAATAAAACTAATACTGAATTATCAATACAACTGTTGGTTACATACAAAGTTTAACAGTTTTAACAATTTTGCCAGTAGGTCATTAATAAAAACAAGAAATTAAATGGTTTATTTATTTATTTATTTTTTTGCATAAACTTAAAC
Source organism: Thereuonema tuberculata (assembly GCA_023159025.1). Taxonomy (NCBI): domain Eukaryota; kingdom Metazoa; phylum Arthropoda; class Chilopoda; order Scutigeromorpha; family Scutigeridae; genus Thereuonema; species Thereuonema tuberculata. The sequence continues at coordinate 61,057,328 of JAFIDM010003189.1, read as the reverse complement.
AGGGCTCAAGAGTAAAGATTAAAACAGAACAAGATATTCAAATAATATTTTCGACAATGTCATATTGGACAATAACAAAAACATTCATAAACTCCATCTTTTTAATCTCTCTATTATTTAATGATTTTTCCATTTTTATGCACTTGAAATCACGCACTTGCTTCAATTAATGTAATTGAGAAATAAATGAAAAATCATAGTTGATACTGCACCAAAAATAATGAAAACTTATTACATTTAACTAAAATTAATATTAAAATAGCTGCAATTCCAATTATTTGTAACAGAATTGAAGTACAAATTAACCAATTTCTAAAAATTTTTAAACAGGTGTATCACTTAACATCTGATTAAACTTCTCCATTATAAAATATTTAATATCAAAACCTTGTATTTGCAATTTTAAAATATTATGACCAAAAACTGAACATAGTTTGATTTGAATTTTGATATAAATTATATAACAAATATATTCCTATTGTTTAAAAAGAAATAAATTAAAATATGAATGTTTCTGCCTTCAATTCTTAAGCTGCCTTATTCCATTTTGTTCCAACAGCAATGCTTCCTACATTAAATAGTCAGTAAAATTCTAAATTATTTCTTAAAAACTTAATTTTCCCTTATAATTCATGACAATTTAGTAGAAGTACTTCTGTTTTCTCAAATCTTCTTTAAAAGGAATGTAACTATGAAATGCAAAATGAGAACTAAACAAGGGCAAACAAAATATACACGCATAGTCTTATACAAGCAACTACTCCATTTCAGAAAGTGTTATGAATCAGAATTCCTTTTTTATCCTCAAGTAATGAGATCCAACTAATTAATATCAAGTTACCAAGCTTTATTTACTGAGATCAACTAGGGTTTTACTAAGAAAAGGCTGTTCTTGTGATCTGATACCTTTAAAGACTTGTTCGTATTCATAGATAACAGAAATTGTGAAGGAAACAAAAAGTAATTTAGTTAGCCTGGATTCTGAAATATTAATTGCTGAAGTGGAATCTTCAAAGCAGAAAGTATTCTAGATAAAACTGAAAAGACACCAAATCCCCAACTAATGTGAAGTACGCTTGTTTTTCTAATGTACAACTCGTTTTTTTACCAATGATACTGCTTTTAAGTTAAGTTTCTCCACTATCACGGAAGAATACATAAAATGAAAGCTGCTGTAGAAAGATTCACCAGAAGCCAAAATTCTTATCAAGTAAGTAAACAGTCTTAAGTATCTGCTTTCAATCATTTTTCTTATTCTAAACGCAAGGTAAATGTAGTAATGTAAAACAAATCAAATATGTGAACAGATGCAGCCATAAGAAAAGATTAAAATTAATAATTAAAATATGTGGATCTGGCTAAAATGCAGAGACTTCTTTCATTGCAATATTACAATGAATTGCTGACATTTTACATCTTTCAAAAGTAATTATATCTACGATGTTAGTTGGGAACTGGGTGAATTGACAGCTTTGGAATAAATCTGTTCTTTAATTTGTATGCCAATGACTGATAGGAATTTAAAATCACATCAAACATAATAGCTACCTAAAACAGAACCAGATTCTGAAAGAACATTAAAAATGTTACTCGGTATAATAAGAAGCAATACTTTTTGTTACTTTTCAAAATTTTGCATTGTCAATTGTGATATTAAATAAGTTAACAATTAAATTGTAAATTTTTTTTGGAAAAAAATAATAATATTTGTGAGTAAGGAAGGCAAGAAATTTTAAGCTTACTTATAAAATCAAAACCATTCCCAGTTCAGATCCTACAAATGGTAGCAAAATTTCTAAAGTGGTCTCGCTTCCTTTTGCCAGGACTTTTGTGAAAAAATTTCCAAATAATAAAAAAAAAGGGTAAAGATACGGCTGCTTTGCTAACATTCATTTTGTCAGGAATTTTTAATAGCAACCTTTCAAATAAATAAGTATTCCAATAAAATGAAATAACCTATAAAACAAAATAAACATAAAAAAAGTAGCTTCCTTTTTTTTTTTGGTCTTCATTTTAAGTCCAAAAAATTTATTATTCATTAAGAAATTTCTCTTGTTGAAGAGTCACATACGGAATAAATATGAATAATATAGTTCACTCCTCATTCACATTGAAAACATCCAGCTATATACAAAGCAAAGCTTAATACAAACCTTTGATTAGAGTTCAAAAGCAATTTTTTAAATAAAACTGTTCAATGAAGAAGCTCTCGCCTGCAAACATTTGCAAATGTAAACTAATTCAAAAATAGATATGTAAGCCTTTTTTTTTTTTAATTTCTTTTTATTAAGTAATAAATAAATGAAATACCATTATAGCTTTAGTTGCTCATTAAATATTTGTACATTTTATAGGAAATAAAAAAAAAAAAAAGCTGCCGAGAAATAAAAATATGGATTCATTTATCAAACAATCTGTAAATAAAAATGCTCGACATGCATAACAAAAATCTGGGTTTTAAAATATTCGTCTCTTTGCAATTTACAACATTATTGGAAGATTTGGAATTTTAAGCATATAAAATCAGGAAATTACATAAAAGAAGGCAATTCCAAACTTCATGTCTATGTAGCTGCCACTTCGAACACCACCAGTCAGATCAAAGCCACCTGTTGTGAAGATATTATGACAATGACTTGAAAAAAATCATAAAGTTATGCCAATTAGAGAACAAAAATGTTTCTTATGATACTATCAATAAATGACAGTACTGTAATTAATAGAAGTAATCAAGACAACATAAATGTTTCATTTGTAAAACTAACTGGAACAATTCAACAGATATTTTGACTAAAAAAAGAGAAACAACTATGGGGAAGAAGAGAGAAATCTTGCCATATAGGAAATCAATTTTATAAATAATCTTAGGAAGCATTTATGACTAGACAATTTTGAAAATTCATGGCAGTTAAACCTCATTAGAAGTATGAAATAATAACATATAAAAATAATTTCTATCTATTCGGTTCCAGATAAGCCTCAAATAGTTCTACTAAACCATAATATACACTATATAATAATAAAAAAAATAAAAAACAAATTTATATGGAGCAAACAAAAATACAATGAAGCTTTCTATGTAAACTCTTGTCTGTAAAAAATAGGAGTTACAACAGTGTCTTTAAGGAACAATTGTTTCTTTTTGTATTGATTGATCGATTGATTTTCTTTTTTCAATCTTTTGGTATTGATAATTTTTTTTTTTAGAAGGCAAAAATTCAGTTTTGCTACGATATTCTGAATGTGAATGAGGTTATTCTGCTGCCATCCCGGAGGAGACGACCTTTGATAAAAAGAGTGAAATCCAGCAGTACTGAACTCATGCAAGGAGAATAAAAATGGCTACAGGGCAATTAACATCACAGCCTCTGAAAGGGCTTCACCAGGTACATTTTTTCTCCTTTGGGACTTGTGTAAATAGGTGCCCTTTTGTAATGTTCCACTAGCTCGTCCAATGTAGTAAACCGTCGCTGTCCAATGCAGAAAACGCCATCTTCCACGTGCACTCTAAAATGCTTATTTCTACCAGGGGCTTTTAGAGACACTGAGTAGTCTCCTACCTAAAAAAACAAAATAAAAGAGCATTAGTTAATAGAGTAGGGCATATTTAAATTTTTCTTATTTTATTTGGGAGTTTGTTAATGAATTAAGCAACAAAAAATTGTCAAACTTTCTATGTTACCCTTAGGAATTTCTGAGATTTTTACTATTCGGAGAACTACTTATGCCCTCTAAGACTTCAATACAAAAGAAATGTTTGATTATCAAACCTGTAAACCTTACATTAATATTGTTATGTGCAGAAATATATCCTCTACTAAAATGTTAAACCATTGCCAAAAAAGTGTTTTAAATATTTTATTGCCGACTTATCTATTTTATTTACAGGATTGACATTTTTCTTAAGTTTCTAAACAACAATATTAAATATAATTTGAACATCTTCTTTTCGTTTTGAAAACATGTACAGAAAACTTTTAGTCTTTAATACCAAGCTAACTTAATTGAGTCAGATTTTTCAGTATCTTTGATGTGAAAAAAAAAAAAGAAAACCAAATAGGAAAAATGTAATAATTGTTCTGCCTTTGGGCAGAAAATTTTTTGTTCAATTAGGCATAAATTATTAAACTAAAATCTTAAAAAAAGTTTCCCCAATATAATCTATCTGTGATTCTGTTTCAATATAGTAATAGTAACAAATTAAATCTGTCTGGATGGAATTATTAATTATTATCAGTTTCAAAGGCTTTCAAACAGAGCCCTGTCCTTCACAGTTTCCTTAAAAATTCTGGATCCTTCTAATATCTTGCAGAAACTTAAGTTTTTTTTAGAAAGGTAGAAGAAAAAATGCATAGCAAAATAAATAGAAAGCTAATAACAATTAATAAAGTCATCCTTTCTAATTCTCAAATGTCTTATCTTGACATTTTATCAGAGAGCATTTTTCAGGGGTTTCAACTGATTAAAATTTTCAGATAGTGGCGACACTTAAAAAAGTAAAATATTGAATTAAATAAGTGATATTTTTTTGCAAAGTGAAAAAGTACAACAACATTTAAACCAGCTGAGTATTTTGATTTGTTAAAATAGCTCATAATTTATTATTGCAATACTCAATATCAGATACTTAAATATCAGATATTGAAATTTCTCTAAAGAAATTGAAACTTTTTTTATTTTTAAAAGCAATTTTTGTTTTAATCAAGAACTAAGGAATAATATAATAATACTTAGAAATTGCTAGATACAAATTAAAACTGAATTTTTAAAATACTTTAGGTAATCAGTTTTGTTTTATTTGTCTTAAATAAATAAATAAATAAATAAATGAATCATTCATTAAAAATCTTTTCTTTTTTTCACTTAATTTTCCATTGAAATAAAATCCCAAAATGCAATATATGTAAAAAATATAGTATTTTTTTTTTTTTTTTTTTTTAATGTTTGCTCTTGTTAATAGAAAAGCTACAAGCTATACAAACAATGAAATCTAATGGCAACTTTAGACTTAAAGAAGTTAATAATAAAGAGAAGAAAAACAAAGATAATGGATAAAACACAATGGATACAATTGTCCTTTTCTTCCCATTCTCTTGCTGTGACCTCCAAATAATGAGAATTATTCAGAAAATAAATGTAGCGTCACAAGGCTGTAATTTCTAAGGCATTTGGCTTTTAAATTCTACTCAGCCTAACATTCTTTGCTTCTTTTTCATTAAAAATGGTTAAGCAAAATTTAATAAAGGCCTACATTGGGGAAAAAAAAGCAAAAAAACCATGTTTTGAACTGCATTCAAATTTTTTAAAGTAGTTTTAAAGTATTTGCTACAATATTATTTAACTTTGTAATGAAATCAGAATGACAAACCAAACCAAAATCAGCTAAAAATGCATGAACTGCTTTATATATATAATTTATGTAATTATATTCTTCAAATTTTAATGTGTTTATTATTGATAATCATCCTATGACAGTGCTTTGTCATATTTACTGCAGCTAACAACCATATCTTTCTCAAAATATATTCCTGAATCTATTTATCACAGATTAAACAATTAGAACTGAAATGGATAAAATCTTCAATAGAAAAGGATCATGGAAGGACTAAGAGTTACAAATCTATTTAATCCTGCCATAAATTTCAGAACATTTAAAAATTTATAACCTCACCGCTTTTTAAGAATAGCATGTGATATTTACATCCAATCATTTAAAAGCGTAGAATATTAATAATGCATAAGCTTGCTTAAACAAAATAACATCTTTTCTGTTTAATTTCATTATAAAGTATTAATTTTGAAAAGAAAACTGAGGGGGAAAAAAAAGGACAGCAAAACAGTCAAAAATAAGATATCTTAATGGTGTAATTAATTAATAAATATCTTACCTACACTTTGAATTTAATTATACAAAAGATCTACGTGTAAATTGCAATTTAGTACAACTTAAATTGCTCTCTTTTCATGATGAATGGCCAATATTTCAAAAGAAAAAAAGCCTACTGAGAAACTAACATTACAGTAAAAGGTATATATCATTAATAAACATGCTTGGAATATCTCTTAACCCATTTTTAGAAGTCACACATTTGTAATTAAAAGAACATCAATGAATATATATTTATACATGTTTTTTTTAAAAAAAAATCATTTAGCGTTTTTTTTGTTTTTTTTTAATTACAAGTGTACTTTTGTAATAGTTTTAGTTCATTTATTAAAAGCTAAAAAGACATTTAATGTTTCAATTAACTACTACTTTTTTCCCCTTAATAATTAGAGCAGTAACAATATTTACACAAGACTAACTGCTTTTTTTTTTTCTTTTCTGTTTGTAATGTCATAGTTCCAAAGCTAAAGGTTAATGAAATTGGCCAGGATTTCCTGTAGGCCTCTGAAATCCCATCTTTCTGTTTATATC
>JAFIDM010003189.1:61031314-61042150 GCA_023159025.1 Thereuonema tuberculata | reverse complement strand
AAAGAACATTAGATCTGGGAAAGTACTTATTGTATTTTAAATGTAACTTATTTATTTTTACTTCGAAAAGTGTTAATATGATACATTATAAAAAATGGATTGAATCGAGAAACTGTACAAATATTTATATAAAGAAATCGAAAGAGTTTAATGCTTACAGAAAATTGTTCTGCCTTCTACTTGTCTGTACGTTTGTGTGTGTATAATATAAATTGTAAAATTTTTCTAATGCCTCACTTGAGGTTGCATGTTAAACTGTGCCTTTCGAAATTAATTTTTATGATTATTTTAATAAACTGTTAGTAATATTTTTATTAAGAGCATTTGAAATTGTCAGTGTTTTTTTTTATTATTAGAGATTTAACCTTAATATTTTTCAGTGAATTACGAAGTTATATATCATTTATAGAAATCAGGATCTTTTACAAATTATTTAGTCATTGCTGTGGATTTCTTGAAAATATTACAACCCGTTCTAATTGCCGTTGAATTCAATTGTTGACGAAGATCATAACCACAGGAATTGAAGCAGACTTAGATCACCTTCAACTAAACAACCCCTCACTTCTTTTTAATGTGATTTGTGTTTCAGTAATCTAACATCACTTCTTCAAGCAAATATAATTATAATAGCTCTCCGTCCATTTGAAGTGGAGAGAATTTCGAAGCGGAGACATTTCTATGAATGGGCGTGACGTCAAGGTGACGTGTTCCAAAGCTTCACTCCGATTGGTTACTTTCCGGCTGACTTTCCGTTTCGCTTGATCAAAAACCATTCGGTCAACGTGTTGGGCAAACAACCGTCGCTCGAAAACCTGTCAGACAAGTTCGCATGCGACCTGGGGTCCTTGGACAAGGGGTTTTGCTTTATCGTGTTCGCCCTACTTAAGGATTCAGTGAGGTCTCTTCCAGTTTTGATGGCGAATGGAAGCACCTTCCCTGAAAAAGTGGCCAAAACCAGTTACATGCCATCCTATCAATGTAGTTGAATAATGTTGTCATATTTAACAGAAGTTGTAGGATTCTCCAAACGTAATGTATGTTTAATATTTTTATCATTTTATTATTATTTATGAATACAGGTAAGCCCCGAACAACACGGTACTTGAAGAACACGAGTTTCGAAGAACACGGATACCTTCCCCCGAATTACACGGTTTCAAACTACACGATTTTAGAGTAATTCTTTTGAAAAAAAAATAAAATACATATTATTTGATATAAAATTACAGGAGTTAAAAATTTAGTGTAATATTCTCATCAATTATGTCAGCGTTTAATGAAGTTTTAACCTTTTTAATACTTTTAGTGTTTTAGAATTATATTTTTCCCAATTAATTTGACTGAATAATTTATATTTTATATAGTTTTCCAATCTTAAACCAAAATTATTCTTCAATTTATTGATTTGAAAGATTTTTAACCAATTGTATTGAGTTAGTTTTTCATTATTTTGATCTGGGGGCACGGAAGTGCCCCCGCCAAGACGAGCGTTTCGTCGTATTTTCGAACCCCCATAGCTTCGGCCTGGATAATACTAAAGAGCTCAAATTTTCAGGATAAGATGCAGTTAGCAGACTAATGAAATACACTAAGTTTCATTTATTTAGCTTTTATACTTAGGATTTTATTAATACCTAAAATACGTCGATTCCGTCACTGACTGACTGACTGATTCATGATCATCAAAACCTCTAGGGTACTTCCTGAAGTCCTAGAAAGCTGAAATTTGGTATGCAGGCTAGAATTAGCACACAAGCAACAACAAAATTAAGAAATCCGTAACTTTCACACTCCAACCCCTCATAAAGGGGGGGGGTTCTGGTTATGTATTATCGAACCCTCATAGCTTCGGCCTGGATAATACGAGAGAGCTCACATTTTCAGGATAAGATGCGGTTAGCAGACTAATGAAATACGCTTCGTTTCATTATCTAGCTTTTATACTTTGAATTTTATTAATATCTAAAATACATCGATTTCGTCCATGATTCACTGACGAACTCACTGACTCACGATCATCAAAACCTCTAGGATACTTCCTGAAGTCCTAGAAAGCTGAAATTTGGTTTGCAGGCTAGGTTTAACACACAAACAACAAACAAATTAAGAAATCTGTAACTTTCACCCTCCAACCCCTCATAAAAGGGGTTCCGGTTCTTTATTATAGCCTACAACAATTTCTGATAGGTATATCCCACCCAAAACATTTCATGTAAAATAAGTTGCGAAGACTCCCATGCTCATAACATTTTCACTGTTAAAAAGTTATCAGATCTCATCTTACAAAAAGAAATGAAATCCCACCCAAAACATTTCATGTAACATAAGTTGCCAAGACTCATATGGTCATAACGCTTTCAGTGTTAAAAAGATGAGAGATCTCATGTAGAGCCAAGCCCCTAACTCTACAAGGCTTAACTCTACAAGCCCTAACTCTAAAAACCCTATATCTTGGTCAAAAAGTATGGCTTGGCACTATTTCATCCCACCCAAAATGTTTCATGTAAAATACGTTGCCAAGATGCTCATAACGCTTTCACTGTTAAAAAGTTATCCGATCTCATGTAGAGCCAAGCCTCTCACTCTACAAGGCCTAACTCCATGGGATTGTCTGTGTGACAGCCACGAAACGGCCAAGCCATACTTTTTGACCAAGATATAGGCTTTTTAGAGTTAGGGCTTGTAGAGTTAGGGGCTTGGCTCTACATGAGATCTCATATCTTTTTAACACTGAAAGCGTTATAAACATGTGAAGGCTTGTTCGCACTATAGCGTTTTGCTGCGTCAAACGTTAAGTTTATGTAAGATAAATGCTTTTGCGTCTCAGTTTAAGGCCAAACGTATATCTTGAAATCAGCGAACATCTGCGTCTCCTCAGGCGTAAAGCCAGCCAATCAGATCTTGTGTGTGAGCAACATCCAATCACAGAGCACTGACGTATTCCTACAACTTTTGAAGATCGAAAGCAAGTTTTCTGACGCCATTTTGTTCACCGCTTCGTTGTGATCGAAGGTTATTACGAATTAAATATCACATTGAGGAGATTAATTTTCGAAAATAAACAATATTTTTACTGAAATAAATTAATGCTATGCGTCAGAATGTGCAGATCTCACCTTTGTAAAGAGATTTTGCATGTAAATCAACATCAAAGGTAGCGGTAGCCAATCGGAGTGTGTGTGTTAATCAACAGCCAATCCGAGAGCATTGATACAAATTTTGCCGGGAAAACGGAATATTAACAATTGTGATCGCCAGCCATTTGACCGTCGTTCGTCTCCAGTAGTTTTTTTTGACAAAATTTGTTTTTAATATCTGTACATCGTTTTTTTGTTTCATATACTTCTTTATGAAAGAAATAATCGCTTGGAAATATTCATAAATGTAGGTTTTTAAACAAAATATACATTACAATTTCGAATGTTGCATGAATTTATTAAAAGATGAAGGTTAGTATGTCATAACAGAATTGTGATCAGCCACTGCATAATACTGAAGTACTCCAATCCCGAAGAAAAGTATGATAAATTTTCATAAATAATATCAGTAGCCTAAGTGAACAAGTGACTAAAATCATAAATTAAAATAAGGCTAGGAAAATTTTACTGTTCCAATGATAAAGCACAACATGAATTTGTGGTTTCAGTATCCCTCCTGAATGAATTTACTGCTTCACTAAATATAATATATTTGTTTCTAATTTTTCTTAAATTCCCATAAACATTTGCTAATGTTTTCTTTTTTATATATGACTGCTATGTTGTGTGATATTGGGTGTTACATTACAAAAAAAAAAAAGAAGAAATTTCACTAAAGTTTTGGTTTATGTGATTGAAGTGCAGAAATTGTTTTGGAATCTTATAAGTTTCTTTATTATGATTTCTGATAAAAAAAAAAAAATAAGCATTATTATGTTTGGTTGATTCTCATTACAATAAAGAACTGAAATTACTTAGATTCATTATCTTCATAATTCATATGTGTTTTTATATTGTCTCTTAAAAGATTACAGTTGTAGGGTCAGTAAGCTTCTGTTAGTTGGTGATGTGTTATTTACCTTGAATACAATAAATTATTGGCAGTCAATTTTCTGTAATTCAATTTCATATTTTTTTATTCTACTCAATAAATATTTGTTGACAAGTACTATGAATTTAAAATAGAAAACAAAATAACAGGGTTCTCCAGAGAAGTAATTATAATCCCTCAGCAAAATATGGAAACATAAAAAGTACAAAGTATGAAACAGGGTTTTCAATGTACGTATTCATGTAGTAAATATAATGCAAAAAAAAATATTATGGAAACATGGTTGAAATAAAACAGATGCAGTAAAGCAAAATAAATTACACAAAAAAAATACTCATAAATTAAAATAACGCTAGGAAAATGGTACTTTTCCAATGAATAGGTAACATATCTAAATCACAATATAAGCAGTTTCCGCTTGCCGTTAACTTGCGAACGCATGTTAACGTTAAAGTGCGCTCTGATTTTGCCGCTGACGGTTACACGACGTTTACGCAAACACAACGCTGACGCTATAGTGCGAACAAGCCTTTAGTCTTGGCAACTTATGTTACATGAAATGTTTTGGGTGGGATTATTTTTTTCCCTATTGACAATATAAATGCTATTCAGAATTATTTTACAAATAATTTTTTTAATAGTAAGTATTTTAAATTTAAAAAAAAAAAAATTTTAGTTTTATATTTAACAAAAAAAAATTAAACGTAACGTTTTTTTTTTTTTATTTTTACACTTGAAACGAAATCCCGTTTTTTGTAGTCTCGAACAACACGGTTTCAAAGAACACGCAACCAATTAATCGTGTTCTTCGGGGGTTACCTGTATTCATCTAAGGATTATGTCGCACCAATACTAATATCACAATTCAAAATAAAGTATTCTACGATTATAGATTTTAATTCGTTCTATGAATACAGTAAGGTGAAATTGCAACTTTTTTCTTTTTATGTAATCAAATGAAGGATTTAAAGCAGATAGAGAGAAATATCAATCAATCATCAAATATATATATAATTAGCTAAGTTCGTCTGTCTGTCTGTAACTCGATATAATTAACCTATTAAGATAGATCCAAGGTTCTCAATGGTACCATTGAATCAAGGGTATTCAAATTGGATGAAATATTAGTTCATTGTGTCATTCCATTTGTTTCCATGGACGCTGATCTAGACAACTGAAATTCTAACAAAACATACGTTCAAAACCAAATAATTTTGATACCACTGCACCCATTCTAATGAAATTTGTTATACTTACTCAGTTGTTTACGCTTAATTCTAAATTCAAAACCATTTTTGCCGTAGAAGCTTCGTTCACAATTTAGCGCAGTATTTAGATTACAAAGGTGAGTTTTAAATGCCTTTCGGCGTTATGGGTCAAAAATAATAATTATTCAATTCTTACTTTTATTAAAATTTATTTACAAGGACAAACTTTAGATATGGTTGGTATTTATTTACCAGAGCCTGTTTTTAGTCATGGACAGTTATATGTTGCTATTTCTCGAGCACGTCGTGCTTGCGACATCAAAATCAAAATTCTTGACCGAATAGATCAAGGACATTGATAGAAGGATCTGATGCTGTTTTTACAAAAAATGTAGTTTATAAGGAGATATTTACTTTATAGTTGATAGTTGAAAATTTAATCATGAAAATATTATAAATACTAGAAGTAATTGGTTAAATATTTTCAAAATAGATGGACCAAAAAATAATTTTGGTCTTAGATCAATTAACTTGATCAAGTATAAGCTTTTTTCACAATTAAAGTGGGATAATTACAAATACGACAAAATAAACCAAATTAAAAAACAATTAATTTCGGATGTAATTCAGGAAAAAATTATTCTAAATTTATAATTGTAATTAACTAACCTTTTTATTTATTTATTTATTTATTTATTTATTTATTTATTTTATTTTATTATTTTTTTTTTTTCATATCAAAATATCAGCACCTATATCACAGGTATACATTACTATTTAAGTATACCTAATAGGACTGCTAACATTTAAAACAAAAAAAAAAAAAAATAATAAAATGATTTTTCAGATTTTTTATGCCTGTCGTCCGACAGGCTTTGCTGCTACTTAAAGATTATAAAAGATCAAATGAGACATTCTAAATGCTGAACGACACCCCATATCCCTAGATAAAGGAAATGTAGATAATTCAAAACTATCCAGACATTAAATATGCATCTTTTTTTTTTTATCTAATGCCCGGGTTCTTAGAACTTTCGTCTGTTGGCCTGGACAAGGTCAGTGATACTTGTGAGCTATTTCGCTGAGGAATCATTACCCAGGGAACACCATAGGCTCACACTATACCCGTAGAAACAGAGAAGAAGAAAGCAGAAACATCCAGGCCCGCTCTGGGATTTGAACCCAGATTCCGCCGTACGAATTGAACCCATGGAAGTTGAAAACATAGAAGATTCCGCATGGCCTTCAGGACCGCGGCGCAAACCACTCGGCCATGCCGGTACGACTAAGTACACTTATCTCCCAACAAGTAATTGGACACCTGTGATAGACAAGGAAAACGAAGTTTATTCACTGTCAATAGTTGGTTGAGCCTCCACGAGCGGTGATTACAGCTGCGACCCTCCGGGGATACTCAACCATCCGTTGTACGATGGCGAGCGGTATTTTCTTCTACTCGGCTTGTAGAAACGAGGTCAGTTCCTTCACCGATTTTGGACGGAGGGGGCACCCCTTAAGTCGACGCTCCAACTCGTCCCAGAGGTGCTTGATAGGGTTAAGGCTCGCCGTCGTACCGGCGCAGGCCAGTCCAGTCGTTTAACCCCATTGTCACTATACCAAGCTATGGTGGACCTCGCAACATGACAGGTGGCATTGTCATCCTGAAAGTAACATGCGTCCACCCCGTAAAGCTGCCACAACGTAGCAAGCGCATGGTCATCCTAAATGGTCCTGTAGGTCTCGGCGTTGAGTCTACCAGGAATTGCGACCAAGGGTCCCGTGCCATACCAGGAAAAACACCCCACAGGATAACTCCACCTCCGCCGAACTTCACTGTTGGCACAATATATTCCGGCAGGAGGCGTTCTCCAGGCAGACGCCAAACCTAGACCCTGCCATCCGAACGGTAGAGGGTGAACATTGATTCGTCGCTCCAGAGAACCTGTTTCCACTGTTGACGTTCTTTGCACCACGTTAGCGAACACCGCGATTGGACTTGGTGATCAAAAGCTTGTGGGTGGCAGCACGTCTATGATAACCGAGCAGATGGGCTTCGTTACGGATGGTATTCATCGACACAACCATCCCAGTTGCCTGTTGGAATTCCTCGCGGATTTGGGGCGGGTCTTCCGAAGTCCTCTGGACAGCACCCGTCGGTCTCTAACTCCCAGTTTTATGGGTCTGCGGGGTCGGGGCACTTTTCGACAATCACTCCTCTCCTTCCACTTGCAAATCACATAGGCTACTGTCGATTTTGGGTACGTAAACTCGCTGGATATGTCACGTATGGATCGGCCATCTGTGATACCCGACAATTACCCCTTTTGAAATCGGAGAGCTTCGAACTGCGTGGCATCTTGCATGCGACTGTTGGCGTTGTTGTTTTTCACACGATATTTAAAGGCAGCTGCCGTGACGTGTCTCAGAACCGCCGATATCCTCGTTTGCAGGGGTGTTGGGAGGTAGTGTACAATCCTAATAGTTATTCTTATGATGACGAGTCCGTAGAAGGACGAACCGGCCGTTCCCAACTCCTTCCCATAATTCTAATCAGAAAGGCAGTTTCTCCTTTTATTCAAGTGCTGTTTTTCATTTCCTTTAGTTATTCTTATACTAATACGTATTCTTATACTGTAATTTATTATGATTTGTGTTAAGTAGAATTAGATGCTTCTAACAACATGAATGACGAGGAAACATTTATTGTCTTGCTAACATCAATTGGATGTACAAAAAGATTATTTTAAGGAATAGGTAAATTGGATTGATTTATCGTGACAACCGCAATCCTCGGAGAGGTTTCAAAGAGCTTCGTATCAAAATCAAGAGATTGAAGAAGCTGATATTACATTAGAATTTCAGTTCTAAAATGTTTTGAGTTATCATTGTTATTGAGCTGTAAGGACAATCTATTCTAATTATACCAAATCAACTTATCTCCAAAATTTCAGCTATTTAGGATATACAATTTAAGTTCTTTCGATCATAGACTAACGGATGATAGACATGATTATTTCAATGTATAATAAGGGATGTTACAGACTCCTCTTCTTAAGCTGCTTCATTTGGGATCGTTGGTGTGGATAACCTTCCTCCATTTTCCTCTTTCCAAACCAAGCTCCGGGAGTTCGATCAGTGTCCATCCGTCTTTTCCTTCTTCCTTGTATCTCTCTAGACCAGACAAATCCAGCATTTTACGCCTTATGTGTTCAAACCTAGCCTAGATTCTCTCACTTTTAGTGAAATCCTTTGCATCTTCATTTTACTGATTGTATAAGTATTTGTCACCTTACCCATTCTTATCACACCCTCTCATCTCATTTACTTCTAACCTATTCTCCATTCTTGTTCTTTTGTTCTGTCTCGGCCCCATACATCAACGATGGTCTCACCTTGCGTATCTCTTCCAGTTCATCCATCCAGGATTTATTTCCCCATCCAGATCGTCATCATTTTGCATTCGAAGCCAAGATATTTAAAGTTGATCACTTGAGATATACTCTCTCCCTGCAGTTTAATATTTGCTCTTGGTCTCGTGTTCCCCGGAACTCATAAATTCAGTTTTTAATCTATTTATTCTCCTACCTCCCCTTTATCTGGCACGAGAAACCATGGCTCAGTAAAGCCTACACGTGAAAGGGTAAACAAAGGTAATCTCCAAATTGAAATAGTGAATTTATACAATGCTAGCATAAGACAGAGTAATTGTGATATGGAATTAGAGAACATTGAAAGCAGTAAGTATAAAATAAGTATTAGTCAAAGTAAAACGATGGAAAACATCACTGGAATGTACAAAATAATTGATGGAATTGAATACAAGTGTCACATTCATTCAGAAAAATAATAACCTGAATCTCGTAGACGAAACTGAGACCATGTAAAGAAATTGTTATAAGATTCACTCGTGAAGAAGAAGACACTTTTCAAATCTGATGCGATAGAAAGAGACTAAAGCCCATTTTCCGTGGAGCCGAAAATCGGTCTTTCGAATCCATGTGCAATGCGCTGAAGCGTTTTTGAGACCAAAATTATCATATTGAAATGAAAAAAAGGTAAGGTGACTGATGGTGTTTTGAATATGTAAATTTTGGACTGAATCGCCCTATTTTTAAATTGTGTTCCAAAACACCTTCATTCACCTTCCCTTTTTTTTCATTTCAATATGATAATTTTGGTCTCAAACGCTCACCTTAAGCCCATTGCACATGGATCCGACCGACCGATTTTCGGATTCATGTGCAATGGGCTTTAGAGGTAATTCAAAGGTTCTTGAAATGTTTTTAATAATAAGATCAAAGAAGATAATATGAATTTTCGAAAGGTTTACAACAAAGAATAAAACTGCCTGATTATTTACGGAAAATCTGTAAGAATAATAAGGTTATATAGAAAAATGGAGGAACATATTGTCAGAAATTTCAAAATTTCAAAAATTGCAAATAACGAAGAATAATGTGCAATATGGTGATGTTTACGAGTAGACGTGTAGGGATTGTTACTTTCGGATACTTTGGAAATACCGGAAGACATTTCGGAAGACGGAGAACGAATCTAATGACTTATCAATCATAATTCTAGGTGCTACAGTTGTACAAGATATGAACTGTTGCAAAATTTTCAAAGTCCAGATTTTCGTTTTGGCCAGTCCGATTTTCATTATTTTTGATATACATGTAGATTACGATGTTTTGAAGTACTTTGCAAAATTTCAGTCAAAAATATGCAACAGGGCGCGAGATTTAAACTGTCCATTTAAATTTGTTAAACACAATTTAACATTTTTGGAAATATCTCGGAAACCAATTGGGATATCAAAAGACTGCACCATAATTGTAGGTGCTACAATTTGACTTTAGGTTGTTCTATATAGGGTAGAACGAGATGTGAACAGTGGCAAAATCTGTAAGCTCCAGATTTTCGTTTGGGCGCGTCCGATTTTAGTTATTTTTGATACATAACTGTTCCATACTTCCTTTGTAGGTCTTTTCTCCTACAATATGTATTGTGATAAAAAATCTTCATCATCTCTAAATTAAATGTAATAATTTACATTTATTATGAAAAAGCAAATTTTCAAGGGAATGTCGTTCCCCTTTTCTCAAGCCTATTTACAATGAGTTAGCGAAATTTTTTTGAACAATTAAAATATTACATGATGTTATATGTCTTACATATACATTTTGTTAATACCAATATCACAGCTTTCTATTATTAAAACCATTTTTTAAAAAACTTTCTATTTGTTAATTTTTGCTAATTCTTCTATTGTGACCTTATTATTGCAATTTTTACACATCTTCTCAATTAAAACTTTTGCTACTCTTACAAAGTATTCAAGTCCTTCAAGTCCTTCACTCCTATTGATATTTCCTTCTTTCGTATTATGAATGTACATGCTTTCAATCATTTTTCGTGTTTTTGTTTCTTTCTCCATAACACATAAACTTTTAATTTCACTATTAACGCAGTGCGTTTTTTTATCACAATGTCCAGCAAACTCTGCCTTATCTATTAATTGATTTTCTATGTAGTAGCCATTTTCCATAATACGTTCCTTTACCGTTCTTTTACTTTCTCCAAGATAGAACAATTT
>JAFIDM010003189.1:61005965-61031214 GCA_023159025.1 Thereuonema tuberculata | reverse complement strand
TTCTTTAAATAATGCTAACTCCAACTACAGAAGAACCCCGATTATCCGAGTTAATCTGGACCAAGCCTAACTTGGATAACCGAAAAACTCGGTTAAAGCGAAAATTGTAAATAAAATAAATCGTATAGGTTTAAATGTATATTTTAACAAATACAAAAGTTATATAGATACACTACATACAATTCATATTGAAAGAGTTCTTTTACTTAAAAAAGTCCTTCATTGTTTTTTGTTTTACGTTAATTTGGCAATGTTTCGATTCCAGGTAGGGGGTATATGACTAGACGAACGAAGATTAATTGCGACCAATATTCTACGAATTCTCTTTCGTTTTCCTGAGTGTTTGTGAGATCAAGTTCAGAATTTTTTTCGGTAGCTTTAAAAATGGAAAATGTAGAACCAAAAAAAAATTTTAAAAAATCCTAGAAGTAGCTCGGTTAAAGCGGAAACTCGGATAATCGGGGTTCTACTGTATATAAGAATCAAATCTTGCACATTTAAAATAGCAAATCATCCAAATAAATATTCGTGATTGCCTGATATTCCTAAAACCAATTAGAACTTTCAATAAGTTTCTCTCATTGTAATAAGGCACAGACAATCTTAGATTATTACTGATTTACTTCATTAATATTGGGATAATACAGTCTGTTTAACATATCTTAGGTGGATTGCAGTAGATTTTTTATTATCCATTTCCAAACGATAGTAGATCATATTATAATGTAACAGAAGCAAAGTTTGCATCAGACAGTCTGTAAAACTAGATAATTTTAAACAAACTATAAAGAAAAGAAGTAACGGGACAGAAACTTTACTTATGAGATCAGAGCTTGAATAAATGATGAAGTTTTGATAATCAAATATATTGTAAGACAAGTAGCTTTCTAAGGAAACAAAAGGCCCAGAATAGAAATAACAGAATTTTAGTCAAACGCCAAACATCAATAAATTTTTGAAATAGTTGCTGAATTTACAAATGTAGCATTTGATTCTGATTTAAGGAAATGATCTCTCCTTTTAACAATCAGATGAAGTTTTTACATCCTCTCAATATTAAATGATGATAACTAAATGATTTTGGAGAACTTATCTTTGTTACCTTCTTGATTTACATTGTGACAAAAGAATTACACAAATACATATGAAGATCCAAGGTCAGCAAAGTGATTACAGGAAGGACAAGCTCCAAATATTAACAAAAAAGGGGAAAATCTAGTTTCTTGTGATCAAGACTGCTGTGTAAGGAAGTTGACATCATACAGAAAAAATAAAATAGTTATAAGAAAAATTGCTGTTCTCCAACCAACATCTGACCCCAAGTCAGGTTTCCAAAAATACTCAGCAATGGGGAAAAATTTAATGGTCATAGCTTTTATCATTATGAAAAACATAGTGATTTAATTAGCAGACATACTTTTCAAAATACATAAACACCAATAAGTGAGATCAAGTGGTTACTGGGCGACATCCCAGAACAGCTACTTCACGCTTTGTTGGTGATCATCAGCTGGGAGTAGTCACCAGTAAACGAGATCTAAGTACACAGGTTAATAGGAATTATCGTACGAAGTAATACTTATTGACTATTTAGCCATGATTTACAAATTTATAAACATGGTAAATAAAAGGATATATTACATATTCACCATCAATTAATTTTAATTCCAATATAATTATTTTGGAGTTTTCAATATTCCTGCTCAAATATATTTTTGAAATTATTCTTATTTCTTGAAATTCAAAATGTCATTTTCTTACAATCATATTTTTTGCCAACGTAAGCGTAACCATGTACAGCGTATATGGTTATAAAAATAACCATGTTTCACTGGAACTAATGGCCTTTTGTGCTGTGGCATTTACATCATTGATTTAGTGCAGTTGTGGCACTACTGTACCATTCAGGGACTATGCTATTGTAATCAGAAAGGATTAGATTAGATTAATGGAAAGTGGGTGGCATGACTGCCAAGCACGTCGACCTGAAAGATCTTTTGTACTATCCCACGGAAAGAAGGACAGACGGAGAGAAAGACAGAAAGGATGGTGTGAGAAATGCAGGGGAAACGGGAGAACCCTGGGAATACCTGCCCAGCATGGATCACCACCATCAACAAAACCCACATGAGAATCGAACCCGGGACTCAGAGGTGAGAGGCCAGTGTCTTAGCGACATCGCCAACTGCGCGGCCTATTAGAAAGGATAGTTTCGCAGAAGTTAGTTTGGGGTTTTTCATTAACTAAGTGGTTACTTATCGGCCAATTAATAACTACTGAATTTTTACTTGTGGAACTATTTCCCTGCTCAACATTTCAAACCGGCACAGATTTCTGTAACTGCTGTGCAGTGTTTCAGTAAAAAGGATTTTGATATCCTATAAGTAGAACAATTGAAGGAAAGGGACAGAATCAATTAAGTCATTTTGATTTATATTTAAGGTTTTTGTTAGTCAATCAAATCCAAAGATTGAATCAGATTGACACCAAAAATATATAAAGAGAAAGTGAAAATAAATAAAATGCACTTACTTACAAACATATAGAAGAGAGAATTAAAAACGATGGCAATAAACCGACAGTTTCAGAATAATCCGCGTATTCCTTCATCAGGGATGGCACAAACATACAAGGCATCACAACAATATTTTAAGACAACCTGAGGTTGGAATCCATGGTGAAAGTGAGGGAAGTAATGGGATTAGGCAAGTTTAGCAATAGTGATGAGCGTTTTGCACGCCAGTGATAGGGTTAAGACTCAAGCTGGATTTTATGGAAGGATTCAGCTAGGAGTTGGTGGGATAGGGGTTTAGCAGCGGAGAAGTTGGGGGGGTGTCCAGTTTCTTTATACTGTATAATGGTGTACGAACATGTAAGGTCTGTGTTATTGAAGGCTTTTTTATGTTCTTTAATGCGTGTGGATAGGGGTCGGGATGTTTGTCCCACGTAGCCAAAGGAGCATTGGTTAATTGGGATCCAGTATATAATATTTGAGGAGTTATTTAGTTGCTTTGTTTGTGTTGTGTTTATGTACATTTTATTTATTTTCACTTTCTCTTTATTTTAATACACGCACAATAAGTCTCCTTGTCTTACCAAAAATATATCTTCCTTGCTTAGGCCTGACCTGGCCCAATAAATTACATCATTGGAAAATCATGACGACTTCTTGAATATCAACTATAATGATATAATTTTGTCCCATCTCCATGTTCAGCTTTTTATGTAGTAGAAGAATTAGTACAGAGAAGAATCTGTGGCGTAACAATAGGGATATGTCCTCATCAAAAACAACACAATAAGCGATTGAAAAACAAAAAAAAGGTCAAGCTTTCCATCTCAACTCATGGTTACATTGTTGACAAGAATGTTTCATCTAGACTGACGATCATCAAAATTTTACAAAAAAAAAAACACCTTAAAGAATTTTTTGTTGAATTGAACCTCGAATAAAACATTCAATCAACAAAACTTGCTGATTTGCCAGCTTTGAATTATGAGTCTTCGCTAATGGAGTCACACTATTTGTGTTTGGACTATTTCAGCTGTGTTTATTTTTGGCTTGTTGACAAATGAATGACGTTTATTGATGCCGTGCAATTGGCATGAACGGAGATACTTGACCTCTTAATATTTTGGTAAGCTTTTAGTTTTCTTCGTAAAGAGTTTAAAAAAAAAATAAAATGAAACATTGTTAAGGAATTTAAGCAGAAATAAAATTGCAACTTAATATTTGGCTACAATGTTCATAAATGCACTTTAATTTGATAAAATAATGAGAAATTTGATAGTCCAAAGTGAAAGAATTTACCAAATTAAAAGAAATCTAACACAAAACTACTTGAAAGACTTGAACTTACTTTATATAAAATACTGCCTTACTTTTCTTCCCTTTATTTTTTAAAGTTATGAAAACAGTACAAAAGAAAAATATATCTGTTGTCGTGCTGCCAAATACAAGCAACTAAAAATTTAGGTTTCCAAATTTCCATTTGAAGAAAATTTCACATTATATCTGTAAATTCTTTTATATAAATAATCTACATCCAATTACTTTAAATCAATCATCGCTGCTAGCCAACACATACACATTTATCATCAGGTGAACCTCCGGAAGAAATTTTGGAATATAAAGGACAGATAATCTCTTATTCATTATTAAGCATTTTCAGTTTCAAGAGGATGTGCTCAATAGTTCAAAATTTAGTAAGGAAACAGTGATTTCCTATACTTCCCTTTACATTAGAAAATAAGCTAAAATGTAAATATTAACAATACTATGGTTTTTGGGCTTTTCTTCAACCTCTAAACAACAATTACATGTTAATGCAATTTGAAAAGTTTCATTGGTCCCATTTGAATTTTTTATGTAGTCTTTTTTAATTTAAAATATTTAACATTTTCTATCAAATTTTTTAGTTTTGATTTAAGTTGCCGATTAGTATAAGGCTGCACATCTACCGCAGAAACATGCAAAACTCATTTTCTGATTCGTATCGGAAAAGGTTCAGCTTTTCTGTCTGTGGTTCTAATGCCACAGCTACAGAAACTGAAAGTTTTACCACTCAATTATGGTTCTGACACCAACTATCAAGCATCAGCTATTAAAATGCATTCACATGTAGTTTAACAGTGTCATTCTTTGTGTTCAATGGTTCATTAGCAGACAAAAGAACTAGACAACTTAATTTCATGAATGTCTTGAGATTATTAACGGATCATGTTAGCTGCTGACACTCATGGGATGAGTCAACCATGTGTCAACAACAGAGGGAAGAAAATGTCAGAAGTTTTGTTAATTTCGAATCAAACTCTTTCAATAAACAGCAACTTTTTTTTTGAAGAAATTACCTGAAACATTAATGTTAAACCTAAAACTCTTCCATCAGAGAAAAGAAATAGCCATGGAATTAGGAAACAATGAAATGAAAAAGGACTGAAGTTTTCTCTCAAGATTTTTTCTTTTAACTAGTTTTAAAGTGATCAGAATTTCGTTTGAAAGTTCTCTTCAAGATCTAAGCAAGTCTTTTTGAATTTAGAATTTTAAGGCAATTAAGACAGAGCTAAAACACTTATTTAAACTTTGATCATTCATTATCTAAAAGGAAATAAACAGGACAGCAAATCAAACCTATCCAATTACAACTTCCAAACACACGTTGCTCTACTAATAACAAACAGAATTACACATTTTGCTTTCTAAATATTCATTTCTAAATACAAAGAAATACGTCAACTGATCAAGTTTCAAAAATGTATTGCTTATTTAGAGTAAAATCTCCCATGTACAATACTATTCCAACCCTTGCTACATGCTTTGAAAAGATGTACGACTCATAATTATTACAAAATTAACACTGCAAAGATTTGTAGTCAAAAGCCTTATTCTGAATTTCATGTTTTGTTTTTTAATTGAATAATAGTTTGATTTCTTACAGAAGGAAATCCAACTTTCAGTTCAGGTACACATAAGCAGGAATGTTCCAGTACAAAGACTTTGCCCCTTCTGAAACATTTATTAAGTAAATGCCTCGCTCAAAAGGCCTACGACTCAACAAGATTTAAGGATTCAAAAATGACCATTTCTATTCTAACAAAATGCAGCAATGTTTCATTTCCAATCTTAAGTGTTAAATGGGAAAACATCTGAATAAAGCAAACACATCCTAAAAAATAGATGTTTCTGATGTATTTGAAACTGCTTTTGAAGAAAGATGAGAATATTTTCATTGTAAATTACGGCTAGGATTGAAAGTTGGATAAGTAGATTGGATAATTCAAGGTAGTGGATATCCATAGTATCAACTACAATAAAACAATTCAAATGTTATCGATATATGAACTGATACTATATATTTACAAATATAATAAATAATTCAACCTTAAGGTGATGTTGCATTCCTAATATACCATTAGTGAATGGAACCACATAAAACGAGTGAGTTTCTCTGCTTCACCTCAAAAATGCTTTTAAACTCCAAAGAAATGCAGCTATAGATCATTTGCAATGAGTTTTAATGTTTAATTGATGGGCATGGGGAGCCGCTATTTTGTTTATCAAGTCATTGAAGTGTTATTGATACTGATCTTCTTTGTTTAAAGGGAATATAAAGATGAAATGTTATTGTTACGATTCAGTATGCTATGGTTTAAAATTACAATTACTTAATGAACTCAAATAATATAGAACATGCTCCTGAAATTTATCACTGAAACACAAAGTCAATAATTTTCTTCCGATAGCCAGAAAACATTATACTAAGTGAAAGAGAGAAATGAAAATATTCTAAGTATTTTGCGAGTAAATACGTCTTTTTCTCAGTAACATACACCTATAAATGCTTGCATTCCCAACAATTTTCGTTGACTAACATTGGAAATCCAACTATTGAACTACTGGCTCATAAACTAAGGATAACTTTGCCTTATTCTTATTAAACTTAGTTTTTTTGGATGATTCAACTGAAACAAGACTATTTCTACTAAAACTTTCACTTATTACATATTCCAATTACCTTTATAAACTAAAAAACAATGTTACCTGAAAATTAAAATTAATACAGGTTTACAAATGATCCATTTAATGTAAGAAACACTGTCACCTTAATTTCTAAATTTTCTTTCTTGCAAAAATACAAAAGAGGACACTTTTATACATTTCTTTCAACTACAGTGTATTCCGGTTCTTTCTTTTTATTGTGAAGTCGGTCAATGATATTTGGATCTGTATTCATGTGACAAAACTATCTGGGCAATGTGAAAAGTTAAATTTCTGTCTACACCTGCCTAGCAAATAAACAGCCTATTTACTGCAATGATGATGAATATAAATGGCAATTAAGAAGTTTAAACATTAAAGTTATTAATTATGAAGGAAGAAATTATTTTATTCCCATTTCTTTATTATAATATTTGTTGATAATAAGAAACACAGCTTGCAGTAACACAAGCAGTAGCATTCTTTCTAATTTATCGAGTGTGGTGCAATACTCTGTGATAAGAAAAAATGTTGTGATATGGCCTTCATAATTGTTTCTCTGCTGTAAAGATTTCTGAGATTCCTTACATTTGCCTATTTGTAACTTAATGTATAAACTTTGCAAAATAAGAAAATAAAGTTAGTCTTAAATACATACAGGAAAGAAAATACTTACATTAGTTTCACTATCCCTAATTAAGAAGTCTCCATCTATACCAAAGTCACTGAGCATTCGATCACACTGATTACGGGTGATGTTACCAAAATACCACGCTTTGCCTGATAGGTCTGGCTTGCTCTGGGCTCCTCCTGTGGCGCCCAGTGACAAATTAGCCAGCTGCTGCTCAGTCCCCACAAGAGATTCTGTGACCTCATCTGGTCCGTTAGTATTTTGATGGTTTAAACTAAATTCAGAGTCCTCAGTAATGACTTGAACATAATTTTTTGGCACTAAACCGACCTCCCCATTGCAGTTTCGAGCTTTCCACCACTCTGGGTCATTGGCAGGCTTATCGATAACTTCCAGTCTCTCGCCCTTCTGGAAGTTGAGTTCCTCTTCGATCTGCGATGTAAACGAGTACAGAGCGAGAACCACTTCCAGACAAACTGAGGGGTCAGCCAAAGGCACACAGTCAGCATGGGCATAGGTATGGGCTTCAGAGAAATCGTCCAGTTCTTCCTGCACATAATTTGAAGGGAACCAGCCTACTTTCCCATTGTACTCCCCTCTCCACCAGCCGTCGTTGGATTTCTCCATCACTAACACTTTCGTACCTTTCACTAATGAGATTTCGTCCGACTGTTGCGCTTCGTAGTTGTATTTCACAATGGCAGTGCCATTCACATGGCTGTCCGTTTTCACATCGACAGCTATCGTGGTAGGGTTAACATTAATGTCTGTGTCTCGTGAGCAAGTGGGGGTGGGGGACATTTTGGAAAAGTCAGATTTCTTTTTGACTTTCCGCTTGATACTGTCAAATATCGAAGGCTTTTCTTTCTTGACATAATTAGATGGCACGTATCCAGATTGGTTTTTGTTATTTTGTACTTTCCACCAGTGCTTGCTGTCATCTATTAAGAGGAGCCTCTCGTTTTTCTTTATATCCAATTCCTGGGAGCCCTGAGCAGAGTAGTCATACTTGGCAATTACATACGCTTCCTCGCCAACTTTGCCTTTAACAAAAACAGAAAAGAGAACATTAATTCAAATATTAGACTAAAAATTCTATCGAAATTATTTATATGTATTTTCTTTATTGAATCAACAAAAGAAACATGGGCCCTAAATGGAATATTTTTCAATAAATATTTTTAATAATAATAATAAATAAAAGGATCTTGGTTAAGATTTATTAACAAGTTTTAATTAGTTGATGCAAGCTGCATTTGTTTACTATTGTTTTATTAAATCCTTTCAAATTATGTAATAACATTTAAATCAGATTTCAGATCGAAGTGAAATCACGAAAAGTTCAAGTTAGACAAATAATTTCTTCAACAAAATATTCATTTTAGGAATAACTTTCTTCTACAGCATTTATTAATTTTATTCCTCAATGTTTAAAATATTGTGAAAAATCAACTTGACCCCTTGTGAAGGATCAGCTTTGTATTGCAATACACCTGATTTGGTTAACAGACAAACTGTTAGAAGTGAGAAATTTTTGATTCAATCTCTCTAGTAATCTTAATCAAGATTAGAAATAAACTTAAAAGTGAAGAAACTCGTGGCATTTAGTTTTAATTGAATTGTAAAATGTTTCTTATTTATACTTACGAAGCTTTAAATGTAGCTACATTTGAGAATTTATTAAAAAGGAACACTTATAAACATAACAAGAAAATAAAGATAATTTAATAAAAGAAAAAAGAAATCCCAATGTAAACTTCTCAAATATGTCTGATAATAATCAATCATTAAATTGACTAATATTTGTGTTGATAAGATGGGAAATTCTATTTTTTTTCCAGCATGTCCTTTCCATGTAAGTTATATAAATATTTGATGTCATCATAATAAAGATGCATTGCTTTTTTTTTTTTTTAGTTTTTTAATGTTTTCATCTTATCTTAAACTGTTATTCTTCTAAAATATTAGAAAAAGCACCGTATAAAGGAAAGGTCAGACAATCATTTTACAGCTTATCAAAACAAGCATACCAGTATCTAACTTATCTAAGAAAGGACTTTCAAAATGGAGAATGAAAAAAAAAAAAGCACTATTAAAACCTTGTTTTGCTATCAAAACTGTAAAAACTTCCTATTTTTATATTCTTAAGTATTCTGAAGAATTTTTCTTTCAAAACCCATATCCGTATAAATAAGACTTTCAAGCTAAACAATTTCTGGTTACCACATTAGTTAAACATTGTTAATTAGACAGCTGATTTAATAACTAACATCAAGAAATAAAACTTCTTGGATACAGACAATAAAAAAAAAATATTTTATGGTAACTCACTAACTAATATTACTAGAATATCAAAAAATTAACAAGAAAAGAAACAAAGAAATGAAAGCTAATTAGCAAAGTGAGAAAAAAAAAAAAGAAAGTATTTTAGAAAAACTTTTTTTATAGCAATTGAGTCAAAATTCAGATTTTGAAATCTCAATTTATTTTGTGGAGAAACTTTGTAGAAAGTTGTGGATTACTAAAGGCCTCTAACTAATAAGTTGCCAGAAATAATAAAATTAATGCTGAGTTTCTGATAACTTGTTTTTACCCTTACTGAGTTGCTTTCCAAGGTTCAACTGAAACATGAAATGTTTATAGTAATTAAATGGAATTCGTGCACTCTTGGATTGAAGTCAATATTACTAGTAGAATGGTTATATATATATATATATACAGAGAGAGAGAGAGAATTCCATAATATCAAAACCAAAGCCATTTGAAAAATAAAAACACATTGCTACTGAAATCTTCAAAATCAGAAATGAATGTGTTGATCCTGTCATTGTTCACCTTGTAAAATTAGATTCACTACTATATATTGTGATAAACGAAACATGCTACATGAATTTACAACTTATTTTTTTAAGTATATCTAAAATGATTATCTTTCACTAGAAGCGTTCATTATTCAACAGAGTTTAAAATTTTGATAACCGACTAAAGGAAGTTGTAAGCATTTCAATTACTGTAAACTAAATAGTCATAAGGAAGTAAGTTTCGTTATCTTTAACAAGGAAATAAACAATTATTAAACATATTTCAATTGATACGTTTTCCGTCCTAACGTGAAATTAATGTAAACAGAACCTTAACTAAACTTATTTCATGAACCACCGAACTGGAAACTAGCAAATGATTTTTATTTATCAATAAACATTGAGTGGCTGAAAGTCTCCAATAAGTTATTAAGAGTTAATTCTACGAAACATAAAATACCACCACTTTGTTTTGGTTATAAATTACGTTAAGGTTAAGAAAATCATTATTATTTTTATAAAATTCAATATTGACTGGCGAGCTTAATTCTCCACTTCCGACCCAAATCTAAATAACTTGTGTTAGGGATTAACTTAATTACCTATTCATATTTCGGTTAAATAACAATAAATAATAAAGACTAAGGGGAAAAATTAATAAATAAAAGTTATGTAACTTTTCCAAAACGAAATCAAAAGGATTCTTTCAAACCTCGAGTAAATATTACTTCTTAGTAATAACTACAATTTCCAAATATTTGCAAAATTCAAATCTATTAAATAATTTGTAGGTTTCGGAAGGATTTCGTAGCATTTCCAATCTGATAGATGCAAGAAATACAAAAAAGAAAGCTGGAAAAGTACGGAAACCGGCGTTTCGGAAAAAGAAGTATTAAAAAATTAAACGATCACCTTAAATGTTATTTTCCGAAATTCTGAATGTAAATAATTCTAAGAACAATCTAGAATAACTGCAAATCCACGAACTTACGAACCGCTGGGCTCTTTTGAAATGGGTCATTTCAGATTCTAATACATTACGTCATTTTTTAAAACTTAAGAACTAATACTCACAGTTAAAAGGATAGCTAGAGATGTGTTTCAAACTAGAATGATGAAGCAAATGCACTTTGGCCAACGACATTCCAATCAAATCGGTTTTACAGAAGGATTTGAACAGTCGGATCCAAGCAGCAGATGTAACCTGCATTCATTAACTTAAGAGATAATTAGGCCTAGAGCTCAACTCTTGCAGAGCAAATAACCTAGTTTCACGCCGGCGATATTTCAGGTTAAACCTCAAATCGTAATCGCTATAATTAGGGAATTATTGATCCGTAATTCAAAATAAAGTTACTCAAGCCGGAAGTCCTTTAATTTCCCCAATTGATCTGAAATATAGAAGGAGAGTGACCAGCTTCAGTCAAACGGTCAAATCTCGAATAGTAAACCAAACCCCGGCAATCTGCTTTGCGCTTATTCAGATAAGGGTTTGGGGAAACGGTTGAAATAAAGCACTACCTCCTAAACTGCATGATAATTTCTAAATAAGCGAAAGAAACGTGCAAACTAATATCTCTCATTGAAACTTGGACGCCATGTTTTCTCTTGTCATTCAATTGATAACTTAGGGATGCCAATAAACGAAAATTTTTTTACCCACTGGTGAATACGCACCCTTACCCATTTTCAATGACATTATGCTTGTCCTCCGGAGGAATGAGGGAGACAAAATATCCTAAAAAGTGAACGGACTACCATTGAGTCCGATCACACCATCACCACCCTTTTCTCACGATTTTTAGGGATTACTGGGTGTGAACTCTACTCACTACGACACCAGATGTCAGGCTCTCAATCTCGTATCTCGCGAAGACAGCGAGACTGGAACGAGAAGCAAAGACGCCTCATCAGAGAAGAGTGCATCCCACAGCCGAGAATCACAGAGGAGGAACAGTTGATAACGATGAAATGAATGATATAATCTTTTTTTTATCGGAATTTTTCTTATAAATTCTTTTAATTTTCCTGTTTGGATCAATTGTAAAAAAAAAATATCATTTATTTAAATTAAATAATTTTCAATTTAAAGAAAATGAACCCTCAACAAAAATTAATTTCTCCCATTTTTTGCTCCCTGATGAGCATTTGAAAGAAAAACAAAAAACTGAGACATCTGTCCCAATCGGATAATTTTTTTGAGGAAATTTGATGTAATTTTTCACACACTTCTTCTGAAAGAGGCTTTTCGCAGAAAACAGAGACTTCCTATTTAAACAAATATAGACATTTATCTAACAAGAAAACCGATAGAAACATATCCTGCGGCATGGAGGTCCAGATACGCGTATACTTCAGGACAAAATACAAGGGAAGAAGAAAAGAGGATGACCACGTTCACAACGCAGGCTTGCAAGGACATTTCTGTTATATGCTGAACTGTACTGTAGGAGAGGTCTGTGTGGCGATGTACCCTTGGACTCCTTAACCAATCTTCAGACTGACTCATGGAATTTTTACCCGGGGGGGTTGGGTGGGAGAAAACAGCAAAAATATATTTGTCAGTATAAAGATGATTTTACTTTATATTTTACAATATAAAGTAAAATCATCTTTATACTGCCAATTTACATAAACTAACTAATAAGTTATAATAAAATTTATCATTTTTTTCCTACTTTTTTTTTAGCTGTCTTGCAAGAAAAAAAAATTTCACGAATTTTTAAACCATGGATTTATTTCAGGATGTGATGACGGCTAAGGACCTCTCCAATTATCCAATCAAATAAAACTGCTTTATTTTTAATTAAAAATTGTAAAAATTAAATTGCATACAATTCATGTAAAATATTTATTTTGCACTGTGATTGAGCCAACCTAGAAATAAAATCACCTTCAGACTAATACCATTTGGTTGTGATCAGGATGGTTTAGGGAGAATTTTCTTCCTTTCACTTTGCGAATGATTTTTACAATAACTAACAATTTTAATGCTTTTAATGCTATTTTATTTCACGTATTCGCTGAAGGTAAAACCGTATCCTGAATGCTCCAAAGCATTTCCGTTTCAGCTCGGTAGCTAAGTTTAATGGTCTGTTTTAGTAGAAAATGGGGCATTTTCACTGTACTACATATCGTGAACTTCCCTGGATAGTATGTTATTCCACTTCATGGAAATCTGAGATTTTTTTTTTCCTGATTTAATTTCCCCCCTGGCAATGGATATGTCTTTGACTTCAGGCTTTATATATAAAACTTGTAAAACTGTGTAAACTAGTATTTGCAAATTCTAATACTTTTATAACACATTCATTTATATTATTTTATTAGTTTACGCAAAAAAAAAAAAAAAAAAAAAAAAAAAAACCTACAAATTTAATATAATCAATATTTAAAGATAAGCATAAATAATTTTTTTAATTTTCTTTATGCATCCACATCGGTTTCTTCTTCATTACAGCAGTGGTCTAAAGAATCATTTTCCGAAGATCCTCTCCAACAAAACAAAATTGCAGTGAAAAGAAAGAATTTAAAGCCTACTTTCCTCAAAATGTTTCGTTTTTTATTGCGTGTGCTTTTTGAAGTCGTGAAAATAATGCAAAATAAACATAAGTCACTCGTCAAAGCCTCGTATTGTAGGCGAAACCGGTTGTGTATATAATGTTTTTTAACTAGTCTTGTGTGTTGGCTCTCCGCAATTTTTTAATTACTATGCGCCCACGTAAATTTCTATATTTTAAACATATTCTATTTTTTAAACGTATTCGTATATGCTATTTCCCACTAAATGCAAGTAGTTAAGTAATTGAACAGGCAGCTACTAATTGATTAGTGCTGCAATTAATTTCAATCGCAACAAAGCACGAGTAAATTTAATGGATTATAATTCATTGTTTACCGTCAGTGACAGTTAATTGTTTCGATTCAAATGCTCTTCGATGAGTATTTTCTGTTCGCAAATTTCTCCGGAAAAAGTTTCAAATTCAAAAAATAGATGGTGACCTGGCAGCAAATAACCTTATCAAGTTTCAAAATCCAGTCTTAGATGGGTCGTTTATAGAAGGGCGTACGTTATAAAAAAGACTTTGTTATTTAAAAATTCGTTATATGAGGAGATACTATACATTTGAATTTTCGGTTTCTATCTTAGTTAATTTGATAACCTAAAAAGTAAATAAAACTCACCGTTAGATTTTATTTTATAATACAATTATAAAAAAATAATGACTAAAACTTAATAATGAATAATAAAAACTACAATGTATTGAAGGTAGAGCGAAAGGCAAAGAAAGAAACATTGTTGGTCATGATGTTGTCATGACGAAAGCGAATGCGAAAGAAGCCTTCGCCCTTCGCGAAATTCAAACATTTTGATAATCTACACTTACAACAGGTAAACTGAGTCTGTAAATTGTCCTTAAAAGTAATTTGGATTAAGCAATTTGTAAATTTGGATTTATACTTATTTTAATTTAAAAATTAAAGAAACCTTAATCGAAAATAGGTCTCTCTCTTGATGAGATTTTGCTGCGGAAATACCCTGTCCTTTCGCTGAGGAACACTGCTGCTGCTGACTGTTCACTTGTTTTAATTTTTAATTCGCAAAAAGATAAAATTCATTTTAAGTATAAAAAGGAATAAAAACGCACTTTAAATTTTCCCATTAGATAAAATCCATTGCCATTTTTCTAAAAGATCAAAAATTAACTCAAGAAATCAGTATTGTGTATGTTAGACAGCTCGATTGTAAGGTCTTGTTTTGATATCCACAAAAAGTAAATTATTTTCAGCTAATAAAAAGCTTTATTTACTCTTTTCTTCGGTTATTGATTTTGGTAACTTTTTCTTCCTACTTAAAACTTTAAGCGTTGGTTTCGAAACAAACCGTGACGGCCTCTAGCGGACGAACAACGCATTTCTGCAATTTAACGTTTTGGAATTTTCAATATGGTTGTTCATTTAACTTATATGCCAGTATATTTTCTTATTTAACAACAATTTTTTTGAAAATTCCAAAACATTGAATTACAGAAAAAAAAATTGCCTTAACCGAATCTGTTGACATTAAATTTCAGGATTTAGTTATACTCTTTACTATGATTAGATTTTGGTTTATGTAGATTGATTTTTAAAGTTTAGATTTTTCAGTTTAAAGTGTTTCTTAAAATTAAACACAAATATAAATCTCATTCAAAATTTAAGCACATTGTCTACGTTAATTCATCTTCACCATTTTCAATGTAGAATGTAAGTCTCTGAATTTTGTTTGATTTTTCGGTCTTTTCTAAAAGACTTAAAGATTATCTATCGATCTATCTTGTGGATGTTTTCTTAACTTCCTTTAATTCATCGGAATCCAGTTTAAGAGTATTTGTTATCGATCTATGATCATTTCGTCCTGCTGCAAGCTTGGCCAATCCATCATAACATCAGTCAGAACATCATAACATCATAACATCTATCAGAAAGAAGCGTTCCCAAATTTGTGAACTCCCTAGGCAGGCGTCTAATGGTTAAACTGACAGAACTGTTTTTAATACGGACATGTCAAACACTAGGACCTCCGACCTAAATGCCCGCCTAGGCTTCTTGAAAAAAGACTTTTTCTTAACTAAAAGATGGCAAAAGTTATATAGTAGTACTAATTATGTGCTTTTTTTAATTTTGCAATAGATATCATTGAGGACCTGTGACTCGTTCATTCCCAACGCTCGGAATCCTGTTTGATTTCTGATAAAATTCTCACACATTTCATTGTAATCAGTTGTGTTCAAAATCACGGTTGCTCCTCCTTTATCAGCCTGTGTAAATATGACGTCCTTATTATATGATTGAAGTTGAATCAATTCATCGAATTGCCGTTCATTTAAAGTACATATTGTTGTTCTTTTAAATTTCATGCCCGCCACTAATCTTCCTAATTCTTTTCTAACATGAGAACTTTCCTTATTATCAGAAATCATTGATATTGTTTTAATTTCCTTAGTATTATAAATGTGATTGTTGCGAATGCAAAAGGCGCAATTGTTGCGTTTATTGTGATTGTTGCGCAATCAAAAAGACGCAATTGTTGGGACTGTAGTGATTGAAATTGAAAAAATGAATCGACTTGCGGAAAAACGAGATGCTGATGCAAAGCGAGAAGCTTTACGCTTGCGTAAAGAACGGTCTCTAAACAAAAAAATTTGTTTATAAAATTGTGCATGTTATGGGGCCGCTTTGCTTTTGACACTGTCTAAAAGCATTAATTACCTTGTTTAATATTGAAAACATGCGGCCTTTGGCCTAATGCAAAATAGCTTCTGTGGCCCTTGGTACAAAATGAGTTTGACATGCCGTTCTAATACATTGTCTTCTTATACATTGTTAAAATCTCTAACATTGCTTGATATTTTGAAAGCGTTTTTTTTTTCTCTTTTTACGGTCCTGAAACATGATTTTTTTTTCCATTTTTGAGATTTTTTTATTGAAAACTTCTTTTTTGTTTTCTTAGTTCAGGAAGGTACCATATTACTTTCCACGATTTTTTTTTTACATGCAAATTCCTTCTACGTAGCGTTATTGTCGGACAACATTGTTTCCCAGGAAAGAATGAAGGCAAACCGTTTTTATTTCCTTTGTTTATTCTTTTTTGAAACGTGGAAAGAGGAAGATATTTTTAAACATAAAATTACAAAGTCTATGTTTTAAATGTTAACTGAATTTCACTTGTACAAAATACAGTAGTGCGTAAATGAAACTGAACCCTTCTCTGGCCAACTGTTAAGTTAACTTCCGGCGTATCGTTCTCGGCGATCTCCTATCACCAATCACATGGGAATGTCTTCCGACCGAAGATTAGAGGTGAGTTTAAATGCCTTTTAAATACAGTCTAATTTACTGATGTCAATTTATAAATTCATTTCATTTCGAATAAATTGATTCGACAAAGTCGATGTCTTTGAACGATCTTAAACTGAAAAATAAAATATAAGTTTAATACAGAACAAGCAACGCCCACTTTTACATAATAACAGGATATTGTACGTATTATCTAAATATTACATAATTATTTTTTTTTCTCCGCACCTTAAAAATAATATTCTTATTACTATTGGGCGTTTTGCTCGGTTATCGAAATAGATCTTCGGTCTAGTAATACCTTAATAATTGTCAGATTTTTATTGCGGTTTCTCGTAAGTAATGTTTCAATTTCATACAATTAATACACAAAAAGAAAAGTTTTTATTTTAAATAATATTAATAAATATTATAATTGTTATTTGCGGGAAATCAAAATTTTTCTCGTACTTATCTGATTAGTTTCTAAAAGACAAAATTGACCTGTACTCACGAAAAAACCTCATTTGGGAAAAAATCTTGACCTCACAAAAGCCGTGGCGATCATCACCGCCGTCCTTCGAGGGTCCGATGGCTCATTGGAGGTCGAATATTTAGCAGTGATGATCTGATAGAGGATATCGTGGATTCTTGATGACTAATGGTGTTGACGCAAGTTAGACTTCCGTTAAAACTATCGTTATTTGTGAACTACAGTTCTTGATATTATGAGCTTTTATAACTGTACACTTAAGGATTTTTACAAATTTAGAAAAAAAAAAAAAATCATTTCAAATCATTTTACCAATAAATTCAAAGCAGTATTTAAATTTCAAATTAATGAGCTTTATTTCTAAATAAAAGCTTTAAAATTTTAAAAATAATTCAAGAAAATGAAAAAAAAAAGTGCTCATTTTCAAAAATACTTAAGAGCTGTGGAATGGGATAGCTGTTTCGTCTTTGTTTGCTCTCATCAGCAAAATTGTTGAAGGTGTGATTCATTCCCACCAGCAGCAACAGCAAACGGTGCAGATTCCAAACTTTGACCAACAATAACGACATTTAAATAAAGCATAAAAAAAATCATCAAAATAAGTTACCGGTATTTGTAATTTTTTTTTTCAACATTAAACTTTATTTTTGTTTGCATGGCTACTTTCCTTTTTTTACGCTTTATTTAAATGCCTTTTATTCCTGATCAAGATTTCGAATCTTTACTGATTGCAGTAAATTTTCTTCTTTGGTTCCACTGGCGGGAGCTTAGAGATAAATCTCCCATAATCAACTGAATAAATTGAATTAATAAGAACGAAACAGCTGGTTCAGATTTTCGTATTATTAATAGTTTGTAATAATATTAATGGTGTGCTTGTAAAAATTGTTATATTTTTTTCATGTTTTACAACTAGAACGGTACCTTAATAGAAACAATAAAAAAAAGAGGTTTTTTTCAGGATGTTTTTTTTGTTTAAAAATGAGGAACACTCATTCATTTTAGCATCAGTGAAATGGAACAAAGACAAAGAAAACAACACTATTTAAATAATGTTTAAAATTTTTAATTTTCAGGGTGTCTGCAAAGCTACAAGAATGCATTTCTGCAACATATATAAAGATGTTTATAACTAATCTCTTTAGATTATAGATTATACCCACACGTTCTTATTAATTAATGTATACTCATTACATCTGTCCTAATGGAGAAATATTATGAAGTGAGAGACTGCATTCTCCAGCACAGTTATGGCAAAATACAATATTAAATCTTAGTAAAATGAAAATAAACCAAATAAAAGTATATTCAAACCTTATATAGGGCAAATAATATTTAAAATATAATATTTAAAAACCCTAAGCATTTAATCAGTCTAAAATTAAAAAAAAAAAAGCCTTAAAAATGCCTTCAGTATGTCTGAAGGGAAACAAGTCATTTTAAAGTAAATCGTATAGAGAGGGCAGTGCTCTGACTAGAGCTATCTATCAGTGTCACATGCATTAGTCTCGGGACCATTGTTTAAATGAATTCGGTCGTAAAAAGATTCAAAACAGGGTAGACAGATTTATTTCTATCTCTCTCTCTCTCTCTCTTTTTTTTTGAGGGGGTAGGCTCATTATAATTGCCTCATTTTAATTTAAATCACACATCCTCTGTAGCTCCTCATTTAAGTTTATTGTGTGTACTTTTAAATTATATCAAATGCTACAGAGGACTTCTGCTGGTGGTAACACGTATACGAACACCTGATTGATAAATAATACTTTAAATTATGTCGGAGTTAATAATTAGTTAATTGTTTACCTTTCCTTGTCCCTTACCATAAAAAAACCATTTTTAAATTTCCAATTGGCGTTGAATCTGCAGGTGAGCATCATTATATTGACAAGCATAATTTTTTTATTCTTTGGAAGTACCATAGTAAGATTGAAAACCATTTCCAGTGGAATCAGAGTTCTTCTGAGCTATCCCAGCTGACAAAGGCGATATCTTGAAGCATATTTGTCCTGGGATGCTTAAAAGATCTTGATATTTGTAGGGGGAAAAGCCCATGAAAAAATTCCACATTTACTGCGACTAACAAGATTAAAAGAATCGCAGGTATAAAGAGAATTAATTCTGTCTAAAATATAACTTTCTAGCTTCCAATAACTCTGACTTTATCATCTTGTATCTTATTTTCCTAAATAGAGATATGATAAGTTTTTATCTACTCCAATTCTTTCTCCGACCTCTTTAATCAATCCTTGTCTTTATAGATAAACTATTGCATGCCATGAAGGTGCTGGGGGTTGAGTTCGCTCCTCTTGACATTCCTTTAGAACGACGGCTGCAAACAGCTGCCGCAGTCATATGGCCTTCCTGCTTCCTCTTCTTAGGCTTTGGAAGTTTATTTGTGTCCCTAATACTTTTATTCACACCGTATTATTACATCACATTGATTTACAGTGTTTGGTTTTGGTATGACCATAAGAAATGCCAGAGAGGAGGACGAAGGTAAGATAATCCTCGCAATTCTTAGTTTTCTTTTTATCTGTTGATGAAATTTTGTTTACAGAGTTAAGTGGTTTCCAAGATAAATTCATCAAGATATTGAGACATAAAAAAAAATATTTATATTATAATGCTCGTTGCAATCGTAATAAGAAAATGATTTAACTCAATGGCAATTTTAACTATTCAAATTTTTAACTATTGACATGCTGTTCAGTATTCTTTAAACTCTATCATGCTGGAAAGATGGAATCGTGCCCCATTCGTGCAATTATTGGAATTGGAGCGAGTTCGCATAGTGTGACAACGGGAAGCCGGATGGTCGTACCGTAAAATCGCGGTAAAGGATGTGTCTACAATGCAGCGAAGGTGGAAGGTGCATAGACGCGGAGCCCAGGTTCCGGACAATCCGCACATTCGACTGACATGAAGACCGGCATATCTGCAGGTTGTTCGTGACAGACCACAGCAATTCATATCCTTTGTCGTGGCAGCAATGTCCGTTCGAATAACCACAATTGTCTTTTGGAAGTAGAACTTCGTTCCTTTGGCACTCACTCCTCGTCACTGCAGCCACTACTGCAGTTGTGCCAATGAAGAGCTGGTTGGAGTGAAGAATGGAGGCCTTTGGTCTTCATGATGAAAGCCGTTTCTACGTATCTATGATGAGTGATGTCGGCTCCGAGTCCGACGGAGACCTGGAGAGAGAGACAACTTACAACGCATATTGGAGAGACATAGGAAGCCCACTACCGGACTGTCTGGTATGGAGATGATGTTTATAATGGTCGTATGGTTTGGTGTTTGTGGAAGATCCAGTGACTGACATTTCATATATCCAGAACATCATTCAAAGATGCCTTTTCTGTGTGACATATCGGATGTATTGTTCCAGCAGAACAACGCACGGCCACATGCAGCTCCTGTGACTCAACGTGCGCTAGAGCGTGTCCGTCAACTGCTGAGGCCAGCACGGTCACCTGATTTCTCTCTGATGGAGCATGAAGGGACTGGATAGGCTGTCGTGTCCAGCCACCGACTAAGAATTTCGTTGTTTTACGCCTGCAGGTTGAAGAAGCAAGCAATAACATTCCTCACGAGGATATTCAACACTTCCACTATAGTATGCCTATCAGGGTTCAAGGGCTGCATTACAGCACGAGCTCGTTATAAAGGTACTATTGCGAGTTCGGTGTCACACATCGGATCCTCTGCTCTGCAGGACCACGACAGATTATGTTCTGTTTGTGATCGTACACTTCACTCAGCTGCAAGACAAATTTCAGCTTTCTGTCACAACTCCTTCTGGGTGTTACACTTTCATTTTCCATCAGTGTATTTCATGAAGTTGCAGGAATTGGCAATATTTTATTGATGCCTAAAACAAAATAGTTTAAATTGGAAACTTTTTATGTTATCCGTGAACTTAGAGCAAAATGTTTAATTAATAAATGTTTAGTTTGCATTTTTATGAGTAAAATTATTATTTATTTATTTTAAATTGGATAATAAAACTTTAAATTTATGTTCTTCATGTCACAGGATAGAAAATTTTTAAACAATTTACAGTTTTAAGGTGGAAGAATATATGACATCATTTAGGTAATTCATCTGCAAATAAAAAGTGAAATAATCTATACTAATTCCAAAGATTTGTACAGATTTAATCCGGTATTAGTTTTTTTTTCGAATTAGGAACCAACTGTGGGGTTCCAATAGAGGTCGTAAGTTAAGGAGCAACTCTTTCTCTATGCATTTCATTGGCGTAAATATTTCGGTAACGGCTTTGGAAGGAATAATCTATTGCTGAAAGGATTAGTGCCACTTTGTAAAAAAGAAAATCAATTTATTTTATCACGTCTTGATTATGAATCGGAAATATAAACACTCAATGAAAAAAAAAAGCAATTCATAGATGCATGCTAGAAATTACAAGATAGACTACAAACTGATCAGATTGTCTGGCATCTATTTGCCAAAAAAAGTAATTAAAGTTACAAACAATCTCGGGATGGTGAATACAGTATCCATTCACGTTTTACGGATTCGCCATTTCCCAGTTCAGTTTTGAACGCATTGTTTGATAAAAACTTGTCTGAGTATTCGCTCCTCCAGCTTCTTATACACTATGCGTGAGATTGAAAAGTTATCATGATTCTGACATGATGAAGGCGAATCCAGTAATCCACTGTGTTATTGTTAACGTTCCATAGTCCACGATCTGGTAATGATACCATTGGTATGTGGATGAAGGAGCAATACTAGTGTCTGACGTTGCATCTGCGTTGAACCAAGATGTTAATTTTAGAAGTTTGCTCATTTTGTCCTTCTCCTCTGTAGCTCTTTTCTCTTCTGTGCTTCACTCATTGCGTTTCATTTCTGCGTAAAGGGTTATTCCCCTGGGAGGATAAAAAAAAAACCTAAAAATAAAGCTTTTTATTTTTTTATATTAAAACACATGCTAAGTATGCATTTTCCAATAACAAATACTCGTATGTATAGTATAGTGACAGCAAGTCACAACATACGTAGATTACCGTGGGGCCCCAGTGTTAATCCCATGTGTTAAGACAGCCCTGGTTAAATCTCTGCAATAGGGAAACTGGATATCTCCATGCAAGGCTCCAAAGTAGCAATTACTACACGGTCTTTCGCAAATTTGAAAAAGGAGGCTCAGTAACATCCGATGGATCAATTGTACATCAAACCATAATCTTCTCTTGTTTTTGTGGATATTAGTGAAAGACTTTCGGTCTATTTTATACCAGTAACAGAAATTTTGCCAATTGGCATAGTCGTTGAGACTTAAATTAACCTCATTCCACATAAACAACATATTGATACGAAAAACTAACGTTGCATTAAAACCTGCATTTGCTGATAGAAGCATACACAGTTCAGTTCCTGAACTAACGTATGAATGAAAAGAGAGGCCAAGATGGAGAGTCTGACATAAACTTCGACATGATATATACGACTGAATTATTGTGCAGTAATTACAAAAATAAAACTTCTACGCTGTACTTCAATAGATGGCACTAGAAAGGCTAGACTGAATATTCTATTCATATTTCTTTCTTTTGTTTTTCTTTCGTGGCGCGAATAAATAGATACTTGCTCAGACGATCAGATTATGCAAAAATCAATGGAAATTTCGCAATTAGGCTAATATTCCTAAACCTACTATTAAAGTTGGAGCTTCTAAGTATATATACAGTTTTTCAGTTATCTTGATCACAGACAGATGGATATCATTATTTCATTATAAAAAGTTTGTTTTTCTAATGAAAAAGAAAATTTAAAATTTATAGAAATCCTAGCAATTGATATCCATTCTTTGGTACCAATATTTTATCATGCGGTATAAAGTATAGGCGTTCAGCAAGAATAACCACGGAAAAAAAATTATTTTTCAAGTTCCGTTTGCCTTTCTTAAAGAAACAAGAGAGGAAGTAATCGGATAATTGACACTAATTATTAAAACGACATTGAGATTTAAAATTATCGAACAGTAGCCGGAGTTTCATTTTCTTTTGTTTATTCTTCTCGCATGAGGAAATTAATTTTGTTGTTGTTGAAAACTAATTCGCATGCAGCTATATACAGTCGGACCTCTATTTAACGAAGTCGCTAAATCCCGAAAAAAAAGTTCGTTATATGGAAAATTCGTTAAATAGAGATTCACCTTTTATTATTCAATGTTATTAAAAAAAGTAATAATTTTAATGACATAAAGCGTATATTATCACATGCGTACTTAAATTTTGCTTATAAAGTCTGTTAATTTTGTCTAAGCTTTTTTTTTTTTTTGAAAAAGTGTTTTCGCTCATAGTATGTCTCGCATCTTTGCAATGCACCAAAAACCCCTTCAGTATTTTCTTCAAATTGTAATCCACGTCGGATTGTTTCAAATGATTTTAGCATTTCATCATACGACTGTATTTTGATTTCTTCATCATGATCATTTCCATTTTCATCATCTTCATCGCAATTCATTGCTGTATTGTTTTTATTTTTCACACTGTCCAAAATATCCGATTCAGTTAGTGTTTCCGAGGTCTCAACTTCAAAATCAAGTGAAAGATAATCATCAATCAGCACATCATCGTTAATTTCTTCTTTTTCCCTCAGCTGTATCCACATTTCTTTCATTTCCTCTAAGGGAATATTAATAATAAAAACATTTCAAGGAGAAAAAAAAAATAAATACCACGAAAAAATAGAAAATGCACTTCGCTATTTGGAGGTTATTTTACGAAGAAATTAGTAAAATGTTGTTGGTTCCAAAGAAAAGTTCGCAAAATAGAGGTTCGTTAAATAGAGGTCCGACTGTATATACTTTAGACTAGATTCTTTCACTAATTAATATATTTATTTTCATTTTTAAAAAGTGCAGAAATTGATCATGCATTTTTACCTCAGTTTACGAACTCTTGATTTATGAATTTTCGATATTCGAATGACAGTGTAAATATAATAATAATAATAATAATAATTATGTCTTCGCAATCAAAAATGAGTAAAATAAATAGATATTGGATAATCTGTTGTACCAATCTTGAGCGCCATCTATCATCGAACGGCGTAAATGTTTTCTTTATAGCACTTTATGATTATTATACATAGTTTAATGTCAGCTTTTTTTTTTCTAAATTCAGATGACCGTTGATAATCAAAAATAACTCTGAACAATTCAAATGTTTATTCAAGAGTAACATCGTAGTCCAGACCTAATTGATCTGCCGTTCCTGCACAAATTAGGCAAACATTTGTTTGTATCATCTTTTTTCTATTTCTAAAGATAGTTTAGATGGTTCATAAAAAAAAAAAAAAAAAGTTTTGGAAACTAAAGACACGAATTTGCTAAGATGCGGGTGGACTTCAAAGAAATTCAGTTTTATCACAAAGTGTTTGATTTTAAGAAAGACGGGGGTAAAAAAAAACCCGCCCTAAATTCTTCGTCTTTTCAACTCTGGATTTGGACGTTTTGAATATTCAGAAAGAAAAAAAAAATATATGTTGCTGACGATCTGATGGAATTTCCCTTTTCATTTAGTCTGTTTCCTTGTCTCCAAACAAGTGAGCATCATGTATCCTTCAGTCTCTTATAATTTTAATTTTAACTGGATTAAAATTTCCTAATAAGAAAAAAAAATTCAAAATTTCGGGCTGCAATTAAGAAAAGTAAAGTTAATTGGCATTCGTTTTGTTGATTCAATGCAACTGAACATTGAGACACTACAAATTTATGGATAATCATATCATTCCAATTGGATTATTTAGCGTCTTGAGCATCTTGAAAAGCAACGAATTCCTGCAAGTTCTTTGTAAGACTTAGTAAATTATGTTTTGTTTGTTTGTTTTTTTACCATTAACACTGGCGATTTTTTTTTTTTCATTTGATTATTCCTCAAACAATCAATTTTCAAACTTTCTATAACCATCTGTAATCTGGCAAAACTCCGAACGGCGGTCCCAAATTATGAAAACCTCCGAACGGCGGTCCCAAATTATGAAAACCTCCGAACGGC
>JAFIDM010003189.1:60948231-61005955 GCA_023159025.1 Thereuonema tuberculata | reverse complement strand
GAAAACCTCCGAACGGCGGTCCCAAATTATGAAAACCTCCGAACGGCAGTCCCAAATTATGAAAACCTTTTTAATAACAAATAACAGTATGACTGTGAAGGATAACACATAGCCAGAGTTATTACATATCAAATCATATAATTTTCGCTCAACTTATTTAAGTATTGTCCGAATATATGCGACTTATGACTAAAGCGTTATTACTCTTGGTGCTTGCGATCTACCAGCCTTGGCACCAGGCCTCCCCTACATCAAATTCCGGGCCGAGGTACCAAATGAAATACCGGGCCTTTCCCCACCCCCTTCCCCCATGTTATGAAAAAAATCATAAATTCTTAGCCAAAAATTTCGCGAAAATACGACACGATTTCATATTTCTACAGCAGGGATGGGCAGGTGTTGTGGGACCAACTGACCCCCCCCCCCCTTTGTGGGGGCCCTGCATGGCACATTTAAAGGGATTTTTAAGCAACAAATCACAATGTTTCGTTAATAACAACGTTGGGACCGCGTTTGGAGGTTTTCATAATTTGGGACCATCGTCATAATTTGGGACCGCCGTTCGGAGTTTTGCCTGTAATCTTTCCCTTACCATTAGCAAAAATGAGCCAAATAGACTTGTGAGTAGATTTCGATTAAAATACAGATTACATCTACTCCCGATTGTTGTAAAGAGAAAAGGATGAGATGTTGTTAATTGGTGATTACTCTGATCGACACAATCAATTTTACTGTATTGAAATTCAGCTATACTCAATATTCATTTTAGTTTGTGGAAAAACGAAGTTTAGACTATACCATTCAAGTATAGTACAATGTTAACTAATTGATACATTATATTGAAACTTAGAAATATTTTATCAGTAGCAGATTATAGTTCATATGTAGCGACCCATTTGGGAGCTATTGTAATAGCGACCAAAATTGGTAGCTATTACGTTTGT
Source organism: Thereuonema tuberculata (assembly GCA_023159025.1). NCBI lineage: Eukaryota > Metazoa > Arthropoda > Chilopoda > Scutigeromorpha > Scutigeridae > Thereuonema > Thereuonema tuberculata. Next base: position 61,005,011 of record JAFIDM010003189.1, on the reverse strand, counting down.
CCGTCCGTCCATGTCTAATCTCCCTTAACAACTCCTGAATGGAAGGTCGGATCGAAAAACGGACTTCACCATCATGTTCAGAGGCCAAAACACCATAGGAATGGGATATTTTCAGGGACCAACGTCCCTCCCCCCACCCCATGTTTGAGATATTTGGCATTGTTTCATTGGATTTCCTCTCTATTAGCTTCAATGTTATCAATACAACCATCCTCATTTCAGTTTTCAGCTATAGCTTGATGGTAAGGTCTCAGACTCATATGCTGGAGGTTGTTGGTTCAAATCTGCATATCTACTGTTTTTTTTGTTTTTTTTTTCCTCTTAATCTTTTTTTCCTTCATATTTTCCTAACTTTTTTTTATATTTTCCTTACGAATTATTATTTTTAAATTGTTTTTATTATTATGGGTCGGCCTTAAATTATCCTTTAGCACAAAATTATATTCACTTAAAGATTAAGTCCATTTATTAACCAAATAAGTCCATTTCTATTCTTTAACTGAAGTTCTTAGAAAACAAGATGCAGTGGCAATCCAACTTTTGAACATAGTAATAACAAATAAAATATTTAAAAAAAGGAAAAAAAAAATCACAGTAGTTGTTTATTCAAAAAAGGGTTTTCGTTTACTTAATGGTTGAGAGTTTTTGGCACCCACAGATTTCTATCTATTGGTCTGACATTCGGTATAATGGCTATACTATGATGAAGCCCCTACTCCATCCCAGGAAGATGATGGTCAGTGTTTGGTGGGCAGCAGATGGTGTGATTCACTTCTCCTTCTTGCCACCAGCTCAAACAATAAAGTGGACAGGAATTGTCATGAACCTGACATTATGCATAGAAAATTATCAACCAAACAGCAGGCATTAGTTAATCGTCATGGGTCCATACTTCTCCATGGTAATGCCAGACCCATGTTGCATGTCAGGTATTCCAGAAGTTACATCAATTACGTTACAAAACCTTATCTCATCCACCTTATTCACAAGATCAGTCTCCTATGGACTATCGCTTCTTCAAACAACTGGACACCTTTCTATCTGGTAGAATATTACACAAACATCAGTTAAAAATCTCATTCTGAGAGTTTGTTGCATCCAGGGTCTTGAGTTTTTTTTTCACAATGGCATACTTGTATCTTGTTGGTTAAAGTGTATTGCTGCTGGAAGTGATTAATAAACTTAATTTCTCACTGAGTCGCAAGTATTTGAAATTTCCATCCATTTCGAACATTTTCATCTGCAGCAACTTGATTTGTTGCTATTTTGTAATAAATTCAATTCAACATAAAGAAATGATATAAACATAAATCAAAGGAAAGTACTACATTGACAGATGGAAGACAGATAAAGGTGAAAACTTAAAAACAAACAAAAACTCACATCAGTAGAGACAACAACTTATCACTCTGTCATAGCTTACATTCAGTAAAATATTGAGCTAAGGTAGCACAGGAGAAAGCACTTGAAACAAACTGATTAAATCAACGTGAATTATCTCAAAATCAGAGCAGGGAGAAGTCGTCTTTCAAACCACGTAATTTCAAGCACATTTCTGTCTTACAAAAGAGCAGTTCAATGCAGGATTTTGTGTAGCAATATATCTCCATGGAAGAATAAGAATAAGAGCTTGGTACTGAGCCTTTGGGAACGTCAATGCTATATTCATTATAATAAATTATACTAAATTTACTTAAGTTTCTACGAGTGCTCAATATGATAGATAAAATTACAGCCTGCATACAAGCATAAAACAATCATTAACAGTCCCTAGCTTTCGTCTCACTATATCCACTGAAGAGGCCTCGTCATACTGAGGCAAAAACTATGGACTGTTAGTGATTGTTTTATGCTTGTGTGAAGGTGGTTATTTTATCAATTATACTAAATTATTTAAAATTTATTTTTCTAAAATATAAATACTTAAAATCCAATGAAACAGAATGAAATTGCTTTGTAGTTGTTTTTATTCTTCTAATATTTTTACTTCGCTTTTCAATATTTGAACCTTTGTCTGCTGAAATTTTTACATTACACCAAGCAATTTCCGAACACTATGAATCATATACAAATTGAATAGCAATTAGATTTTATTTTAATTAAATGATATTAGACTGTTATTTTTAACACTAGTAATTAAGTATGCAATAAAATTTCATGATGACTGCTTTTGAAAATAAATTTGCATTTCTGATTTCATTCTCTTTTGTATTAAATTTCAGCATTTTCAAAGGTATTGTATAATTTAACATTTAATGCTTATTAATATCATTAATCTTCTTATGTTTTATGTGGAATGCAAAAAAAAAGAATAAACATTTAATTTTTGTTGCCTTTTTCATCCACAGATGGAATTTTGTTCGGAAACTGAAGGTATGGCATTACCTTCGCGATTATTTTCCCATTCATCTTATAAAAACAGCCGAGCTGGATCCAGACAAGAATTACATCTGTGGTTATCATCCTCATGGTATAATGTGTGCAGGTGCATTCGCCAACTTTGGAACCGAGGCAACAGGCTTCAGCAAGACTTTTCCTGGCATACAGCCTTCTCTGCTTACATTAGAAGGACAATTCTGGTTTCCATTTTATAGAGAGTTCCTCATGGCAATAGGTAAAAAAAAAAAAAAAATTATTATTACATGTTAAGCTTTGAGATTTGAATCAATTATAATCAACTTAATAATTTGCTTCAATTCAATAACCACTTGATTATAACCGTTCAGTCTTAAAAAGATTGATTTAATAAAATGTAAATACTGTTACTTTGATTCTTATGTTGAGCAGCAGGAGTTATCAACCTGCTGCTTTTGACACAGTCTTTATTTTTTCTTGGGGAGTGGGTAGATGTGGACTGATTTGAACAAGCTGTTGTAATGATGGAAGTGGTTGACTCAGTTTCAATATCAATTTGATTTGAGACTTATTTGACACAGTGATGTACAGTTCCTTAGTTACTGCAGCAATGTTACTATAAAAACAATGGCTTCTCTTTTCATTTCAGTAAAGAAATATGTAAAGCAGTCAAGATCAAAGTAATTCATCAAATCTTCATTTCTGCATTATTGTTGCCTCCTATCCCTAAAACAATGAAGGACAGAGACTTTATGAAATAGTTTGATTAAGAATTTTCCTATTTTCTTTATTTGAAATAAGAAACCGCTGTTTTTACCATCAGTCTAATTATTCTCTGCTAAAAGTCCACTAAATGGTATTAATTCAGCAAAATTCCATTAATTCCATTAAAATTGAGTTAAATGTCTAAAACCTTTCCATTTAAGTGATGTTAAAATGTTTTTGAAAATTAGTGTAATATATGATAATTTAGATGATAGTAGTGATTACAGTATAGTTGTGGTATGTATCTATATTTTTATTAGTTGATAAGTAAGAGTAACATTCATATTTTATTAACTTTTTTTCTTTATTCATTTGTGGAATTTCCTTTGCATTTATAATTGAAAATCCTTTTTGAAAATGCACTTTCCATAGTATGAAACATTAAGATGCAGTAAGTAAATCACTATTATCATGAAGTTATACAAATTGAATTGAGAAAAATAGGGTATCCAGAGAATGTTTATCATCTGCATAATTATTAATTTTTCTCATTTCTTTTTCACTCTTAAGGTGCCTGCTCGGTTTCTCGTGGCAGTTTGAATTGGCTTTTAACCAATGAAGGGCAAGGCAATGCAATATTCATTGTGATTGGAGGAGCAGCTGAAGCACTGGACGCTCATCCAGGTTTAGTTCGTCTCACCCTCAAGAGAAGAAAAGGTTTTGTTCGACTCGCTTTGAAACACGGGTAGGAAATTATTATTGGCTGAGTTGGAAGAGATTTGTTTGACAGATTCTGCTTACTGTCAAAAAATAGTTAAAGTGAAAGTTTTTGAGCAGTGTATTATAAGTCTTTTTCTTGAGAAAGGTATTTCTTTTTATTTAAACTTTAAAAGTAATAATCAAATTTTGCTAAATATAATCTATAAAAAGATTCAAATTAAATCTATATTCATACATAAATCCTATATATTCCTATTAATAAATGTTATTCTTAAAGAGTTTTTCTCTTTAAGCAAATACAGACTTCATTGTCAACATTATTTAGAATTACTAAATCTAGTCAGTTTTGAAAGCCGCTCTTTTGTTTTCTTCTTGTACTTGTATCAAGGCTAAAGGAAGCAAGATCATATGGCTTAGTAATGAAGATAAATTATAGATGGAGGTATAATTTATTAGTAAATGATACTGCTTGTCATTTAACCTGTCATCTGTCGAGCTTCACTAACAAATGGAAACATGAATGCTGATGTTCAGCAGTGGAATGATTGCATGGAAAATAGAAGAAGCTTGGTAGCTTCATTGGATCTCAGGAATGGGAGAGACAACTTTTATTTCAGCTCATCTACACAGTCATAAATGAAAATACAATAGCAAACTTTATGACTAGCATAAATTAAATAGAACACTTAGCTGCAATTAACTGTAGATATGTTGAGTTCATACTTAACGTATCGACAATTAATTTAAGCAGGTGTTTCTATTTTTATTAGGTGAACAGAACTAATTGTATAATTTTAGTTAAATGCATAAACGCAAGATATACGCTCAGTGTTTCATAGCACAGTGGGGATTGAGCTTGGAGGTCTTGGGTCTCATTTTCAGTACTAGGGAGGGATGGAGACCAAAATAATGATGCTCCTATTTTAAGTTGGATCATAAGTAAAAATCATATATTTTAAAGAAGTCCATCCAACTATTTAAGCAAGGTTTTGGGTCAATTTTTGAGAAATGGAAGAGATTGAAGACAAAACAAAACAACCTGTGTTTAAGTTGGACATCAAATAAGTTACCAAATTTGATGGAAAAATCCTTCCAGTTATTTTAATGTTATGTAGCTTATGAACAGATGAATGGACGAACACAGAATAAAAATGTTTACTGGTAATTAAAAAAAAAAAATCACATAAATTTTAGAATAAAGAATTTTAGTAATAAATATATTTAAAAATTACTAAAATTCTATATTCTCAAATTTGTGTGATTTTTTTTTTTTTTTATTATCGGTAAGTATTTTATCCCTCACATGATAAATTTATTATACAGAATAAAATTGTTTAAGTTGAATAGTGAGACTTTTCATGTTCAATAACTAAAGTCAGACAGGAGAAATCGATTGAAATCGTTTTTCTCCAATCACATTTTATATCAAAGGACAGCAAAACATGTTTTCAATGGGCAAAAGGTACTAAAGTTTTGTTAATACTTTAACAATAAATTCAAGTTTTTCAGGTCCTGAAATTTTAAGACCTTAATTTTATGGAAATTTTAAATCAAAGGTTTTAAATTTAAAATAACCTAATAACAAACAAGATCTCTTCCAAATCAATGCAATATAACTAGGAATAATTGTTGCAAAAAGAAATGACATTTGATACATTTTTTTAAAGGGTGAGAAATAAATCAGTAATTAAAATTTGAACTTTGTGAGGTAAGTTACTTTGTCACCAAAGTTTCATGATAGTAAGTTGATCATAGCTTTAGATATGTCCTGCAAAATTTCACATCTCTCTCTGTTTTATCATTGTGGAGTAGCTTCATATGTGCAATATGGGACCTTGTACTTGATTAGGTCATGGACCCTGCAGGAGATTAGATGTTAGATCTTGGTATCCTATCGCCAAATGTTATTCTTAAAGAATTTTCTCTCTAAGCAAACACAGACTTCAACTTTACTAAATCTAGTCAATGTTGAAAAGTCCCTGTTCTTTTATCTTCTTTTACCTATTTATCCAGGCTGTAGAAAACTAAAAGGGCTTGGTAATATAATTGGAGGTACAACTTCTTTAGTAAATGATAAATATATTGTAAATAGCTCAGGAGTTCTTGAGTTACTTTATATTGGTGCTCTCTAGAACTGTATTGTATTTTGTTTATGTTTGGATGTATTTTAAATATATTTGAATGAGAAGTTATATGTTGTATTGTTTATAGAATAATAGTTACAGATATAAAGTCACTCAGGCCTAATTAATAATGATAATTCCACAAATATAAAATTTCATTCCTCTGTCTTTTTATTTCTGCAAAAAAAAAAATAAAAATATTCCTTCTTTGCCAGGCCTCATTGTTGTGTTACTGATCACCTCTCCTCAGTGGAGAATTTCTTAAATAAAATGATTTTAAGATGATTCACTTTATTAAAGATTATGTTTTTATTATTCTAATCTTTTATGTTAATCATTTTTGCAAGCAAATAACTAATCATTTCATACTCATACACTGGTGAAACAGAAAATCTTTGTCTTATAGATTATCTGAGAATGAAGAAAGCAATTTAATATTTAAGGCAAAAACTTAAAATTATAGAAAAACACATGGTTAGAACTTATGTATTAATAATAAATAGGTAGTATAACCACAGCTTCAAAAATAAATATTCTTAAATAAAAATTTACTATTTTCATACAGATACATATTCAAGGTGTGGATTTTTAAAAAATCTAGTATAATCATCTACTTCCTACATTGAATGGTTGTATATAATAGAAAGACATAAGTAAAACTGAGTTTCAGAAAGTTTTGTTCATATAATTTTTTTTTTAATGTTTAGTGATTTATTTTCCTTAATTATAACGCAGCAGGTAGAGTTTATTCTTAAAAAGTATTTAATTTTCTTAAAGTAAATTAAAATTAAATCATTAAATTTTGATAAATTTTATTTATTTTTCAGGGCTTCTCTTCTTCCTGTATTTTCCTTTGGTGAAAATGAACTTTTTAGTCAAGTCAGTAATGAACCAGGTTCATTTCTGAGGGACTTACAAAATTTCATGACTAAATTGATCGGGGTATCACCACCAATTTTTCATGGCAGAGGAGTGTTCCAGTACAATTTTGGAATTGTCCCTTATAGGAAGCCTATCCACACTGTTGGTAAGATGTTTGTTACTAATTCTATGTTTTAATACTTTCAGTATACATTCAGAGATACCAATATAGATAGTATTATACTCTTTCACTAATGCTTTAGAAAGAAGAAATTGGTTTTACAAGTTTGTAGACTCAAAAACTTATGCAGAAGTTAAAAAGTATTATCGGTATATTTTTATGAATAATAGAGTTTGGTCAAGTAAGAGCTTCAAGAACTAAGAACTTTCTTTGTTTTTTTTTTATTCTATCTTACCATAATATAAAAACAGGAACTTCATGTTTTCACTGTTTTATTACAAAAGAAGAGGTAGCTTAATCCTGCCTGTGGTGTTTTATTGTATGAGTTCACATTGCTTTGTCAGTATTTTGCTGAAGTCAGTGTTTAAAAGAAAGAAGATCCCATTGACTTTAATTTTATTTACGTCAGGAACCACAATAAACAAAGTTATTGTAGATCATTGAATAAAATGCAGTTAAGATTCTCCCTAACTGTCATTGGTCTGCTTTACCTCTTGATGACATCTGTTTTTCTGATACACTCCATCTAATACATGATGTGTGCCAAACGTAGCATTATTTTTTTTGGTACTTAAAATCAGAAAATTAAGGTTGAATTTTTGAAAAATTCAATTTTACAAAGAAAAATTATTAAAAAATAGTACTAAATAATGCTAATATTAAAATAAAACCAAGCAAAAGTTTTATAATAGTATTTTCTGTCGACAGCATTACCTAATCGCATCAGTTTGATGTACATCTGTTGCCCTCTACTCTAAGGACTTGCTCAATGCAAAGTATGACATTTAGTTCTCCTACTGCTACAGATAACTCCAAGTCTTTTCTTTTGTGAACTTAAAAATTCATTTTCGTCTAAGCTAAATTTAATAACATATTTAATCATCAAAACAAAGTAGGGTCACCAAATTATTTGTTTATAAAATGCCTTTAGGCACTTGCAACCAAATGTAAAATTGTTCAAACATAAACTTAACATTGTATCAAATGCTCATGGACTTGAGTTTTTATGAATCTTACTTGCAGGAGATGTGGACAAGCTGATGAAACAGCACCACATATCCTAAGTGAGGGTGTGAGGCTCTTGCTAGCATCAGAAACAATATGCTAGGAATGGATTTTCCCATTCCTTCAAGCTCTTCGTCACTATCCCTGCATAAAATACCACTGATAATTAAACTCTTAGCACTTATGCAGGATTGAATGACATTGTGATGTACAATAGGCCTTTTGAGACTGCAGTGCAAAGGACTATTAAAGTACCTCCCATATCATGTTATGTTGTTATGAGTTTTTATCAATAACTGATGTTAAAATTTGAACTGAATAAAAATTAAGATTTAATGTGATTTTTAAATGTACAACAACACACTGTTTTGGGTTCTGTCACATTGTTGATTGTTGCATGTTTAGTAAACAGTTAATTTTCTTTCGTATGTTTGTTTGTTAATAATAATGCCAGTTTTCATAGGCATATGGGCTCAAATACTGCAAAAAGAGCAGTAGTCATGTTTCAAGAATGTCATTTGTAGTGGTCATTCACTTTAATGCTGGGAGTGTCCTGACAGGCTATTCAGAATGTGTGGAATCAATTCAGGAGATTGATAGTGTTGCTAGAAAATGAGGATCAGGAAAAATTCGAGCTACTACTTCCCAGGAAGTATGGTACATTTGTCTTATGGCAGTTGAGAGTGTAATGTGATCACACATTCTTGCAAACTTGCTACCAAGAAGCTACAGGTCTACTTGCATTAGAGATTAGACCATTCGAAGTAGGCTACATGAAGACCAATAATGTTCTATAAGACAACCAATTGGCCTTCAGTTGACCAAAACTGTCTAAGATTCGTCCGGAAGCACTGAAACTGGAACAGGGGCAATTGTGATAACTGTATTTTTTTCCAGAGGAGTGCAAGTAAATTGCTTAGTGATAATCAATTCAGTCCAAACCACAGTGCATCTCAATTTCTTTTTTTTTTTTTTTTTCATTTCACTTTTCAAACTAACAAAGGCTGTTTCTGTGAGAGTTGTAGATTAGAAATAGAATATTTTATTAGAAATATAATATTATCATTTTCTTAATATTTTCAGTTGGGACTCCTATTGATGTTGAGAAGAACCCAAACCCCAGTGAAGTGGAAATTAATAGAATTCACAACCTATACATGGAGAAACTGAAAGATCTTTTTGATGAATACAAGGTAAAATATGAAGGTTATGAAAAAATGGAACTTCAGTTTATATAATAAAAAAAACAAATAAACAAACTAATTTAATAAGGGAATGTATCCACCCTAGAATGTATCTTATCAGCAATCTTTGAACAAATTTGAATAGCTTATTATTAAATAGTTGCATGATCATTTATCCATATTCTTGTTGTTTGTATTCACATACCCATGCTCCTTTGAAAAATTGTTTATCACTGAGATAAGACATCGCAACTTTTCTTTATCCAGTTGAACTTGTATTCGACCTAGCTTTTGTTTCTCGGCAAAATTGAATTCCTAGATCTATACCTACTTTTGACCCCAGTAGCAAAGAAGAGTAATGGATTAAACTTAATCTTTTAATTCCAAATGAGTTAATCAGTTTATTGAAGAGAAATTGAAAAAGTAATATGGAATAATGTACAATTTACTCACAATTAATATTTACTTGAGAATATTGTACATAGTAAAAATATATGGATATGTATGCTACTATTTTGCATAATACTCTTAGTGATGTTTCTCTGCTTCCACCATTGATAGATCTTGGCTGAGTTACTGTCAAAAGCAATATGTAATGCTGTTTGTAGGAGAGTCTTTAGGAGCGAAATACGAGTCAAGTTTTGGAACTTAATTGAATTAATTTATTAAATGGAAAACATGGGTTTTTATAGATTTTAAGAATTTGATTCGAAGATTAATTAAAAATATACATCACTATTGGCTAAAGCATAACGGACTTAAATTAATTAACTAATTAAACGTCTGTAACGGAAAAGAATTTAAAAATAAACAGAACAGCAATAATTAGGAAATAGAAAACGAATGCTTTAAAATAACGGTAAAGATTAAAATGAATAAAATACAGATATATACAGATAAGTAATTTCTACAAATAAATGATATCTAAAAATATTGACATATAAACTGTTACAATATTTATTTTAGCATTGTTCATGACAAAGCTGTCACCTTATAACGTTCAAAGTCATGCATCTCCAAATCATTTTATACTGACTGGGAATTGAGTAAAGACAATTAAAATAAATGGAAATATATAAAAAGGAAATTAAAAAAAAATAATAATTTTAGTCACTGTGAAGTACCTGCTTTCTCTGTGTCCAGCTGAGGTGAGCCCTGCATTAACATTTCAGTAACAAAGATTCTACCAAATGTTTATTGTTGCAGAACAACATATTTTTAGGAGATTTGTATCTTGAAGGCATTTTTAAGGTTTATAATGGAAGAAATTAGAATCAATTGTATTAATTGAACCTACTACAAATCAAAAAAATTAAACTTATATAATTCCTTATATTACTGTTTTTCATGGCACACTTTGAAACATTTATATTCAAAATTATGCTTAGTAAATGTAAGAAGATTTTTTATCCCAATGGAATCTAATAAAATGCAAATGATGTAAAAAGGAGGAAGAGATAATTCTCTTTATCTTTATTTTTTAAAATTATATTAATGTGAAATTAGAAATGCAAATTCTATGTTTATGCTTTCAATGCATTTAAAGAAACCATTTTTAAATGAGAGACAGTATATCATTGCTGAAAGTAATTTTCAATTAATACCTTAAGTGGGAAATATATGTGTGTTGTTCATTTAGAAAATTTAGGAAAGTACCTGAAACTACACAGTGAAAGCTTTTCAGTGATACCTCATTTACCATAATATATCAATTTCTTCAGTATGAACATTCTGGCAATATCATTGAACTGCGTCCACTTATGAATATTGGATTTTATTTTAGAAGGCAAACTTGAAAAAAAAAAAATATGTTAAATTTCAAACTTAGATTTTGTTACATTTTAAACTCAAAAGAAAAGATTACTCAAAAAAAAAAAAAGGGTCTGAACAGTGGGTCAAGAGATCATTCTACAGAGACTTCATAGGCTCCCAATGTTTGGATCAAATCATTCAAATTTCTGTGTTTAAATTCATAAGATCATTATTTCTGTAAGAGTATGTTCACATTAACTTTGAGTGTGGATAGATCTTTGTGAAACTTGGCATATATATTTGTAGTCGAGAGACTATCTCTCCTTGTACTTGAAAAACGTTTTCATACCAGTTAAAAGCACGGGCAGAGAAAAGGATTTTTCAAAGGGGGGGGGGTAATTTTTCTGAAGGGCTGACTGTGAGTCTGAAGTGCATGCCGGTCGCCAGCTTTTTATTAGTAAATTTCCATAGGAAATAAGCTATTCAAATCGTCATCATGGCAATATTAATGTCTATTTTATCCAATCTATATTTACAATCTGCCTAAGGTTAAAAAGCAAAGCGGCCTTTCCAGAGTAAATAGAATTTCAAATAGGAATGAAATGTTTCAGACAGAAATTCAGTGTTTCAATTTTTTTTCAAAACTTAAAATCAAAGAAACAAAGGCCTCTCATTCAGTGTAATAACGAAGGCGATTTTACATAAAGTAGATTCCCAGTTCTGTCATGTTGTGTTAGTAGTTCAACTTGATATAATTTTTTTTAATTAGACTATTACAGTGGGTTTGCAGGTACATATTACAAACAAAAGCTGCTCCAGAAGGACTATGTTAAGATGGCTTCTCTTTACTTCGATCTCAAAATATTTATACCTTTGAAATGCATTTTTTGTTGGATACATTTCCTTATAAGCTCACTAATGAAATCCATCACTTGTTTTAAATTGTCTCTCTTTATCATTTGAATGCACAATCATTTTGTTGGTATATTCGATTTTATATTTGTCTGTAGCTAGCAATAATAGGGTCAGAAATATATGATTTGCAGTTTTGTGGATTAATCTTTTTAAAAATGTTTATTGTATGATATCTATTTACTGCTTGGTGAATTTATTTGATAATTTTCCTTAATTTTCATTGCTCAAAATAATGATTAATAAAGAAAAGCAATAATCTGTAAATTAAATACAGCCATGCTCTGCTTAACAAACGTTCGATTAAGGAAGTTTCCCTAGAAGAAAGTTAAATTATTTGATGATAATTTCAATTGTAACAAAGATATCTCTAAGAAAGGGAAAAGCATTTCCAGCATGGCCAAATCTGCTTGCATTTGAAACAATGGCAATCTAGCTTTGGTTACAATTTCAAATCACAATAATGCTGAAGTCTTGATTGTTACTACGTGCTCTTGAATACATTGTAATTGTTATTATTTATTACTTATTTTTGGTTATTGTTTTTTAACTTTTGTTTTGTAATTACAGTCCTATCAATCGTACTGTAAAATATAATATATTTTGTTGATCTAAGTCAATCTTTTGGTTTTAATGAACAAAAGTAAGAAAACTAGAAACTGAACTACAGAAAATGAGATTTCACTCAACAAATTCTCACATAATGAAGGCTTTTTTGGAATGTTAGTCTTTCGTTAAGTGAGGACTGGCTGTGCAGAATTTAAAGACATATCATTTTTTTAAATTAACATAAACATTTTCTTTAATAATGATCATTTTCTCTTTTCTTTTTTAAATACTGTATTATGATGGTTGTGAATGGAAAAAAGAGGAATGTAAAAAAAAAAAAAAAAAAAATCCTTTAAAATATAAAAGATATTTGATACTCCAACTGTAATTACAATGGGGACGATACAGAACTATAAAATTTTGTAGAAGATCTTTAGTATCAAAAAAACTGAGTAGATCCAAAGCAATAAAAAGCAAAATATCAACAGATCAATTTGGACGATGACAAAAAGTTTGTTCATCTCAGGATTCTTTCGCAAACATTGAGATTGTTATTTACAAATTGTGTTGCAATTGGAGTTCTTGAGAAATATTTGATAATTATTTTTAAAGATAAATTTTAGAAGATTCATTAAAACAGTAGTTTTTATCTTTAATCTGGGGATTTCTTTTCCTGTTGGTAAGCCAAGATTTTTTTTTTTGTAAAAATTAAACGTCAAAAAAAAAAAAAAAAAAAAAAGGACTAGTTTCCCCTCCTTTTATAAAAACCTACTTATTTTTTAATGTATAAGGATATAAAAATTCAAGAATAATTGTTTATCGCATAATTAAATAAAAAGGTGAAAATATAAATTCATTTTTTATTTTATTTGACTAAAATGTTTATCAAAACAAACTAAATATCAAGTAATTAACACAAGTTTATATAGATAATTAAACGAATAAGTGAGTTTTTTTGTGTTTTTTTAGCTGGTGCTATTAAATTAAAGGGCGCCTGAAAATATTTTCTTCCATAGATAGAATCATAGAAGAAGGTTAGGAAGGTTTATCTTGGAGAATCATTGCATTGTGAGGATGACTGTGTATTTTAAATTGTTTTGCGAACTAAGTAAGTCGCTGATTCTGATGAGATGCTCTGCTGTACTTGCGACAAATCAAAGCCTGATAAAATGGAAATAGTTACGGAGATGCATAATAATGGAGACTTATCACTCGTGAGAAATAAATGAAAATGCTCGTATCACAATTAGTTTATTACAATTATGGACTTTTAACATTAGTTTGTTTTTACTATGACGCCAACAATCTTAAAGAATTCTAAACTATTGTATATAAAACGTCAACGATCTTTAGCTGAAGCTGATTGGTAATACCTGGAAAGAAAGAAACACTTTTTTCTTGAAAATCAAGCAAATTATTTAAGATAATCTTCATGTAGTGACTGATCATTTGTTGTTGTTAACATTCACTTTAAAATATTCGTTTTATTTACAAAACACAGGTACAGCCAACCTTCCATTGATAGAAGCACTTTACCGAAAAAAAGTCTAAGTACAGGCACACAGTCTGGACCCCTCTCCCGTTTCAGGGAAGAAAAAAAGAAAATAAAGTGTGTGTGGGGGTAAATTATGAAATTCAAAGAGCCTCTTCTCGCCATCAGGGTCGGATCTAAACATTGTTGCCCCCCCCCCCCCCCCCCCCAAAATCTGAAGTAAGAACCGTACCAACTATATGGTTCGCAGAGATATACAACCAGTGTAACTTCTTCCTTATTATCAGATTTGCTTTATCGCAACTTTTTAGTCAATATTAGTTTTGAGAAATTACTAACATACAGTGATCATATTTATCCATCCATTGTTAGCAATGCAAATCATTACTGCCAGTATTACCGCGAAATAGTCAGTAAGAAGTCTGCTTAAAATGCAAAATGTGCAGTATGAACTTGTATTTACTTAAATGTTTGATATTGTTACAGTATTAAAACGTAATATCTTATAATGTAACATTGTTGCAATTTTATATGTATATACTGTTGCCTTTCTGGCAAATTCTATCTAATTCCATTTTCCCTCGTATAATACCAGTTTCTATTTATTAATGGGACTTACAATATGTCAGCTAGCGCTGCGCAGTTTATGTAGGCTATTTTATTTATTTATATTTACTTTGTGTATCCTCTTCAAAAGTCAACAGAACTTCAACAGGAAGTTACATCAATGTTAGTTGCGATTGGTGCAAAACGACATTTCCGTTCCAATTTTCTGTTGCAATTCCGTTAAAATTTTGAAGAGGGTGAAATTTTGTAAAGTTGGAAATTGGTTCAGATTTTAAAATGGTACAAGAAAACTGACAGCATTTGTTCTGGAAGTTTTAAAGAAATGTTCATCCAAAGAATATAATATTTTTTCCTATTTATCATATGAGAATTGCTTATATATTTTTTATACATATTTGTTATGGATGTATAAATTTTAATCTTTATAGTTAAATTTAAATTAAATTAACATTTATTTAAATGTTGACAAAGATGTCTTCCATAGAATTTGTAAATTAACCTAAAACGAATTTTATATTTATATTTAAAATAACTTACTTTACAGTGAATCAAGTAAAATTAATTAATTTCTGAAATTTTCTTGCTACAAACATAATTATTAAATAAATGAAAAATCATGGTATCTTTTGGAATTGAATAATGTTCCCAGGAATGGTTACTTCCTAAATATTCGTTATATTTGTATTATTTTAATTTTTTTTAACGAAAACGGGATACTTTGTACGTTATTTCAGTCAATATTTGTTCCTTTTTTTTTTTTTTTCCTTAAAAAAAAAAAAAAGAGAGAAATAGAGTATTCAGACTTGTTAGCAATTACATGCTTTTTATATACTCTATGTTATTAAGAATTTGACTGACATTTAGCATGGAGTGTGACATCAGAATGTGTTATCATATATAGTGTTACTTGAAACATTAATGAACTTCAGGTTTTTCCCTTGACCGGATAATAATTTTAATGTTATTGGTACATGTTTGATAAAGGAATTGCTAATGAAGTTCGGTGCCAAAAACAAATATTTGCCTGATTTCGACACGATCTAGTTGATCAGTTACGTCTGGGTCCGCCACATTTGAATTCTTGCCAACAATTGTTTTCGATCAGAGGTTTCTTTCTGCATCTCTAGAAAGAAAGATTGGAAGTATGTGACATCAACTTATGAGAAATAATTATGTAAATAAAACATTTAGGCCTTTCTGTGACAGATGGCGCTCAGAAGAACAACGGAATATACACCCCCTACTTTGCTCTTAAAATTTGGTGGCAAACTATTTAAGATATGACTTATTATTTTCGTTTGAGTGTTATTAAACACTGACTAGAAAGAGACAGCATCTTTTAAGAGCGATGCTGTCGTCGCCATTTTGAAAATATTAATCACAAACATGACCTTGTATGAAAAATCCATTTAAGAAGTAAGCAACAGTGAAAACAAAGTTACTTCGGAGCAAATTGGAAAGTACCTCTGGATCATTGATAATATAAAAAAAAGTTATAATACTTTTTTGGAATTTTGGTTTTAATTACAGTTTTTTTTTTTATTTATTAAATCAGATTCAAATTATCAAGTAATAACTTAATATACAAGTGAACGTGAAATTTATCATTAATTTACAATAATATAACAACATTATATAACCAGTTTATATTATTATTTGTTCCAGTATTTATGAGTCATTCTGGACAAAAGCAATAAAAATAGCTGTGACAATTCTATTTCCAGAATATAACACAATCCACAACCAAATTCCTGCGTCTAGGACAGTGCCATTTCATGGGAACTTTAACCCGAAATAAAATTATAAGCTCCTTCATAATTATAATGATCTCTATACCGTCGTATTATAAATTCAGAGAAATTGCACATTTATATCAAAATTTTAAATTTTCCTCTTAGTTGATGATGTTCTTCATCATTTTGTTTTTCAGTAATTTGTTTTGCTTGATCATCACTAAATCGTGGGCTTTATAATTAAGTGTTAATTCATTCCATATCATGACTTAAATATCATGACTAAAAGGTTTTTTTTTATTGATTTTTCTCATTTAAGTAATTAATAATTTACTTAAAGTCAGAGTCACTCGAATTGACAAAGAACAGTTCGATTAGCTACGATTACATATCAACTACAGGTATTTAAATAGTTTGCTCAGATTCATGCTCAAATTTGCTCAGTTGACTTTAATCATTCCTGACTGTAAAATGAATAAATTTATTATTTTTTTCAAATAACTTTTAGATAATTCTTCTGTATTGGTAACAAAGGTTCTGCGGCATTTAAATGGTGGTATTTTTTTCTTATTAGTAAACGATAAGTACTCGGCAACTTCTTCAATGACATTTATAAAGCATTTATTCCACTTCTGATGTTTTAAAAACTCATCTACATACATTCCGTTGCAACAGTGATCAAAAGGTTCTTATAATATACTTTTATTTATTCGTATCCTTTTTTTGTGATGCTGAATGTCCTTTTAATTTAAGTATTCTTAAACATGAAACAACCTTTTGCAGTATTTTTAAAAAAATATCTTTTGATATCTTAATCTTGTAAATTCTTACCTGTTTTACGATCTACAACAGTTTAATCAAGTTTGCCAATAATCATTTATTAACACTTTTTGAATAATAATCTTAGTGTTAACCTTTTGTTTTACTGTGATCTTCTGTGAGATTATGAAATCTTTTTGTATTAAATAAATTCAATCTTGGTAAATCAAACGTACTTTAACAATAGAAATGTTGGTACTTACGTACTATCGGAACCCATTATTTTATAATCGGTTTCTGGTGTTTTCTTTTCATTTATTTTCTGTGTTTTTTTTTAAAAAAAACATAATTTGTAGTTGTCGTTATTTATGATACCATTGATCATTTCGAAATAGAAAGCATTTGCTTTTTCCGTCGTATTTCCAAACGAAACATCTAGAAAGGATCTCGCCACAATTAACCTAACCTAGTGTTAATTACAAGAAAAAAGCACATTTCTTTTCCTCAAACGATATCAGGTAATACGAAAGACGTATTTTTTATTACACATTTAGAGGTTTTAATGATTTAAAATACACACCAGAAATCGATTACAAAAAATGGAATCCCTTTAGTACGTAAGTACCAAAATTTTATTATTTTTCTTGAATAACGTCTGTAATTGAATTAAAATCTCCAAAATAGAAAAGATAATTTTTTCGTATATCTGTAGATACTTAATTTCTGGATCTTTATTTTGCTTCATTAGCTAACGCTTTAAGATTTTAAATCATATCACTATTTTATAATCATATACAGAGAGAATATTATTGTACGATATTAAATAAGAATTGAGTAGACAACTTATTTCGAACGTCCATTATATAAGACCGTTTTCTAAACATAAAATAAAGTAAGCGTGTTTTAGTTGTCGTAGTTAGGTTTTTGGGCGACTGATATCAATTTCTTCAGCAAATAAGAACCGAACTATGTAACAAAAAAAAAAAATCACACCGTCCAAGGAAAACAAAAATCACTACTTCCAAAGCGACTTTTAAAAATTTCTTTTCAAATATTCATCTACAATATTCCAACTCGTCCCTTTCCCGCAACTACATTGTAAAGTGTGAATCTGGTGCTACAAAAATTATTTTGTAAAAGCGGGACCGTTTCTGCATTGAAAGTAAAAAATATTTAATTTTAAGTTTACTTATTGGAGAATTAGAAATTTATGTTATTAAGATTATATTCTAAATTTTAATGAAGTCTTTCTAAATTCCATTTGTAAAAACTTTTTATGACAGTCTGTTTAAGATGAATATACGGTGTGCCCCCCCTCCCCCCGCCACATAAAAAAACAAAACAAAAAGTCCCTACTTACATATGTTCCCTAAATTGTTTTCTTAGAATTTTTTGATAATAATTAAAATTTTATCATAGTGAGACGTAATGACAATAAAATAAAAACTTAATGTATGTTAGTTTTCAAGTTCTTTTCTAACATCAAATTACTCTACAGTTTTTGTTTAAATAAGATGTAAAGATACGTAAAATAAGAGTACGATATGAGATTAAACGGTAGTCTTATTTATCGTATAAACTCATTATAAGCTTATTTATAATTTATTGTGATAATTCTGTAAGTTACGTAATGCTTTTCATCTTCCTAGGTTACGCCAGAAGTAAATCAAATAACGTTGCAACCAATACTTGCATAGTTTTTAAAAAAACGAATATATTTACAATACAAAACTACATGTGGCAGAAGTTCATTAGCAACTTCCTTCTTGAGGCCTGGTTATGATCTTCCGCAATATTGGTCGCAACGCTATTTGATTTACGTAATGGTTTTTTTTTTTTTCATTTTCTAAAGCCAACCTGCGCATCTCCACGCTATAAGATTTTTACTGCCATGGAACAAAGTTTATTTGGTGTCCATGCAGTCAAAGTGAACTACTCCGTGATTCAGCATTCATTTTTTAAAGAAAATGTGTATTTGGACTACAAACATTTTATAGAATGTATTTCTAATCACATTTTTTAGGGTGTGTAATGCCAGTACTACAATACTACTGTTTTTAACAGATAAATTATTACTTCAGGTTTTTCTTAGATGAGGACCATTTTTTGCTATAATTGATTCCTTAAAACTTTAGTCATCAAATATTCTTTATGCTGTATTTATGGGCATACTGTATTTTATTTGTTTTAAAAAATGTAATTAAAGTTCCCACAGTTATCTTACTTTGTAAACCATTTTTTAAAAGGAAATTTTGATTTCTTGTTTTTAGTTTGACAAAGACATTACAGCATATGTAAATTGTATTGAAATGTAAAAGATTTATAATTATGTAAATGATATTTTTATTTAAAGCGTATGTATCAATTTCAAATGTATCTTTGTTCCATCCAATAAAGATATATATGTCTAATTACATTTTTTCTTAGTCATGCTTATATTAAAGGTCAAATACTAAGCAAATTCAGTTTAACATTGTACGTCAAAGAAATACAAAATACAGAAGAAGTTCTGTTCCCAACTTCCGGTCAGGGAGTGGTCTTAGAGGTCTGATTTTTTGGACGTGGTCACCTACTTTTTGATGCTGCACACAATGGTGAAGGTTTCGGTCCCCTAAGTTTTACAGGCAAGCTGTAACCTAGGGGCCGCTAACATTGATTTTACGCTGTCTGGTTGGCACACACTGTATCGGCCAAACGGTTAGAGATATTGAATGAAACCTTCACCATTGTGTTCAGCATCAAAAAGTAGGTGACACACGTGTACAAAATCAGATGTCTACGACCTCCCTAACCCCCCCCCCCCTCCCCAAGGCGTTTTCTTTCTTTTAAAAACTCCCTTAAAAGACAGAAAACGCTTTGGGAGGTTCAGGGAGTAGTTCTAGAGGTCTGATTTTTTGTACATGGTCACCTACTTTTTGATACTGAACCTCAATGGTTACGGTTTCATTCTAATATCTAACCGTTTGGCCGCTACAGAGTGTGACATCCAGACAGGATAAAAGCAAGCGCGGTCCCCTAGCCGTTTTACAGGCAAGCTAAAAAGTTAGATCAAAAAAGGTGAAGTTCAAATATTTACTGTCCGTCCCTTCTCGTTTTGGGTAACAAGAATAGCCAAGATAACTGAAAAGCTATTTGTCCTACTAGCTTTAAGCCTATGAGGTAGATTTTTGTTGATTTTGGTTCACAAGGACGAACACAGATGGAGCTACGATCCAAAACTAACAAAATTCAGTTCTAACTTTACGACATCTTAAAAATAAAGATTCCTGCTTCGGTTAACTATTTGATCCTTTTTCTTTCTTCTTAATTTCTGTTTTGAAATAAGCCTTACAGTTCATTTAATTTGCTCGTGTTTTGATAAAAATAAAAGTAAGTGGATTCAGGATGCAATCGAAACGACTTACAAGTTTACTGGATTCATTTTCATAAGTCGGAAATGGGAAGATTCAGCAATTACTACAATTTACAAATATACGGAGACTTTGTATTATTTTCAAACTTAAAAAAAACAAAACAAAACAAAAAAAAAAAAACACTATGAACCATATGAAAGAAAGTAAGCCCAGTTCATTTAGGACCTTCTTGTTAAAGTAGAATGGGCAGATCTGCCCACCACTGTATAGCGATAAGTTATATACGTTAGGAAAGATCTCCATCAATAGAACATTTTTTATTATTACAACTTGTCTCAATTATTAATCCGTTAGGAGTTACATACGTCTAGATATGACGTTTGAGTCGTTGTAATGAATGTGGGTGGCAGGGAAGTCAACCACCTACAGGCGGGGGTGGGGGTGCTTGGCTTCCCTGCCACCCACATTCACCACAATCAAACACACTATTAATAAGTATTATACGTAATTAATAACTAATATTATCATTTATTTCAAGTAAATAATAATTATTTACATGTAAAAAATGAAAATAATATTTACTGTTACTGAAAATAAGTATTAAATGATAATTAATTAATACATCCGGGAAGTAAGATGTCGACGAGATAAGTCATATCTAGAATTATGTAACTCCGAACGCACTAATAATTGAGACGAGTCGTCATAATAACATATGTTCTATGTACGGAGATCTTTCTATAGGTACGTATCTTATCACTATACAGGGTGGGGCAAATTCCCATACAGTTTGTCCATTCTCCTTTGTATAACTCATATTATTAGAACTGCTATTTCTACTTAGCTTCATTGATAATGAAAATGTGTTTTCGTTTAAAATATAATCGTTAAAAATAAATAAATAAATAATTTTTTTAAAGAGGTCTTGTATTTCCTTTCGAAATTTAAAAGAATTACTCACTTAGGAAATAATTGAGTCCCCTGCGAAGGCACGTTTCTGTGATAAATTCGAATACTTCGACGTCCGCGGTTAGAAGGAACCAGTGATCTCGAAGAAACCCTCACTCCATTTCCTTCATTCGAAGAAACAAACGAAAGAATTCAGCTGAGGAAATTAATCTGATCCTGAATTTCAAAGAAATCATTGAAATCTGTAAAAATAATTCAAATAACAATTAATTGTTGGATTTCAACTGTTCTTAAATAAATAAATAAATAAATTAAAGGAATTTAGTAAAAACAAGTTAAAATTAAACTTTGAAAGAAATCGTATCAATGAAAAATTCTTCGAATTTATATTAGTGTATCATATCTCCAGCAAAGAGAAATTAACAATGAACCATTGTACATAACCTACTCTCCATTGTTTTAATATTTTTTGTGAGTA
This sequence comes from Thereuonema tuberculata, assembly GCA_023159025.1. Classification (NCBI taxonomy): domain Eukaryota; kingdom Metazoa; phylum Arthropoda; class Chilopoda; order Scutigeromorpha; family Scutigeridae; genus Thereuonema; species Thereuonema tuberculata. The sequence goes on along the minus strand of JAFIDM010003189.1, from coordinate 60,983,373 downwards.
ATTTGAACAGTCAAGGACTCAGGTTTCAGCTTTCTTTCTTGTCTGAAAGTCGAAAGGTTTTTTTTTTTTTTCAAAAACATTAGACATCATTATTTAGTGTTAAGATATCGGTGGAAATTCATTGTTTTTGTATGGAAATGTTTATAACTTTATAGTTAAATTTGTTTCACGATATTGATTAATGTAATGTTAATATCATGGTACATCTGTAATTCCTCCTGGAATTCTGAGTATTTTTATTACCAGTATTTCTTAGTTCGACATTTTTTGTTATTTATTGATTTCTTGCGTATTACTACAATAACTACCTTCAAGTGTTTGTTTCTTTACAGTTCCTCATTTCTAAAACTTGAACGTTCATTGTTATAATTATTGATTGCAGTGATTAAGTTTTGACCTATCACCCGTCTTTATCTGTTATTTTTCTCGGCGTTACCAAAACTTTCGAGAAAAATGGTCTGTCATGGAAATCTGCCTTCGAGTAATCAGAAGGTTTTACGTAAACAGTAAAAGTATGGACTTTCTGAAAATAGGTTCAAACCCTTCCTATGAGGGTCTGGTGATGAGAACTGATACATTTGGACCCTTCTTTGAAATATTCAAAGTCAGGGACATCTACAGTAACGGTTTTCTCAATTCATAACATTCTCAAATGCTTCACGTCCGATTAAGAACCAAAATGCTACGGAAAGACCCGCTTTCTGTCGTTTAACAAACTTCAATAAGAAGGAAACTGACTTCAATGATGAAATCAACGAAGTTTTAAGAAAACGAATAACATTTGGAAATTAACTGTGAAAAGAATAACTTCTTTGAGACAAACTCACAAGGGGAGAATTGACATGGAATCACCCTCGAACACTTTTCCTTCCTCACATTCGGTGAGTTTGACAAATCTTGTTTCTCTCCGATGATTGGATGTCTTTACTTCTCAAGGAACAACGAAACGCAATCAGCTTCCACGTTACAACTGAAATATGGAACCCCATTAACACTGAACTTTGGATAATGGCGGGAGCGAGTTCGATACAAGTAAGTAACTTTGACCTTTTCATATCTAGATAATACTTTAATTTTATAAGGAATAGGAGGGATTATGATGCTCATTGTCGTTCAACAACAAAAAAAAATTCTCTTGAGGGTGGGAGGGTTATAGACAAACCGATGAACTTTCCAACCCCCAAAAAAACTAGACCCTAAATCCCAGATTTCTTTCATTTTCAATGTGGGAGGGTGGGATTTCTAACACCCTTCCCCACCCATCTCAGTACGCCAGTGCAGAATTACATTCTATATTACTATCAGGTAATTCTGAAGTCGTCTTAATGTAAGCAATAATCTATTAACCTATGACTATTTCTACTTCTTTAGAAAAAGGTGTCCTTCCACTAGGGACCATGTAGGCCCTTGACTGACCTCCCGCCTTGAGTAACAAGCCCGATACCTATTTGACAGAGGGCTGGTTGAATCTCAGGGTCTGTCTGGAGGAGAAACAAAAATTCCCGACTGCGATAACTACATCACTGGGCTAATGAATCCACTGTATTTCTTTTACTTTATTAAAAGGAGTACAGAAAGTTAATTCTTACTATATTATGCTGTAAACTACAACCTAACTGCGATTGCCCAGTTCAATAGTTTCAATCAACAATTTTATTGGAAAAAGAAAACAAAAAAAAAAACTATGAACTATGTCAGTTATAAGTAGCCTAAAGGACATATTATATGAAGTAAATTGTTACGAAAGATCATCTCCCTCATTTGCTGCAATAGCAGCGTAACGAAAAAACATTTTTTTTACAGAAAATGTGTTTGAAAGTTCTGAAAGTTGATGAAATGTGATGATGCAATACTGATACAACTGCTCTCTCGTGGCGAGTTTTAGAAGCTCAGTTTTGTCGTTCTACCAATTAAAACAACTCCAAAGACTCTTTTATTTTTGCAAAATACTCGAAAATGATCATTTTTTAGTTAAGTAGTTATTGTTGCACATGAGCGATGTATAGATGAGATATTTACATCTACATAGCTCTAATAACAGAACAGAAATATTTCATAAAAAGAGGAATTTTTGAATTACACAAAATATCATTCTAATAAAATGATTAAAAGTTTAGAATCTAAATATGCACGCCAAGTTTGCAGAAAGGCCATTCACTGGTTCTATAAATACTACTCCAGTGAATTAAATATACAAACATTATAAGTTTAGTTAGGGATTTTTTTTTTTTTTAAGTGTTTGGTTAAATATTTCGGCTCGCCACCTTGAACCTTCTTCAAGAGTTACAATAAAAAGAATTACATTTTTAATGCAATTATCAAATTTCTCCTGTAAAAAAGCTCAATATATATCTGAACGAAGCTTACAATTGTATATTTAATTATGGCTTATTCCTCCTTCAGTTCAAAGTTAGTATTCCAACTGACGTAATTCAATGTTAGATATCTATTAATTTTGGTTTTGTTGACCCAACTGGCAAAAAACAAAACAAAACGAACATACATTATCCTAAGGCGTAAAAATGATAATAAAATTAATTTAGAATGATGAAATTTAAATGATAGTTAAATCAAGATTAGTAGTTTATTGATATTCATTGAATGATAAATTACCTAGAAAAAGGAAAGAAACTTTTGTCTAGAACAATTTCAAAATGTATATTCGAAAGTTAACATGCAACTATAATTTTCTTGTATTTATTAAGAAATACTTTATTTTCAAACCTAAAATTGTAATTGCGTCGTAAAACTTACACAAGTGTGGACTTTTGAAGTTGTGAGAGAAGGAAGATGCAAAACTAGGATAAGATGAAATACAGTTGATCCATTTGAGGAAGGCAGTCCCCTCAGGCGTTGGGACTGAGAACTTGAAAAAATAGGGGAGAAAGGGTATAAGGTAAGTGGGGGTGGAGAGGAAAGATTACAACAGTGTTTGCAGAGCTTGACCTCGTTATTATCGGCTTTAAGTAACTATATTTCCGAAGAGCTGAATTCTCAAAATACTAAAAAAAGGATCACTTAAGGCCTTTTTTTATTCCGTAACAATACCCTGACACCCTTTCACCCTAATTTTTTCAAGTTCTCAGTCCCAACGCCTGAGGGGACTGCCTTCCTCAAATGGATCAACTGTAAATAGGAATTTTGTTTTTATCCGTTTCAACACGGAACACATGAGAAGTAAAACGTGATTGCGGAATATACTGTTGTCGCATTTTTTTGTGTTTTTACAAAGGTTTTCCTTGTCAAACTCATTTTCGTTGCAGCCTGATTTTTCTCATCTGTTATGACTTTAAAATCAACAAGGAAAATTGCAAGAATGTGCTTTATATGTTGTTGCATTATCTTTAAAGGTGAATATTTGAATAATAGGCTTTATGAAGCAAAACATACGAAATTTCCAAGTGATATATTGAACAGATCTTAATGAAACTTGGTATTGGGGTATTTTTGGACAAGACTCTACTTTTTTATATTTAATTTCTACATGTGGATACCTATGGGGAAATTTGTACTGAAAGAATTAAAAATTCCTATAATAAACACATTAAAAAAGGAACAATTAATTCTTGTTGGGAAAATAATAATGCATTATTAATATAAACATACAATGATATTGTATTAAGGTAAATTATATTATTAAAAAGCGATAGGATAAAAAACAAAAAATACAAACAAATAAATAAAGAATAACAACCATAATAATAACTGAACAATTAATTCTCTAACAATTAATTAAACGTCTAATTAACTAATTTATTACTTAAACTTAATTAGACTTAATATTAAAGCTGTAAAATAACATAATATTATTGACGAGGATACTAAATGTAAATTAAAACTAAAGATTTTTTTGACGGATAAATCAAGATAAAAAGAAGTGCGAAATTATATAGGATAATGTAAACTATAATAATGAAACTTATTTGTTTGTTTCCAGGTTAGAAAGTTATTGCTTTGACAATAATTAAGAAATAATGGATAAATTAAATCAGTTATGGATTTATTATTATTATTTTTTTTCTTCGGTTTTCTTCAGTGTTAACTGAGTTTTCAGTAGAGAGTACGGGTTTTAGCCTAAGTAACTCTTTACTATTGAAGAAAGTTGAGAAATTTTCTTGTGATATGGCAAGTTGAGATTATTATCGCCTTTTGTAACTTAATATATGTGTTTGAATTCAAATGAAGAATTTTAAGACTGTTTTGAATTTGTTTCGGAACTACTCCAGTGGCTGAAATAACAATGGGCACTATATAAACCTGTTCCATACTCCAAATTCTCTTTATTTCCATTGCCAATTCTTGATATTTGGTGACTTTTTCTTCTATTGTTCTCTTGACATTATGGGAAAGTGGTACTGCAATATCCACCAAATAACATGTTTTATTTTACTTATTAGTTAGAATTATTCTGTGTTGGTCAACATCTTGCAGCCAGATATGATATGCAGTGGCGTAGCAAGAAAGGGGGGCGTTCCTCCCCGGGCCCCCGCCTGGGAGGGGCCCCACCAGCCAGCTTATTTCCTTTTTTTTTGGTTGTTGCTTAATAATGGAACTCCCGCCCCGGCTCCCCAAGGCGTTGCTACGCCACTGATGATATGTGAAATTGGTTTCTGAAGCCTGAAAACATCTGCATTTATCGTCTGTTAAGTTGCTGTCCTTTAGTATGTATTTTGCATACTTTTTTAGTATGGATAACCTGATCCTGTATAGTTATCATGAACCCTTCCGTTTCACCATAGACCTCACCCAATGACAGCCATTTGTTAGACGCAATTTTTATTATTATTTTTATTATTATTATTATTATTATTATTATTATTATTATTATTATTATGTAAAAGTTTCAAACCTTGGGTTTCCCCAGCAAACACAACATGGCGGGTCAAGGACCAAAGCACATATTGCCAAGACATGTGTAGGAATGATTAGGGATGTGTGGTTGTGTCCATAAATTTCCTAACTATGCGTGTTGTGTTGAGTACCACAGCCTTCTGCAGTTGTTCGTAAGTGTTTGTGTGAAGTCCTAGAATGCTGAGACTGTGGTGCAATGTGTGAGGCACCAGACCAGTGGCGGATAGGACGAGTACCCGGCCCTGTCTCCACTGCTTCTGGGAGCTCGTGTGCTAGGTCGGTGAGCTTACTGATCTTGTCTGCGTGAGTTTTCTGCATGTTCTTGCTGATAGACACTGCAATATCAATGGGATAGGTCTGTTTGTTGGCCTTATTAACAAGTGTGATGTCAGGTCTGTTGTGATGTATGGTTTTGTATGTGTGAATGGGGCGATCCCAGTACAGCTTATGTGAGGATGACTCTAATACGCTTTGTGGTATATACTTGTAGTACAGGACCGTGTTCTTAATAAGTGAGTGTTTGTGTGCTAGCTGTTGATGAACAATCGATGCTACCTGATTGTGTCGGTGGAGGTAATTGTGTCGGTGGAGGTTTGGGAGAGAAGGGAACAGCCTGATATTATGTGGTCGATCGTCTCAGCGTAGTGTGGCATTTCCTGCATGTGTCGTCATGCGTGTTTCCGTCGTGTAGAATATATTTCTTGTAGTTGCGTGTGGGGATGACTAGGTCCTGTATCGCGATCATGAACCCTTCGGTCTCCCCAAACAGCTCACCAATCGTCAGCCATCTGTTCGACGCTTCCATGTCGACATGAGGCTGGCTGAGTTCGTGGTGATGTCTGCCATGGAGTTCCTTACGAGCCCATGATTCACGCAGCTGCTGTGTGTGGGCGTCGGGGATGGTGATTGTTAGAGAAGGGTTTGCAAGGTCCAGGGGTGTGAGGTGTGTGTCAGCCTTGAGAATGGCTAAGTGGAGTGAGGAGTGTTGTGCTCTTTGGTGGAAGTGTTCCCTAAGTGTGTGTACTTGTTTTTCGTGTATGGTGATGAGATTGATAAGTCCTCGGCCTCCCTCCTTGCGGGGAAGAGTCATCCTTTCCGTAGCGGACTTGGGGTGGTGCATGTTGTGTTTCTTGAATGTAGTGCATGTTGTACGTTGTAGTGCTTCGAGTTCGGTGTTTGTCCACGGAATTATGCCGAACGAATATATTAGTGTAGGGACGGCCAAAGTGTTGATGACTTTAATTTTATTTCTGGCGTTGAGTTGTGTTTTGAGGATGTTGTGAACGCGAGCATGGTAGGTGTTCTTGAGTGCAATTTTGATATTTGCGTTGACAATGACGCGCGCTTGCTGGAAGCCCAGATACTTGTAGGTCTCTCCCTCTTCCATGGATTGGATGGTCAACTCATGGTCCAGTTCAAAACCCTCCAAATTCGTAGTCTTCCCGCGTGTTTTATGTAGCTTGCGGCTTTTGTAGATTTCAAATTCCATACCAATGTCTTTGGTGAACTGTGTGGTGACTTGTAGTAAATTAATAAGTTGTGCGTTGTTTGTGGCATAGGGTTTAATATCATCCATGTAGAGTAAGTGTATAATTTTGTATGGTGTCAGAGTGCCTGAGGTAAGCCTATAACCGTGTTTTGTGTTATCTAGTATGTGGCTTAGTAGATTCAAGGCGAGGCAGAACCAAAGAGGACTCAACGAGTCTCCCTGGAAAATACCTCTCCTTATGGGAATGGGATCTGTAGTGATGGAGGTGTTGGAGGTGGGTAGGTGTAATGTTGTGTTCCAACTCTTCATCGTGGCTTCCAAGAATGCCGTGATCTTGGGGTGTATTTTGTAGAGATGAAGAGTGTGTAGGAGCCAGGAATGAGGGACCGAATCAAATGCCTTTTTGTGGGCGATGTATGCGATATATAAGTTCCTATTCTTCGCGCGCGCCTGGCGCAGGATTACAGAGTCAATAAGGAGTTGCTCCTTACAACCCTGGGAATTCTTGCGACAGCCCTTCTGCTGTTCGGAAAGAATGTTATGTGTCTCGATGTGTCTGTAGATCTTGTCTGCGAGGCAGGAGATGATGAGTTTGTAAAGTGTGGGGAGGGTAATTGGACGGTAGTTAGCAGGGTGTTCTGTTTCAGTGTTCTTGCTCTGTAGGTATGTGACACCCTGTGTGAGGAAACGAGGCATATGTTCTGGGTGTTGGATTATGTCAGTGAGTGTAAACGCTAGCTTCCCGTGCAGGGACGTGAACCTCTTGATCCAGAAGTTCTGGACGCAGTCTGCACCAGGAGCCTTCCAGTTGTGTGCATGTTTTAGTGCTGCTGTATGTCTGCGAGAGTAATCTCATAGAAGGACATAAAGGATAAGTGTTCAGTGAGTTGTTGTTCCTCTGTGATCCATGGTGCTTTATCATTGTGGGGATAGGGTTTGACCACAGAGACGACCAGTATTCATGTAATTATGTAAAAGTTTCAAATTTGAGTTTCCCCAGCAAACACAACATGGCGGGTCAAGGACCAAAGCACATATTGCCAAGTGTAAAGACGTGTGCAAGAATTATTAGGGATATGTGGTTGTGTCCATAAATTTTCTAACTATGCGTGTTGTGTTGAGTATCACAGCCTTCTGGAGTTGTGCATAAGTGTTTTTGTGAAGTCCTAGAATGTTGAGACTGTGGTGCAATGTGTGAGGCACCAGACCAGTGGCGGATAGGACGATGGGTACAACACGTACTCGGTCCTGCCTCCACTGCTTCTGGGAGCTCGTGTGCTAGGTCGGTGAGCCTACTGATCTTGTCTGCGTGAGTTTTCTGCATGTTCTTGCTGATAGACACTGCAATATCAATGGGATATGTCTGTTTGTTGACCTTATCAACAATTGTTAGGTCTGTTATGATGTCAGGTCTGTTATGATGTCAGGTCTGTTACGATGTCAGGTCTGTTGTGATGTCAGATCTATTATGATGTATGGTTTTGTCTGTATGAATGGGATGGTCCCAGTACAGCTTATGTGTGGTTGACTAACACGCTTTGTGGTGTATACTTGTAGTTTGGGACTGTATTATTAATAAAGTGATAGTTTGTGTGCTAGCTGTTAATGGACGATTGACGCTTTCTGATTGTGTAGGTGGAGGTAGTCTGTTTGGGAGAGAAGGGGACAGCCTGATATTATGTGGTCGATCGTCTCATGCATAGTGTGGCACTTCCTGCATGTGTCGTCGTGCGTGTTTGCGCACGAAACAAGAATGTGTTTCTTGTAGTTGCGTGTGGATACGACTTGGTCTTGTTTTATGGATAACGTGTAGTGAAAGCGTGGTGTAGTGGACATCTGTATCCTGTGAGATGAATCCCTAACTGTGTAATGGTATAGTATTCGCGCAGGAGTATTTCCAAAACAAAATTTATGGTGTAGCACAATTACACAAAACTATTATCAAATATTACAAATAAAAACTAATAGTAATCAAATTTATCAACTTAGGCAAAATAATAAAATAAAATTATCATACCCTCCAATTTTTAGGACAAAGAAGTATTAATCTCCATATGGAAAGAGCTATAAATGATATGATTATTATAAATATCTTTTTGGAAAATCAAAATGTATCTGTTGTCAAAAAAAAAAACCTTAAAAAAATGGCTTATTGAAAATACAGTAAAACCCGTTATTATGCTCCCGCTTATAGCACTATCCCGTTCTTTATGCTTCTTTCATATGGTCCCTGGAATTTTCTATGCAACTCTGTATACTTTTACCCTCTTATAACGCTTCAAATCCCGCTTGTAGCGCTTTTTTTATATCGGAAATTTTGTATCGAAAAGAAATGTAACACTGAAAAGATTCTTTTCTTTCCCTGGTAGGAGGGAATCTTTGAACTCTTTGAAGTGCGGGTCTGTGATACAGTAAGTTAGTGCAAAATTTCGAAGCGGAAATCCCTTTCTATAAGTGAAAGATTGGAAATTCTCCATAAGTACGACGAGAATTCTACACTAAGTCTGAAGGATTTCGCAGAATCTCTAGGAATTCCCTCATCCAGTCTGAGAACAATAATAAAAAATAAGAATGAAATTACCAATGCAGCAAATGGTGGTTGCAAACGTAAAAAAGTAAAGTGTGGAAAATATTAAGGTGCCGAGGAAATTCTAATTGAATGGATTCATCAGTCCCGTGATGCATCAGTGCCATTAAGTGGCCCAATCATTCAAGAAAAGGCGCGTGAAATAGCGGGCAGTGCACTAAATCTGCTCCGAAAATATTTTAGTGTTGCTCCTAGTGGTGTATCAATTGATGTTAATAGTTATTTGAACCGCATTGAAAATGTCATAATTCATAACAGTAGCACACACACACGGCAAACCACAATCAAAGATTTTTTTAATAGGAAATAAGCTCACATTTGCACTATATCTATTGCAGAATCAAGTAGCTTTCCTGTAAAATGATGTCTAAATGTTTCCCCATCTCATAAATCATTTCCCGTCTATAGCGCTATCCCGCTTATTACGCTTGTAGTTCATGGTCCCTTGATGAGCGTAATAACGGGGTTTTACTGTATTAAAAAAAAAAAGAGGTAAAGAAAAGGAAATATCTTAATGATTTATTTTTTTCCTTTTTTTAAATAAGAATATAAATTTCAAAATGAAAAAAAAAATAAAAATAAAAAGGCTAATTTTTGGATGTGTTTTCAAATGGTACTATTTTGTAAACCCAATATTAGTATTAAAATATGTTAAAATGTTTCGTAGAATACCTTCACTACTAATAAGTAATCGTATATTTGTATATTTAAATTATCTACACTCAATTATTTTTTTTCTTTATAGAATCTTGTAGACTTGTAAGTTAAATATTACTCAAACGTATATTGTAAGGAAAAAAAAAAGAAAATATATGTAATTGTCAGAAACCGTTGATAGGGACACTTCCCTAACGGGACTGTACTGAGATTACTCAATTCCTCAGCAGAAAACATTATTTCACACATTTATTACTTTATTTACTATCAATTCAGGAATCTGGATAGGAGCTGTTAACACCCTTCAACAGGTGCGTTTTATAATATAAAACGTATAAAATGAAAACATTTGATCTAGATTATGGCAGATATTGAATTTACGTGGAGATTTTTCCTTTGTAATGTTTCACGAGATTAAAAAAAAACTAAAAAACTCAACAATTTAGTAAATAGATTTAAATCGTATTATAAGAAATTTCAAAAACTTTATAATATGATAAAGAAACTTGTTTTCTTTTACAGTTAGTAAAGTTCTAATATTCATAACTTCTTTTTTAAAGCTTCAGTATTTACTTAAATTCATTTTTTACTTAAAGAATTTTTTATTTGGGTAAAATTCAACTTATTATTAAAAGTATTATTTGATTAATTTTTTCTTTAAAAAAAAGTTAATATCAACAAAAAGAAAAACAGTAATTACACTCACAGAGATGGTCGTCTTCAGATAGAACCAGTTAATATCGTTTATTTACTGTAATTTTTCACACAAGGACTAGCATCCAAAAGTATTGTCAATTCTAAATTAATAACTTTTTATTCAATAATTTAGTGCAGTTTTACAGTTCAATAAACAATTTATATAGGCTATACATCGTTTTACAGTAACCTTCCTCCTTCCCCCAGGAAGAATGTCTATGAACCCTATGCATGCATATTTATTTTGCACAATAACTTTCGTTGTTCAAATTGTTTAATATAATTAAATATAATTCTTTTCTTTGATTCTGATTACGCCACTGAAGTGATGTACGGGTCAAGTAAATGAGTTGTTCTTTTGTTTCTTTTTATTAACTCCTGATTGCAACTCGAGAGGGCGTTGCTGTCTGTAACCGAGAAAGCATGTTGTCTGTCAATCCAATGGAAGCAGACTAGCCGCTGCTATGGCACCAGTGAAGGAAGGATTCTGGGATCCAGCTACGGCTACGATAGACTGGTGTGAAGGGAATTATGAAGTCACACGATACATAGCGGAATTCTGTGAGTAGAACGGACATCCTTCTGGCTTCCATTCATCCGCTTTTTAGGCATTAATGTGTCCATTAAATTCCATCTCATTTAATCAATTGATTTCCCTCCCATTGACTTAAGAGTTCCCTTTTCTCTTAATTATCCCCATTTATCCCGTTCTTTCCCGTTTACCCTTGAAGTTAATCGTAACACGAGGGCGGCGGCACGGTCTAATTAATGGTGGAGTTTTGCACTTATATAACACGGATTTCGTCCACAAATAAGAAAAATCAATGAAAAGTGTTTCGCAAACCAATCATGAATAATGAAATGGACGGAGTGAAACGAATAGTGGCGTGGGTCTCGGGGGGAATCTCCAGGGGACAGATTGGGTACCGCCCCTACTCCATCTCCATTATTACATTTCCAAAAATCTATTGGTGTCCCCCCCCCCCTCCAACCTCTCCTTTTCATTTTCAAAGCAGATATTGGTCACTGCACAGAGTTTTATTTATGTATATAAATTTCCCCCTTTATCGTATTGATATTGATTAACTAAGGTTATAATATAAAACATGTAGGAAATAAAATAATAATTGCTTGTTTTTATTGTTGAGATGACTTGAAATTTTAAACAGAATTGTAATTGCATTGTAACAACAAGTAGTAAAAGTCAATCCATTCCTTATAGGTGAGGGGATCTCCAGACTTTTGAGCCCTTTCTTGAGAAATTTTCTCCAATCTCAAAATTTATTGTAGCTACTGTATTTTGATTGCAAAATTTTAGCAAAAAAAAAAAAATCAATCTTTAAATTTCAGATAAATTTTTTTTTTATTTTTTTTTTTATTACTTTAGGCCTATCCTAAATTTTCGATAAATTTTTCCAGCCTGTTGTTTTGATAAGTTATGTTTTTGCCCCCCCACCCCCCTTTTGTTTGAAAGAAATTAAATAAAGAAATAAATAAAAAAATAAAAGAATGATTTTTTTTTTCCATTAAGAAGCACTTTCCTTTTTTATTTTTTCAAAGAATTTAAATAGAATTGTTAGTCAAATAAATGTAATTCAGGTGTTTTTTAGTAATAATTTAGGTTTACAACACTTTTTCGTATTTATTTCATTTTTTTTTAAATATATTTTTAAATGTATTTTGGAAGATTTGTTTATTATAATTATTGCATACCACAGCAAAAACGAACATCCCACCAAATGACACCGAAACATATCCCATTTTTTGATTCAAAAATAAAAGTTGCAGTTCTCCTTTTGTTCATCAATACAAGTAATGGCAATAATTGATTCCTTGAATTTACACACCTGTATTGTCATATTTGTTAGACTTTATTTTATTGATATTATACAAACATTTGTGTTCGATTACATTCGACAGAAGCACTTGAGGTCGAAAATCATTTTTACTGTTTGTTTTTATTTTATTCCTAAAGATGTTGCTTTTATTTTGCACGACTGAATTAGGACTTTCAGTATTATTATTTTTTTTAATCTTAAAAAACAAATAAATAAAGAAAAGATTTAAAGGCATTCTTCTGCAAAAACGAAACGAAGCAAATAAATAATTAGAAATTCTTATTGAATTAAATTCAGTTTTATTTATTTTTATGTTTATAATAATAGGAAATTTTAAGCAATATAATTAAAACCCGAGCTTTGATATTTTTTCCGATGAATTTCTATACATTAGAGAAATTAGTTTCATATTTTTAATTATTTAATTTTTTTTTAATTTCAAAAAAAAAAAAAAAAAAAAAAAATGAAGAGAATTAGTAAGAATAACGTAAGGTGAAAAAGTTCTCAAATTTTGAATTCGAAAATATCTCTGTCCATTGATAACTTTTAGAAATTAATAATATAATTCATTATAAAATACAAAATTTATATTGGTGTGTTTGGATATAAAGGTTTAAAAACTACAGTATTTTGTTTACGCGTGCTTCGTTGGTGTCTGCATACCAGACTCATACTTTTTAAGGTAGTTATTAGCCAACTTTCGCAATCTGTTTATTTATCCTCTTGTGAGTTTTGCACCGATGTACTTCTTGAACTTACATGATATTAAATAACGTTCAAGTAGATCATTATAAAAACAAACTCTTTACTCATAATATTTCGAATAATCGGATAAACTTAATCATATGAATATTCCAGGAGATATTTTAACTCCTATTTAATTCACATTCAATATGAACTTATTACGTAAATAATTGACAGCATAACAATTTATCAGTAGTTAAAAACAATATTCTACTAATTTCTTACTACATACAAACAATAGTATCATCATCATAATTCTTAACAATCTCTTAGTAAGTAAACATAATACTATTATTATTATTTTAATTTGTTTTTCACGTAATTAAAGATAGTAATGAATTATGATGATAATAATAGTGTTATGTACCTAAGAGCGTTATAAAAGTCCCTTTAGAAGTGAACCTATAAACTTCTATGTTGTTCTTAGTCGTTTGAGCCTTTCCCAAAGCATGTAAATCCTTTAATTTTGCACTTGCTTTGTTAAGAATTAAGTTAATTGGATTTAGGCAAGTTTAAGTAAATAATACAGATTTTCATTGTTTTCAGATAAAATGAAGGTAATCGACTGATAGTATAATTTATAAAACATTTTACTTTCTTGGACCACAAACAAACACAAACAAATTAAGAAAAATAAACTTCAAGTTCTTGAGACCTTCTTGTTAAATGACTACTGAAGTACATTTTTTTGTATTAAATATGTAAATTCTGTTCACTGAATCAACTATATTCATTTCCCAAATTATTTAGTTTTCTCCTAAATAAAACACAATATTTAATTTCTTTTATTAATTTTTATTTTTACTTGTTTTATTTAAGTTTCTTGTAAAGGAAAAACAAAAATGTCAAAAAATTGTTCAATAATTTTGTTTTTTGTTAGTGAGTCCCTCAAGTAGCGTTCTGTGTAATTTGAAGTGTCTTCAGTCAGGGGTCAAACGAAATATAAAAGTTCCTGTGGCCTAATTGTGAAATGACTCACTAATAAAAAAAAAACGACAAATTGTTTTCTTTTTTTCCCTTGTCTTTTGTGCAATTTAACATGCATGATTGATAATGAATGTCCTTTAGAAACGAACTAGACTGTAATTGGAGACGGGAAGCGTTTGGAAAGGTTAATAGGACCGAGTAACAAAAGAGAATATATTTTAACGATGCACATATATCACACATACGTACAATCATATAATGTATGGCGTAAACTGTATCTGAAGTTTGATGGATATCATTTGAGTTCCGTCTGTTACAACAGGAACACGCCAGTAACATTCCAAAGATAACCAATTGCAAAGATACGTCCATTAACTAATTGTTAAAGCTTTGCCCCTGTTCGCATCATGAGCCAAACTCACTTCCGTGGCATGTCGCCGCTTTGCAAATCATTTAACGGATTCTATTTGTGCTTTTACTTTGCTAACAATTCTTGTTGATTAGAAATTAGTTTAATGCTAGAAACTGCGTATTAGTATATATAAGATGCGCGGGATTAGTAGTCATGGAACTTGAAAAAAGTTAAAATCCAATTATTTGCAAATAACATTGTATGGAAACTAAGACTACAAACAACTGGCATGTTGTTTACACTAAAGAGAAAGAATTCTATAATAAATAAATAAATAAATATAAATAATTAACTGCTGATATAAATAATTAACGACACAAACTTTAGTTACGTTAATCTCGTATATCGAACTATTGTATATCGCAGATTACTTTTTTCAGGCAATCATTTTTTGTCTTTTTCTTAATAGTTCGATTAAATCCAAGCTTACGATTGAAGAACAACAAGCTTATTGAAAATGACATTTTCTTATTACATAATAAAACTTGAATTTGTATTCTATCAATCAATATATATATGAGTATTACAAGACGGAAGGATCTTATATTACTTATTCATCTTCATTCAGAAGATGGAAGGACAGTAAATAGTTTTATGGAAATAGCAGGAATGAAGGTTATGTTGTAATCTAGGAATGAAAACAAACTTGGAAAAAAAAAAATCCGGAGATAATTGAAACCGCTTTCGAAAGCAAATGACGAGAAAAACGTGAATTCATTGTGAATCCTCCTTCAAACGAGAAATCTGAATGAAATATTTTACTTGAAATAAGAATTCGCTTCAGATTCCTGCAGACCATTAATAGTTGGCCAACAATAACCTCGTAATGAACGTTTTCTTTTAGTTGGACTTCGTAACAATGAACTTGAATTATGATTGTGATGATTTTTATACAGTAGTTGGAACCGTCGTGTCGTATATATTTTCATTTTCATTGTTAAAAATGATCTAATAGAAAGATAACATATGTCAGTGCTATATCTAAATAAAGATCTACAAAATTATGAAATGGACCGAAAGGTGTTTGAAAAATGAAGGAAATAAAAAAACTATAGGATAGTTTTTATTTAGGCTGCAAGGCATTGAACGGTAAGTTATTATTGAAACAAAGAATTAATCTACATTTCTAAATAGTAGAAACATGTTTGGAAGCATTACTTAGAAATTTTATTCAATAAATTACCAAAATCGCTGTTACAACGCTTGGAAATAAAGGATTAACAACACATATTGTGTATTTGGACAGAGCCATTGGAATGGTTTTGATTTCCCAATATAAGGTCTTTGATTTTTAAAGGAAAAGAAAAAAAAATTGAGTAAGATATTGAGCAACTGTTGATATTGTGAAAAAGATCAGTATATTTCAGTGTGATAAACAATTGTAAGACTTGTTCATTGTTTTCGTGAGTTCAAGTATGTTATGGAACATAAGTGATTCATAGCCTAGACAACAACGTATAAACAGAAATACAGTTTAAGATATTTAATGGTATAATGAGGCTTATCATTGTAATTGTTACTTTTATATATAATTTATTAACTTATTTAGTAGCAGGTAAGTACTTTATAAACAAACACAATATATAACAAACTTAAACAAAAATATCGGATAAAGAAATACTTATTGTTCTTCGTAAGCTCTTCAATATTGAATTACGAATCCACTTGAAGCTTTCAATATCACTTGACAATTCTTCTTATTAAATTATCGGTTCCCAAACAGTTCGTAAACAGATCTTTAGAAAGTTCACAAACAATTCTTTAAATAGTTCATTCTTTGTAATTCAAGGTCAGTTCAAAAAAAACAAAAAACAACACCAACCATCTTTGAAGAATTCATGTTTCATTATCTATTGGAACATTGTCACGCTTTCTCGTGCTAATCTTCTCACGCGCTGCGTGTCATTGTTCAAATCAATGCTTTAATTAATTTTTACCTAACTTCCTCAGTAATGAATCTCAATGAAAATTTTTATTTAGCAGTCAAACAATGAATTCGTCCTGTAGGATTGTCTTATATTGTATTTACAAACTAGCAAAAACCCCGTTTTTGTACGTGTTACAATGATGTGGATGAGAAAGAAATTGAAATTGTGAGATCACTTCGAAACTTTTCCCAGTTTGTACAAATATCACGTGATAGGCACTGAGTAACGTTATATTTGTATTTTTAACTCTAGATCCCTAAATATGAAATTAATTTCGAGATCGGAGTCGTGGTGGTATTTTTAAAAATCCTTTCTTAGTGAGCGTCATAAAAGAAACCCATGCTGAAAATTTCAAGTTCCTAGATTCGCGGTTTTGGCTGTGAGTGAGTGGCAATTTGATTTGCCGTATGCAAGGAAAATGCGGAAACTGCTGAAGTTTTTCCAGTAGACCTACCAGATCAGACACATTCTACATCTGCTTCGAGGAGATGCGGACTCTTGTCTGAACTTTTCTCTGATATTCCTAGCTCAAGGAAGTAGAGGATGCATGTCCTTGGAACATCCTATGGAGTGATGAGATACTTCTTCATCTTAAATGGAATTGTAAACACACACAATTGCCGCATGTGTCTCGGCAGCTTCCTTTGCACTCATCGAAAGTCATTGTGGTGTAGCTTTTACTGCTTCCTTCATTATCGGCACTTTTTTTAAAGACAACACCAAACGTTTCGTGACTTGCTTTATCAATGCTGTGAGATATCAACGAATACTGCTTGATTTTGTTATTCCACAACTTTAACAGCATGCATGCCTCTGATCCACCATAATTATACAGGGTGGGGCACCCCCTCACTTTGGATTGGGTGTACAGCAAGTCTTACGGCATCATTTCACAGAAGACCAGAATAATTAGTCAAGCGTTTCCTACGAGTTGGCCAACTCATTCGCCTGATCTCACTCCCTGTGACTTTTTGTTATGGGGATATTTGAAAAGCTTAGTGTACCAAAGAGGCGTGGATAACTTATTAAAGTTAAAGAACCGAATAACGCTGTACATGAGGCAAATCACTAGAGACCTGTTGCGTTCTGCTGTAGGAAATACTGTTCACAGAATGCAGTTATTGGAACAATTGAAACGAAAACATATTGAGTCACATCTGTAAATACAAATAAAAATTGCTATTGATTGTAAACTTTAATTTTTTTTTTCATTTTTTCGTCCAGTTTTCTCAACATTATATAACTTCCAGCGCCATTTTTTTCCCCTGGTGACGAAATATTGAAGTAATTTTTTTCTTTAGAAATCAAAACCTCATGATCTTAATAGTGTTCATATCAAATTTGGTGGAGTTTGACTCAATATGTTTTTGGTAATTACGCTCTAAACACCTCATCTTTAATTATGGCCACCCGGTAAATTATTTCGATAATTTAGATGCATTCAGTGGTTCAAAAATTGTTAGGGGAAAAAAAACAAAAAAAAACGCGCCCATGCAGTTATCACACGGTTTTGATGAACCTCACTTCCTATATATACAGTGAATTTATTCTTGGTAACCTCATGTAACAAAAACTACAACTAAAAATCACTTTAAATAAACATCGATTACAATAATGTAAAATAAAACAGTTTGCATAACTTGCCATAGAAACTTTTATCTAAAAATGTGAGGCAAATCACTGGAAATCTGTTGCATTCTGCTGTAGGAAATACTGTTCACAGAATGCATTTGTTGGAACAGTTACAAGAAAAAACATTGAGTCACATCTGTAAAGGTTACAAATAAAAAATTATTATTGATTGTAAACTTTCATTTTTTTTCGTGCAATTTTCTCAACACATAGCTTCCAGCGCCATTTTTTCCCCTAGTGGCGAAATTTTGAATCAAAATACAGAATCAAAAAAGAACAGTTTTATAGCATATCCCTAAGGAGGGCGTCCTTTCATTACGTGAGGTGTTTTTAAAAAATTTGGACTCCCCCATGGTGAGTTGTGATGGGCCCCCCCCCCCCCCCTCCCCTCCCGTGAAATTTCAAAAAGTCATATCTATTATAATACGTATATTTTTTGAATGAAAAAGTTGACGTCAGATTTTCATTGACCCCCTCCCCTCTCTTTTTAAACGAGATTTGGTGAGATTTTGCCGGACCCCTTCCCCCCCCATTTTGAGCTCACGTAATTAATGGACGCCCTCCTAAGTACTGTATACGAATCATGAAATACAGTGATATCAAGAGATTAGGGTACGTTGACAGAGAGGTATTTTCCCGGCGAGATGCCAATCATTTTTTGGAAGAACGCCAAGATTTGTTGTGTTGAGGGATCGTGTATTGTTAATATGACGAAGGAAGATCACATAGCAGAGAATAAAGCAAACAAGAAAGACTTAGTTGAATTTGCTCCAGATAACATTCAAAATGTTAATAAACAATTGTATAAAATAGCCAGGATGTTATAAAGAAAAACAAAATAGAATTTGATGCTGATCAGCGCATTTTTATTTAAACTAAGTTTCTGAGCAATGTTATATCGTGTTTCATCAATATAAAAAATCTAAATAGTTAAATAACTAAGTTAAAATCGTAGTAATGAAGGTATAAATTTGAAGAAAATTGAAATCTTAAATATGAGCAGAACAACAACGAGTTGCTTGTTGGCCATATTTAAAAGTGTGGATGGATTTACAAACACCAAAATCTATCAATAGTTTACTGTGATAGGCAAGTTATTTAAGGACCTACTGTTTTGATTCCAGAGCGATCCGTAAAATTGTGAAGTCCAAAATAAATAAAAGTTATATATTTATGTAATTGATCTTTAAGATAGGTTTGGTGCTGATGAACGCATTGTATTTTCGTTGCTTTCAGTGTTTTGCCCCAAAAGTAAATGGGTTTATAAATACTTAAAGATAACTAAAGAAATGGAGACGAAAGTCAGTTCTAATCGTTCTGTAAGTGTTAAAATATAACCAAAAATCTGAAAATTTAAAATATGACAGTTTAAACAGGAAGGAATCATATTCTCCTAATCTTGATTTCTTGGCAGCTGATATTTCTGCCCCTGTTGCATATTTTTGAGTGAAATTTTGCAAACTGGTTCAATACATCATAAGCTACAACTGTATCAAAAATAATTAAAATCGGATGAGCCAAAACGAATCTGGATCTTACAAATTTTGCCACTGTTCACATCTTGTTGTTGTTACCCTTTACAGTCGACTGGCCCTACAGCCAAAACTATAGCACCTAGATTACGGTTGATACGTCATTAGATTCGTCTCATTGTCGCGGAGTGCTATCTTCATATGCATTTTTTTTTTCTTTTGATATCTCTTTTTCTTTTTGGTTTCTGAAATATTCCCAAAAATGTTAAATTACGAAATTTTGGCAGCTGATATCTCGAGCCCTGTTACCTATTTTTGAGTGAAATCTTGTAAATTAGTTCAAAACATCATAATCTACAACTGTATCAAAATAATTAAAATCCGACTAAACAAAACGAAAATCTGGACTTCAGAAATTTTGTCCCTGTTTACATCTTGTTCCTGTTCTTGTTGTTGCTTGTTTCTTCTTCTTTACTCGGCTTGATCTAGAGCCACAACGTACATGTACAATTATGATTTTTCTCGTTGTCGCAGAGGGCCTCGTCATGTGCATGTTTTTGATATCTATACTGGATTCCGAGGTATTACCAAAAACGTGGTACAAGGACAGCCTACAAGCTTAAGTATGTCCCATATGTCCTAATTAAATTTAACCTCATTAAATTATTTTAGCTTAAAAAAGCTGTTATTTATAATTCTATGAATAAATAAAGTAATAATCTAGTAACTGAATTCAACATTTCCTTTACTCCAATAGTTAAAACCATTTAATATGGTTTAATGGTTTAAACCATAAATTAAAAAAAATCAAAACCATAAATTGAAGCTATCAAAAACTATCAAATCAAATCCAATTTATAGTTTTGATTTTTTTTAATTCATTTATTGTAAAAATAAAATAGAAATTTTGAAGTCAGGGAATAGATTATTACTTTATCCATAGAATCAGAAATAGGAGCCTTTTTTTTTAAAGCTTAAACAATTTAATAGAATGCAACTTCTTACGACAAATTAGCTGGTTTTGAGCTTAAATGTAATTAATTCAGCTATCATATTAAAATTAAGAATAGGAGAAAAGGGTTCCTGCGTATTTTAAATTTTTAGTTGTAGTTTTAACTTTTACAGAACGATTTGAACTTAGACCTACAAAATCGTCCAAAATGACTTCCTTAACATGTCTGAAATAGACGTTTTGTTTTTTGATTGATTGTTTCCTGTGCCCACATTATTCTAACTATTACATCAACTCAAAAAATAAAACAACAAGGAAAAAGGAATATGATCTGGAATGACTTTTTTTTTTTTTTTTTTTTTTAAGCGGGACACAGATGTTTTGTTTATTGTACATTATTACCTAACACTTCTTGAAAGATGATTGATAACAAGCAATATTACGTAGTCTACTACTATCAATACCAGTCTACTAGTGTTACTGTTGCTGTTAATAATCTTTTTGTCATCACTTGCGGGGTTACTGTATTGTTCCATTAATGTCGCACAATTCAAAGCTTCTACGTTACGAGGATGTTTTCGGTGAGAAATTGTTAATCAACCTTTAGCTTTCAAACATATTCTAGAATAAACTTTAGACATGGAAATTAGTAAATCGAAATAGGAACTAACAATTAGGGTTATTGTTACCCTAATTGTTTTCGTTCTAACAATTAGGGTTAATAAAATAGGAAATCACATTGGAACCAGGTTAATAATGATTTCAGGTATTTCCAAACGATTCTATTCCATAATAAAAGCAATGGAAATTTGTCTCATGATTTCTGGAAGTATAAAAATCTGCCCTGAAGCAATAATAATGTTGAGAAGCACTGGCATAGAGCGTGTGTTTGAAATAGGGGCTATTTGGAAATAACTATTTGACTTTCTCAAATTGAAGAGAATGATTGAAATCATCGTCAGCTGTCTTTTTCCCGTCCCGGCTCCAACTGTTGAACAAATTTTCTTTTCTATAATTGGCAGAAAATAAATTTTATTACGTAACTTAAAAAAAACAACAAGAATTTTGGGAATAAAAAAAACCCACATCCAAGCTGTAAATTTATTCAAATGAGTTTTGTCGTAATTTCGAATTGATTACTTTCATTAATTTCCAAGACGACAAAAAGAAGAAGAAAATTTTCCTGCAAATTAAACGTAAGGTTGTTGGTTACTAAAGTTCCGGCAAAGCTTGTTTGACTGAACAGAAACAGTTACGAAAGCCGAATCACTCTTCCGGCATTTCACCTTGTGGTTTCCCTCCGCTGTCAGCTGATTTTCTTTTCCGATAAAACAATACGAAATCTGATAATCGCAATCCGATGTTGCTTTTAATGTATGTTTAAGAATTTACAAAATTGCTGAAGAATCAATGAGTGAAACTAATCATTAATTATAATTTGAGAAGTAATAAATCAATGAAAGTATAATAAAAATTAGGATTTAATAAGGAAATTAAAAATAAAGTTGATTTAAAATATACTTACTCAAAGAGTCAACTGTGATTATAAATTATTTTAGATTTGCTTTGTCATAAATTCATTTATAATATTTATTATTAATATTTATATATTTGAAAATAGTTAAAAAAAATGTAATCAGTTCTAACTGTATTTCTAAATTTGTTAGCAAACTTTGAAGTTTCATTTGACGGCACTTTATTTAAGTCATTTGGTAATTTGCATTAAATGTAATATAATAATAAATCTGGCTGAGTCCTAATAAGGACGAAACAGCTGTCCCAGATTGCTGTCGATGATGGCTCAATGCGTGAAAGCAAAACGAATTTGTGCATTCTCTATTTTTTTCCGTGTTCATTTGGTAATTAATACTGAAAAAAGAAAGCTTTATTAAGGAAGTAAAGAAATGTTATTTCATTTTCAGAACAAAATGATTCTCTTTCGTACAGAGATTTTGGCCCTGAAAAAGGGCCGTGTGTTGAGTAGTTTCAAAGTCGCATCTCATCATCGAACTTTCCCGTCGATTTGACTTGGTTTTTCATCGGAATGATGCTTGTTGCCTGTCAATTGCGCAACCGTAGCTGTTATTTCATTGTCGGATTGCTATGTAGACCCCTTAAGCATTGTAAATACACATTGAGAACTAGAATCTTCGCTGAGCTGCTTGTTGATAAGGTTCGGCGTCGCCATGTTGGAAAACTGACAGATTGTCACGTGATTCCTTAATTAACTAATGACATTTGAAAGTCTACTATTTTTGAACAAATATCATGTCCAGTGTATTATTAAGCATTAGCAAGCCATAATTTCATTTCATTACTGTTGATTTTTGTTAATATTACATTCGGACTCTTTCGCTTCGCGAATGCATACATTAGTAACTGTTTCTGTAGAATCAAGTAAGATTTGCCGGAAGTGTAGTATTGAATTATTGGACTCTTTTATTTCACAGATTTCTTCTTCTCTCTTTTGTTTTTTTATTTTTACTTTTGTTGTAAAGTATAGTGATCCAGTTTTTGATCAGTTTTGTAATTTCGGAAGTTTGGAAATTCAATCAAGGTGATAAATAAGGATATCAGTTTCATTGTTCAAATTAGATGTTCGATTTTTGAATAAGGCGATAGCAAAAGAATCCAGTCCCCTATCGATATAAACTCGCGATTTACGGGAATTATTACTTCCTAGTTAAGTAAATTGCGTAACACACTTTTCTAAGTTCATCATAGTAATTATCTTGAAGCTGTCCGCATTGTTCCCTCCATCAACAATGTGGAGATTGACTCATTGAATTAAGACGTCAGCGTCGCTTCTCGAGATGTACCTGAAAATTTTTACTCCTCGGAAAATATCACTTGCATTGGATTTCAATTCAGAAAAACCTCCTTATTTGGCAAAATCTGATGACATACGTTCGCCTGGAAATCATGACTTCAAACATAAAAATGGCGTCTCTCCAATGGTCGCTTACGATTGCTATGCGAGAGAAGACCGCATACTCAGCCAAACCCTTAATTTAGAACGTTTTTCAATACAATAGAGTCAGAGTGATGAAATACGTCAGAAGCGCTGGATAGAACGGCTACCACAATAAATTTGTCTTTCCGCGCGAAATCGTTCACCACATGAAGCGGATTTATGTAAAGCCAGTGGTAAGATGTGGACCCTTTGACTTACATATTGTTAGAACCACTATCAGTGAAATTATTCGTTTTTAGAATGAATATCCAACACTTGATATCATTCATTCGAAGCTTCAGTCTTTGAATTCAACGGAAGATGTTTATCTTTGCAACGAATTTTTCACAAGGAGCTGGGAATGAAGTATGGAAGAATTAATATGAGGAAGTTCTTGCCAAGTTATTAAAAAGCTATACAATTATTTAAATAATAACAATAATATAAAAATATATTGTAAAATATATTGTAAAAAAAAATGTATTGTAAACTGTAGAAAATACAAAAAACAGGATGCTTATAAGATTGAGTTACGAATTTGAGCAATAGATGTCGCTGTGTTTCCTCCTGGAAACATCAATCTGTAAGCATATTACGTCATAAAAAGCTTTTCTTTCGCGAAATGGACTTTACAATTAGCTAATAATTAACTGGAAAATGGTAGAGGAGTTAGATATCCATTGAATAAAACAGTCGCCTTATCATTATCCTGTTAACTTTAATTTGTTAATGCTAATTAGATATCGGCTTGAAAGTAAACACACATACACGTCTATAGGTTCTTTAATTTCTCAGAAAACAGCGAAACAAAATCACGGATCGATTCTCGAGTAAAAAATAAAAAAACCAAAACAAAACAGATGTTTCCATTAAAAGTGGTTCAGACCAACTGGAAGAGGAATAACGTAAGCAGTTGAAGTTGAGACAACACAAATTAAAAAAAAAGTCATTTTAAAACTCATGATAATTTTGAATTTTTAACAATAATGTTGTTCGTAAAGGCTTCTTGATTATTTAAAAGAATAAATAGAAGAGGTTTATTTGTTACCTTTTGTATTTCTTGCTGTTGTTCTTTGTATTTGGTCGAAGTAAATTCTTTCTTCTCTTTACAGTTATATTTTTTATTGAAATCAAACTTTTAAGATTAAGGGCGTTCGATGTGGACGTCCTTTCAAAAGACGTGTGTATTATTATTAGTTAGAGATGCAAATGATTCTATATCTTTGTTATGTAAAATCTCGGGATACATTTAAAAAAAAAAAAAAAAAAAAAACTCTTAAAAATTTTATATTAAATAAATGACACATATTAATAAAACTCCTTAAACATCCATTTAATCGTGATATTTCGTCTTTTTTTCGTGATATATCACGATTAAATGGATGTTTAATTTCAAGATGTCATTTATTTAATATCTCGGGAGATAAAATAGCGATCATTTGATCAGCTTCATTCGCATGGAACATCATATCCTGTATCGCTGTGTCAATAGAACCTTCGCCATCGTATTGAAAAAACTGATTGTCCGCCACAAGCTTTACTCTACAGATGTTTTTAGGCCCGAAATGTTTTCGGAAGATGTCTTTGATTCTATCCAAATAAGAAGGGTTCTCAATCGGCTTCACATTGTAAGAGAACGGACCTTTTTTCTGAATTAATTGAATGGGTTGACATTGGTGATCTGTTCCACATTCAAAAGAGGACATGTTGAGATCTTCGTAGCGAAACATCACTGCATTAAAAGCCACTTGTTCCTTGAAAAATCTGGATGCTTTCTCGTCAAAGAAGCTCTGGTTGCCCACTCGAATGATGCCATTTTGTTTGTCGAAGCCACACTATAAATGCTAATGAAAATGAAATTGGAAACCGATCTGACCATTTTATGCACGACTACAGTCTGAGAAAGTAGATGATTCCTCTGCTACATTACAATATTTATATGTCAGAATCTATGAAATGACAATTGGAAATTTGGCATCTGTAATATACCTCAACTGTCAGAATCCATAATTAAGGACGCAATGGTAGAGATGTTGGCAGAAGATGGATAGGCATATTTTAGGGTCAAAATAACGAACTCAGTTCCCTTGGACAGTCAGTAACTGTCGTACATAGAACAAACAGTTTTAATTCTCTTCTGCGGTATCGTAGACCTCTTGCAAACCTCATCTGGCAGTGCCTAAAATCGACAAACAAATGCTTCATCACTTACCTTATTCAGACCACATTTTCAGAACATGTTGGTGATCGAGAATTATTTAGAAATGGTAAGATTTTTTTCATCCCAGCTTAATCGCAATGGAAAATTACTAAGCGTCAGTAATTAATCTTAAACTACATCTATTACCTCAATTTTTGAATTAGTTAAGATAATAACAAAAACAAACAAACAAACAAAACTGGATCTGTGTTCTCCTGTGTTCTGTTTATTCAGGGAGAGCAAGGGCTTTTATAGAGTATTTACAATGATCGGTCATTGGCTGAGGACTTAAACAGTTCATTGGGTGATTTAAAATAACATGTGATTCGAAACTGAAATTAACTGAAGATTTAAATTACAGGGAATTATGGGAACCCTCAGCCGTTGAATTTCAAAAGTAAACAAACAAAAAGATCGTTAACGGTTATAATTTGAATTTTACAACTGATTAGATTATAATTGATTGGAACAGTAAAATACATGTAAGAGTAAATAAGATAAAATAGAATAAGCAAAATAATTGTAAATATGGTATAAAACTCATCACAATATTAATGTTCAAGAAACAAAGTATTCTTATGTATTACTGCTCCGTCGATTTTACCCCCTGGGAGTTCATTTTGACTTCTGTTTCCAGTGATCTGAACAGAACAAACGGAGACCTTACAAACTTCTGTTTCCAGGTCAATACAATCAGTTTAATTTATTTATGGCTAAAAGTAATTTCGAATACATCATTTGGCTTTTGAATATCCATTAATTTAAGTGGAAATGTTGTTGTGGCTTGAGCTCATGTTGTCACCCACATAGGAATCGATTGGTCCAATCATTCGACGGAAATTAATTTTTCTTTTCTTTAAGTTTTTAATATCCGGGATGTCTCTTTTTTGCAGTTGTTCACAGGAAACGCAGTGAATATCTTTTCAAATGGGAGGTTTTTAGTTTTTTTGCTTTTTTAAAAAATTATTTTTAGTGATAATCTGAGAGGACAATTAAAAAAAAAAAAAAACCCACGACGTGCATTGATAAGAAAGACGAAGTAAGATGATTTGCGAGATTTAAACGTGATCTTTACGTATCTCTTTTTGTTCAACTAGGAAAAAAAAAACTGCTCTGCATCTCACAGGTCCTTATACTCATAGATTCTCTCAAAATAATTAAAAAATACAGCCTCATTGAGAAAACTTCCATGCATGTACATAAAAACCTTCAAATATTTTATACAAGAAGCAGGCGAGCAGTGAATCTGTCAAATAGTACTTTAATATTGACTTACAATAATCATTTTTATATTTCTTAATTAGCGGCAATTCGACTCGTCGTGGGTCTCGCGGATCTCGTTTTAGTTTCTTGGATCGTTGTCTTTCTGACTGAATATCAGGCGGAGGACCTCGAAATAAGATGACTTGAAACTGATTCTTGTTGATGTAAAGTGTTTGGTGACAACTTCCGGGACATTTGATGAAACCAAATCCTTCTTCGTAATTTACTGTAATTTCCTCGTTCAAGCTGAAATCTCGACACTTCCTTTTCTCTGACTTTGAGTTAAGCAACTCAAGAATGTATTTCTCAATAACTCATTTGTTTGTATCAATTCCTGTTTTACATTTGTTTTACTGCCATTATTTAATCTGTTCATAGACTTAGGTTCATAAGAAAGCATTTTCGAGAGACCAGTTTTTTTTTAAAAGCTGTTAAAACATGGAAAAAAAAAAGTTTTCTCGTTTTACTAATTGTAATATCTGAGGAATACAAGTAATATTTTCAAATTTTTCCATTTCCTGAAAAATTAAGTTAAGTCGTTTAAATCCAAATAAACTGAATGACATCAAAGCAAGCGACAATGGATTAAAAGAGTCAGGTGCAACTCGCCGCGAAATATTGTAATTCTACAAACTCGAGTTAGGACTTGATTTACCTTAATGGAGATAAATTCGTTATTGTTACAAATACAACTGCTTAGTATAGAAGTATACTTTATTTAATTATTTACACAAAAAAATATTAATATTTTTTTCAAAAATAATAAAAAAGTACGCAAGATAAATTTGGATTTTACCAACAATATTCGTAGAGGCTTTAATATGTACTTAGGTAATTAACAGTAATCTGCTTTATCTGTCTTAAATTCGTAGAAATTGTACATAAAACTTAGGAACACAGTACTACTGAACTTTTTATCAAGACCCAGGGAAGGTAATTTTTATACTTATTCAATATAAACATCCTGAG
Organism: Thereuonema tuberculata; assembly: GCA_023159025.1. Classification (NCBI taxonomy): domain Eukaryota; kingdom Metazoa; phylum Arthropoda; class Chilopoda; order Scutigeromorpha; family Scutigeridae; genus Thereuonema; species Thereuonema tuberculata. The sequence continues at coordinate 60,955,803 of JAFIDM010003189.1, read as the reverse complement.
GGGTCATACCTTAACTTACCTAACCTACAGCCAATCGGGGCGCACCCTTCGCTCTGTTGCCGCTTCGCTTGAGCTCGTACTAAGTTAAATATTTTTCCCACTTATTTTTTGACAGGTGAACCATCCTTACATTAACGAAATTAAATATCGTACATTTAATTACGTGCGTGGTACCGTATTTTTAAGTCTACTCTTGTATCCTTGTGTGCATGGTATCGTCACTATCGACTCTGTTGTTTTTGTTTCGTTGTTCAAACAGGAAAACCTTCGCGGTGAGTTGTCCCATACCGGGATTAAAATACTTCGATAGACATCGTTAGAAATTAATTTTTTTTTTTTTTCGCTTCCTACGCTTCTCTGAGGGGAATTTTTTATCACCTTCATTTGCAAATATCCCCATAGGGACTCACACGAAAAAAATGTTTAATTAGAAACGTTACTTGATGTTTTAATTGTGCGGCTTAGTGTCAAGAAAATCTGTTGATCGGTTCAAAAGTATTGAGTGGGAAGAGGAGAAGACGCTGGAGGTGTCTTCCTCTCCTTACAAAGATATTTTGAAGTGTGTTTTTTAGCATAAGAAATGAAATGTAGACTCCCTCTTAACCGGCTTAAATGGACCGAGGGTAAGCCGGTTAAGCGAAAATCCGGTTAAACCGGAGAAGTGAAATAAATTAAAGTTCGGATGTATTTGTCTCATAAATAAATACACAATTATAATATTGCGTCCTTTTATTCAATGTATTAAAGTATTATAAGTTACATACCATTAAAAAAATGAGTAACTTTTTTTGTTAAAGCCTAGAAGTTCGGCAATGTAAATGATTTCGTCGCTAATCCAAAATCACCTTTCTTTCCACCCTTGCAACTGTATTGAATACGTTGTATCTGAAATACGTGCGATACCGATACTAAATAACGAAACACGTGTTTTGTTTTGTTTTATTTTTAGCTATTTTTTGCATTTTAAAGATAAAAAAAAAATTCGACCGGTTAAAGCGGAGATCCGGTTAAACGAAGTCCGGTTAAGAGAGAGTCTACTGTACAGTAAAATGAGAAACATAAATACAGTTATTTTTTTTTTTGGGGGGGGTGGGGGACATCTTATTTCCTTCCTTTTATTGTCTAATCTTTTCAATTTGTTTTGCAAATCAAAATTTAGTGTAAATTTCGACCAAGAAATGAAAGATTAATTATTAAATTTTATTTTACCATTTATTCATTCGTAGCCGAAACTTGATCCTTCATCTCCTGCTTTTAATTGCGATTAATAAAATAAAGCAGCGTTTAATTTCACTATTTGAATTGTAATTTAGAGCAAACAATTGTAATATTCATTTTTTTAATCTTAAAATGAAATCAATAACTGGATGTAATCTCAAAAAAAAAAAAAAAAAAATTCGTAATCCTGAATGGAATCTAAAACCCCAACTTCCGGTTGAAATATTTGGAGCTCATTGAACAACTTCATATTATAATTGGAGCAATTAAAAAACAAAACAAAAAAAAAAACCCATTAAATTGTTATGAAAAGGATAAGTGTAGGGTTAATCCTGTTGTTTTATTAACACTAGACTTTATATCGGTCTCTGGATCGATTTTTCGAATGATAAAAATCGAGATCTGTGACTGACTTGATGTCTGTGTGACTGTCTATTCCACTTAACAAAGAAAGTTTATTATGAATGACCTGGCAACTAGATTATTCATTATATCTGCAAGGTCGTACCTGAATTGTTCGCATGTTTTCGATTTTCTGTAGTTAATGTTCTGTCAGCAATTCTGTATAATATAATACCACATGTTTTGTTACATAAACAACATGTAAAAGTTATATAAATAATAAAAACAAATAAAATAAACTTTAGATGCCCTTCAAAGTTTAATATAAACAACCAATTATCCTCACATCTCATGTCCTGGCGCCTGTCACAATATTGTGCATTAACTTTCATGACACGAAATTCGTCAGTGGAAAATAGATTGGTTTTATTTATTTATTTTCATTATTTATTTATAGCTAATTAGTGTTTTTGGACGGGTTAGAGGCTACTTAGAAATAAATGAATATTTCTCGAAGTATTGAAGCACCCAATGCAGATATATTATTATAGTTCTTTCTAAATTCCTTTCGATCTCCCTTTTAAGATAAATATTTAAGACTATTAAATTTAATGCGAATTCTTGAAATTATTCTCATATTGTTCGTCTTCGACTGCGTTCTAAAAACTTAGGAAATTTTATCTTGAAATACAAAACAATTTTTGATACATTTGTAGATTGCAACTAACTTGTTTTTTTTTTCCCTTTTTGTCTTAAATAATATATGATGAATTATTAATACTCCATTGAAGCGCGAAGAGATCTGTTCAGTGTATTATTTGATTTTTATATTCCCTACTTTCCTAGATTATTATAGATTTATTTTGAATTGTTACTAAGGTTACTAATTGTTACTTATATACATAAAAAGAATTAGAAAAAGAGTTGTTTTTTTTTTTCTTTGTAATGCCTTGTTCATCTGTGATCAATATACCAAAAAACTATTTGTCCTACAGAGATGAAACTTTAGGTTCTAATAAGAAAGATCCCTAGTGATTTCGGTACAAATCGGACCAAAACATAAAGACCTTCGAGCCGAAAACCACCCACCCAAGTGTAACACGTTGATATCTAAAAAAGAAAAAGAAAAAAAATAAGTTTCCTTTCTTTTAGTACATTCTTTTGATGATCTTTGAACTGTTTATTTTTTACTAAAAATTTTTACGTGTGTTTATCGTAAAAAAAAATCTATTAGGGATAAACAATTAAAAACACTGAATTTAAGCGAGAAATAAAAAGAACTTGACTAGTTTCGACCTTCCGGGGATCTTCTTCAGACGCAATGAAAACCAAGTAAAGAAAGTCTTCTTATAAAGGAGTTTATCATATCCAATAGAAATAGGGAAATTTGACGTGGGTAAGAACCGGAGTCAACTATTATGATCGCGAACCATAAAAATTCTTGTCCAGTGCAATTGAGAAGAATAAGCCTAAACGGCATCCACGGAAATTCCATCATTGCACGGATTTTTCAAAAGAATAAGAATTGATTCTCGAAACTTTCTAAGGTCAACTTATCGAGAGTATGGTCTGTGGCTTGGACATGGGATGCAGTATTCTAATTCATATTTCCTTTAGGCACAGCTTGACCATGCTCTGTAATACGTAAATAAAGGGCTCGTTTCGTTTCCCCAATGTATAAGCAGTCATGATAAAGGCATTTAATTCCGTATATAACATTTATTCCTGCGAATATCTACCTTTCGTTCAACATTCTGCTTTTTATTAATGAATTGCATAAATATGTTTTTAGATCAGTCAGTTGCATCAGTATTGTGATCCAAGAAAACACGTTTAATAGAAAAAAAAAAAACTAAGTTAAATATATACGGCATTGATACAAACATATGTGGTCTATTGTAATTTTTATATTTATTAAGGTTACACAAAGATTCTAACGTGCGGGCTATGGTTGAACGGATAAATGTTTTCGTATAACCGTATCCCTGGCCAAGGCGAAAATGGTTTCAATTTCTTGTTGGAAGCTGTTTTTTTAATAACACAGAAGATGCTGTCGAAATCAATATGGGAAGAGATCAAATCGTTACTAGTATGAAAAAAAAAATCTATTGAAATTTTATATTTCAAACATTTAATTGACAGTAGTTTCAAAAATATGTTGCATAGAGCCTTGTACAAGTTCTGCCCAAAGTTCAGAAATCCAAGTTCAATGACGATTTACCAGGTTCGCCCCTTTATTAGTTGCTGTGGTTCGAGGTTTACTGCAACGCTTTCAAAGTTTACTGCGAAAAAACTAGAACCTATTTCTTTCCCCCCCCCCACGGTCTACCCCTAATAATTTGCGATTTATTGATAAATTTAGAGGATATGATTCTAATGAATCCATATCAAAATGTCTTTCAAAGACTATTCACAATTACTTCCTTAAAAAGGAAAACTCAAGAGTTTAATTTTGATTCCCAAAGATTCGGAATCAAATTCCTTGTTATTCGTTGTTTATTTAGTTCCATTATTATACACAATATCAGAATACATTCTCTTTAATATCCTTTTTATTTATTTTTGTTTATTCGACGATGTTAGATAAGATATTAATAAGTAAATCTCACTTTTTCATATAGTGTTGGTTTCAAAGGAATAGAGAAATTTATCCAAAAGTTTGTATTTCAATTTATCTACAACTAACTCCTGTCAAAAAGGACTGGGAAACAATGGTTCGGTTTTATATTAACTGTAGGGCAAGAGCTAATAATCAGTTCTTCTCCAGTAGAAAATCCATTGTATTCAAAATGAATTGTTACCCCCTTTCTCACCAAGCTGCCTGCTTCAAGAATGTGATTTCCTAGTTAGATTTATGTCTTAAAAGGATCACGGAGAAGCTATTGATTCAACAATATGAATCAATTAACCTAAGCCATATCTTAGTAATTTAAAGGAAGCTGTTGTTGTAACAGTTAAACATAATCAATTCAAAACAAGCCGGTGATTGATATATTGAATTATTATATATAAAAATTAACATCTTTTCTGTAGACTTTAATATCACCTAACATCTTAACGTTTAGATTGGGAACGTACGGTAGGTGTTGTCTCGGGGAAAAGGTAGGCTCCCACATCTCTCTGAGTGATGGGAACCAGTTCATAATGGAAGATCAGCACTAACTTAGGCTTACAAGTTTACAAGATTGTATAAGAAAAGGAAAAACAAATAATTGAGTATAGATAATTTAAATATACAAATATGATTACTGAATTAGTACTGAAGGTATTCTACGAAATAATTTAACATGTTTAAACCATTTCAATTCTTATATTAGTTTTATATAATATTACCATATGAAAACAAATAATATTTATTTTTCCTAATCTGCTCATTGGAAGATTTGGGAATGATGAGCCATATGTGACGTAACTATTTACAGAGCTCTAGAACTGAATACGTCATCGCAAATTTCAATGAACCACTGTTAGGTGACTAATAATGATATTGAAGTGCTTTTGCTTCTGTTACAACAGATGGATTTTAATTATCAGTATTATTTGTTGTGACGACGTAATAGAAAGAAAATGTTGTTAGATCCCTAACAACAGTTTACAGAAATCTGAAATGGATTGTTGTTAATTACTTTTAATTTAATCCTACGGTAGTTTTAATTTTGATTAACTAAAGTTAACATATATTTCTTTAGATATTGTATATTGGTTGAAGGTCTTTTTTGAAACACACAATACATTACGTCCCAGATATGCGTCCAATAATGTTTGGACTTCGTATTTAGTTTATGACTTCTTCGTTATCTTTGGTTTGTTTGTTCTTTTGATTTCGTGGTAAGCATTTGAGTCTGAATTCTGATTGTTGGGTTTTTGTTTGACTAAAGAACTTTTTTTTTTTCCTTCTGTGATTAAACCTTGCATTAGTATTAGTTCTTAACCATTCACAGACGATGTTCTGGGAGTGTTTTGTTTAGTTTACTTAATCTGGAGTTTGTTTTGAATTCGCTTATCAGAGGAAAACTAAACAAGCTAAAAGACTGTACAGTCATCAGAAAACCTTTTTTTTTGTTGGTTTTGTTTTTTTACCTATATATATTCAACGCTACGTGTACGTCTCGTGAATTTATTTGCTGTAAATCCGAGACTATTTAATTTTTTTTTTTCTAATTCCATCCATTTAATAGCTAATTATTACTTTGAGATGAAATTATTTTTAAAAATATGAGAAGGCCTTTAAATTTCCGCAGATCTGACGAAGGCTAAAAAGTGTCGATAAATTTTATTTAATTTTTATTTAATTAATTTTTCATGAAAAACTTTGAATGGGAATCGAAGCGTTTATATCTTATTCAATCGTTTTCAGACCCTTATTTAAACCAATGCCTTTAAGTGGAGAAACAACAGTTAGTAACGATAAATTATGAAAGGATTCCGTAGGCCTATTTTACTCTGGCTATGATTATCTACTAAATATCCCTTGAAGTGATCTCAGTAGCAATCTTTCATTAGAATCATTGGTTCATTCAAACAAAGCAAAGCCTAATTTCAAAGAAATCTTGCTTTTTCTCCAAACACCCACTTTGTAGGCGATTACCCTAACAATTGCTGACTACTCGATGAATCTTCGTCCAATGTCTACTTAAGGATAGGAGATTAATATTATGTTGATTTGAAACCTCCCTCTGAGAATCACTTCAGCATCAAAACAATAAACTTCCAGTAGAAGTAATCAATTCATTGATGGAAATCAAGAACTGCTGATGATCATCCTCGTCCCCTCCTTTTATTACAAGGAATTGAATCTATTGATTTTAACTTGAATGTTTAATCAATTTTGATCAAATGAAAAATTTGAAGATAGGTGGTTTGTATTTGTTATCAATACAAACACAACGGAGCGGTTTTCTTTTCACGATTTAAGAAAACGAAGAAAATTTAAAAAAACAAATATTTTAGGAAAGTATGCTTTAAGTCCTTTCAGAAACTTTATGTTAATTTTCTAAGAAATTAAAGGATTTTATTTTAAGAAGTTTTGTGGTTTAAGAGTAGCTTATGTGATATGGAACTTGACTGTGCACTGGAGGAACCGAGTTCGACTTCCGGTGTTGTTCTGGAATTTTCCCTTTTCTCCTCCGGACGGATCCTAGGGTTCACCGAGCGCTCTGTCAAATGGGGACCGGGTTTCTTTCCTATGTTAAAGTGATCACTCGATCCCAACTTCATTTTGATTGTCGAGAATCGTTGGGATCTATTTCTCCAGCTCCCAAACGTATCTACATGTCCTGCAAATTATGATCGTTTAACTTTAAATACATACGTCATGTATGTAGTACATATAAATACATATAATACAGTGAGTACGTATTAATTAGCCTTCATAACATCTATATATTCAAAAAAATATTCATTAGTAATCATAAAAAACGAAATATTTTTCACTTTTCTCTGTATTTTCTTGATATTTTGCCATTGTAATATTTGCTTTCCACTCCATTGTGATTGACCTAAATATAGGGTGGATGTCTCTTAATTTATCAGAACGAATTAGGCTTAAATAAACGAGATTCACCCTTAATGGTTTACTGTTATCTTTTACTGTATGTATTTTGTCTTTTGAATTCTTTAGGTGTAAGGATATTTTAATATAATGTTGTAACAGTTACTTTCTGATAGTTTCAGATCAGTTTTATCTTATGAAGTTCTTTATACATTAAATCCACTTTTAAAATAATAAAAAAAATGTTAATTACGACTTGTTTCCGATCGTTATTTACCGATCATCTAGTCCACATCATCTGCCCATTACAACATATGTCCTTAGAGAGCTGAAACTTTAATGATAGAAATGATAGGTTATTTTCTAATATGAAGTGACACTATTGATTTTGGTTCAAATTTTATCCATACTGAAAAAAATTTAGAGCCAAGTATTACGTCTCTAACAAATATAGTTAATATCATAAATACATAAAGAAATAAAATATTATGTAGGAAAACAGTTATGTTATTGTAGATGTA
>JAFIDM010003189.1:60898247-60938650 GCA_023159025.1 Thereuonema tuberculata | reverse complement strand
AAAAAAAAAAAAAAAAAAAAAAAGTGTTTTTTTTTTTGTTTTTTTTTTTTTTGCGGTAATTTCAGGTTTTTAATAATTTAACATCAGATTTCAGCCGATGACGGGAGCTGCTGATTTGTTATTTTGACTGAAACTCGTTTCTTAAGTAGTATAAATGATTTTTTTATTCGCCGATGTATTTGTTGTCCAAAATGAACTAATTTGATAAATCTTTAGTTCGATTTAAAATAAAGAACTTTATACTTTTTTTGAAGAGGTTTCTTTTGCATCAGAATGTCATCACAGCAGTGCAAAAGGATTTTGTTATTTTTAATTTCTCGTTGGCAGAAGTGGAAGAGGTGATGGCTATGCAGATCATGTTACTGTATTTTCTGTTAGTAAAAGTTATACCAATTGGATCAAGCAACAAAATGCGGGGATAATTTAAAAAAAAAACAAAACAAACTAACTGCTCTTATTAAAATTACAAGCCTAAAATTAATCCTAAGCTATTCGCAAACTTTGTAACGAATAAAACAGGGGAACACAAGAATGACAAGATACTTCTTAAAGAAAATTTATTGAATCGTATTTTTCATTTTGAAAGAGAAACCATATAATACCTTTGTATCAGTTATCAACTGAGGTATACAGGATTAGGACTTGCAGTTTAAATAAGATAGTTGGTTTTTTTTCTTTTTTGTTAAACTTACCCCCCATTTTGTAGCTTGATCTGGTATAACCTTTAGTAAAGGAATCTTCCTGTCAATGGGTTGTTTCGTTGAAGAATTGCTTAGATTGGCTCCCATGTTTAGACGACTCCCTTATAGCAAAGATGAGTGAGTGTTCCTCTAGTTCCGTCCGAAGAAGGCCATTGTAATTATGTCCGAAACATGTAACGGCTTTTAATTTTTTTTTTTTAAATGTAACATTTTACATTTTTGATTAGAATTAATTTAAGTGTGTTGACTTTTAAGAGTAATTTTACACACATTAAGCCTTTTATCATCATATGAATATCTTTAAACTGATCATTTCTTAGTAGACGAGTTTTGCTTTCTCTCTTGAGTCGTTGATCCAGTGACACAAATGATGTAGACCAGTATTACTGAAATGTTGCAGACCAGTAAAGGTTTTAGAGAAATCTTGTAAAAATGGCTGTTGTCGTTATTGTTTAAGTCAGTGGTATTCAAACTATGTTCCGTATTCAAACTATTGTAGCTTCACTAATTAATAATTCATCTTAATTACGTTAATAAGAAATTATATCAAATTAATTATTGAATGAATTCAATAAATTTTTGGAAATATTTTATTAATTTTTTACATCAAGTTTTTATGATAAATGTTTCGCAGCTGGGAACTGTTTCTTTGTATTTAAATAAATAATACTCAGCCATTTTCTGAATGGTTTACAATAGCAAGTAAGATACTGTTTGTGCAGTTTTTGCGTTTTACATGTCAGGAATATCAATGGAACAGTGGCGTACCAAGGGGGGGGGGCATCCACACAAGATTTCCTTTTTTTTTTGGTTGTAAAAGCAAGAATAGGGGGCCCCCTCCACACAAGATTTCCTTTTTTTTTTTTGGTTGTAAAAGCAAGTCTAGGGGGCCCCATCTACAACTCCCGCCCTGGGCCCCCAAAGGCGTTGGTACGCCACTGCAAGGGAGCCATCAGCTCCCGTGTGCAAAATACGTATTATAAAAAAAAAGTACACAAGCAAAATATGTACTTATTTTAAAAAAAAAAAAAATACATTAATACTCTTATAAATTGTAATCAGAGAATTTACGGAGCATTTATTATAAACCCTTGTGGGCCACAGCCAGCGCTCCTGAAAGATCCGTTGTGGGGATCTGTAAACAGGCGTCCTCTATCGGAGATGTTTCGCACTTCGCTCACCCATTTGAAAAAAAAAAAAAAAAAAAAAAAGGAAGAAAAATTGCATATGGAATTATGAAATTTAGAAACAGAAATTAGAAGTTACAAAGAAAGATAATTGGGGTTCAGGTAAAAAGGGACCGGAAAGAATCGAAGGAGTTAAATCTAGGGTAATTCGAACCTATTATGTAAGTAATTCAAACCCCTAAATTTCAGTCCAGTTAACTAAGGTTCCAGGGTTCGATTCCTGCTGGGATTATTTTTACGTACAATAATTTTAATGTCTTGCTAATTAATCTATATTACTAAAATCTTTTATTTCTCTGTCTGTCTGTGTGTCTGTCTGTCCGGCGCAATTTTCTGTGCAAATGGAAAATAGAAATAATTTTTACAATGAAATTTCCGCGACGGGAATTGAACCTGCAACCTTCTGATCCGAAGTCGGATGTGTTATCCATTAGGCCATAGGGATTACAACTTTTTTATATTGTTTTTTGACTTATATCTCCGCAATTGTTGTGTTGTTGTTGTGCCCCAATGTTAGTGCAACAATGGAAAACGGTTTTTCATTTTTTATTGTCACAAGGAAGTCGACAAATTCAAAATGAGCATTATTGAACTTCAAAATAATGCGTTAACTGCTTTCTTTGGAATCGAGTTTTGTTAGATTATCTTAAATTTTATTTTCTTCTTATTATTACTTTTAATAATTGAATTGTACCTTATTAATATATTTTTGTAAAAACAACTAAACTTATTGATTCACGTGTTTTTGAAATTTGTTTAAGCTTCCAACTATTTTGTTTTGTTGTACTTATTCCAATTTTATTATGCTTGAAAAGAGTCTTCAAAACTTCAAAATGTTGCTTTAACCCCTTTCATTGGAATCGATTATTCTTGGATTATCTCATATAAACCATCGTTTTATCATCGACAATCAATTAGTATCGAAATGGACAACGAGAGAAAGGATGAGATCTTTTCAAAGAACTGTTAATAATGTCGTAATCTCGGCCATTCTTGACTACAGGTAAAATTTGTCTGAAGTCTCCGCCAAAGAGGAAAATTTGTCTAGATTCACAAGTCTTCAGAATTTGGTTATCTTCACTCGAAAGAATAGTCACAATCAATTCGTCGCCAGGAGTATCGTATATAAGCTATGATCTTCATTTAACATCTATATCAACCAACGTCCATCTAAATAAATATCTTCTTCAAATATCTCTGACGAACAATCTGTACACGGGAGATGGCCTAGTTAACTATAACATAATTTAAATATATGATGCTTAAATCATTTTTCCTTTTTTGCTGTTGTTTTTTGGTGCAATTTTTTTAAAGATCTTCCCCCCCCCCCCCCTTTTTTAATTTATTTTTCAATTTTCTCATATATAGCATCATATATATGTAGGAAAATAATTTGAGGCCCGTTACTTAAAGGCCCCTTACTGCCTAGCAACAGTCAGCAGTTGTTTGTTTTCTGATGGATCCGACCAATCAACTACTTGAAAAGATTACAAACACATTGGTGGGTAAACCTTTTTTCTTTTATAGCTTAAATTCCTAATAATAGGTATAATGGACGAACGGATTTGACTTACAAATGAACGTCGAGTGGAAGCCACAGTGAAAGCCTCCATTCAATACAAAGAAACGGAAAACCATTTAGAAGCAATGCAACAAATAAATACAAATTTATTGAGGAAAAAGCAGGAAATAAAAATTTAAAAAAGAATCTGCAAATTTCTAATCAAAAATATTCAGAAACGATGAATAATTTAAACAATTGTCGCCAAGTTAAGAGTGGCGCTGCAATCGCTCTGTCAAGGACTGACAAAATGATAGATTAGAAAGTGATCGGGAAAAATAAATAAATAATAAATAACTATTAGGTAAAATAAAAAGTTTCTATGACAAGATGTATTTTACATTACTGTAATGGATGTTTATTTAAAGTGATAGTTTTTTTTTTTTTTTTTCCTTTTTTTACATGAAGTTACGATGAACAAGTTCAGTCCCGGTCGGTATGTTTTTTAATTTTGTTGTTTTAATTACTTCCTTTTTCATCCTAATTTCCTAGGAGCTTAGTCTGTGTGCGCGCGCATGTGTTTTTCCCCTAACAACTTTTGAACTACTGAATGCATCTTCTTTAAACTTAGTATGCAAAGTTAATGATTACAGATGATCTAATTTTTATATCTGAAATCTTTTCCAACGCGAGGAATTGTCGAGGAATTAACGCGAGAAGACGAAAAATATTTCCCTGGAATCTAAAGAACGGATTAAAGTCCTATATTTATTAATAATTTAATGTCTTAAAAAGGATTAATTTTTTTTTTAGTTAATCTATTTATTTTATACGATTTAGACAAATTAAATAAATAATAAGAATTTAATTAATTTTTGTCAGAAAAATGGAAAACTTTCTACTGTTTGTATTGAAGGGATAATAATTATAATTTGACAATTTTTACGACTTAAAAAAATAAAGAAATTTCATGACACAATACATGAAGGAAAGTAGTATTACAGATACTATAAGGTTTTGCTTAAAAACTGTACAATAGCTACGTAGAACAAGATATTACAGATTTACTTCCATTTTTTTTTGTACTGTGTACGGTTTGTTTCAAGTGTCCACAAGAAGAGGAGGAATCCTCGGAAATATATTTGGATTTTTAAATACATAAGCATCAATAGTCAGATAAGTGTTTAAGTGAAAACAGTTGATCTTTATTCGCTAACACTGCGTAACGAGTTCTCTGCTAATAATGTTAACAAACAAAATTAAACAGTCTTTGACCAGGTGATAGAATGAGATGAAAAAACAAAAAAACCAACTCTCAACCATTAAGGGCAGCGAATAATGAAACAGGATGCCTCACCTGAAAACAATGATTAACACTCAATTAGAATAGAATAAATGAAAAAAACAAAGAACCAAACACACTGGAGGCAATTCCTAATGAAAATTGTCCAATAAATGAACACGGTTAAGGCATGAACACGATGTGGGTGTTACGATGGAGCCCACTTTACAGAAGGAGAACACTTAATAGACTATTCCTGGGGGAAATTAACCAAGGGATAGCGGCTTATTTGAAGTTTTTCTTTTCCCGCTCTTTCTTTGCCATAGATCCATGTTAGTAATCGAAATAGGGTCATTTCTTACAACAGGTTCACTATAAGAAAAGAAAAACTTTGAAAACTGTTGTATTTTACAAGGAGCTCTAAACAGTTCTTCCGATTCTCACCCGAGATTCTTTCGCAAGCATATACCGAACCTCAATAAAAAACAAATAAAATACGTTATTGGAATAGATATTATTTAAAACAAATCTTATATAAAAAGATATATAAAAAGGAGTATGTCAACTGTATGCCTATATAACAAAAACAAATCTTTTTAAATTATAGATGTTGTCATTCTTAATACAGTGTGGTTAGCCAGCCTATGACGCTTCAGCTGATTTTGAATCTAAGATATGTTTCAACAGATAAGTTTATTTGATAAAATATTACCTAAGTCTCAAGGTATTCTTCCATCTCTGCAATAATTTTCTTAATCTTGATTTTGCGCATGACGAAATATCTCAATATTTTTCTTTTCTTTCATTCTTTTCCTTCTGGAATCTTCCAGTTTTCTTTTCATCACCTTTGAACAATCAAGAAAACAAATGACAATACGTAAGCTTTCGAAATAACAATTCAACAGTGTTCCTAAGTTGTTTTAGCAATCATCTGCTCGCGCTCGTACATTGTCGTAGTTCATTTATTAATTCATGACCATCCAGTGTCGCTATATAGGGGAGAGTGTTGTACTTACCTTGGACCACTTTTTTGAATTATCGTAATAGTAAAAATCTTCAAGGTTATTTTCTTTATAATTTCTTTTTTTTTTTCTCTAGTTTTTAGTCTATTTTCAAAAGAAAAATTAGAATTATTAAATCGGTGTCTTTCCCCAAATAATGTTTGATCCGTTGCTACATGTTCTTAAAACTTGACATGCACATTTACGGAAGAGAGACGGAAGAGATCTTTGTATTTGATAATGCGGATTTTTGTATCAGTGTTTGTGCGTTAACTGACAGAAATAAAAGCTTTAGATGCGAAATAATTAACTCTCAATGACGGCAAATAAAGAGTTGTTATTGAAATCATTTGGTTTGCGCGTTTTTTTTTTATTGATTAACGTAATTTAGGCTTCTTAATATCAGTGTTGAAGATTTCGTCAATTTTCAACAAATGGAAGATTTGAAGGTAGATTGTTTCAACGGATCTTGTGAAGAATTAAAAATAAAAGAATAAATAAAGGATAAGTAAAGTCTTAGAACTTATGTCTACTCTATTTTTAATGTCTTTCCTAAATAGTTCCTAAATAGTTCACTAGGAACAATAGTTCACAATAGTTCACTGTATATTGAGATGCAATCAATCAATTGATTGATAACCATTTTAATAATAATATATTTTTATTATATTAATGACATCTTATTAACAACGATTCTTTTATTCGCTGATAATAACACAATAGAAAACGCCGAGAATCGATTTAATAATAAAGTTCATATAATCTCGATCGGATTATCTCTTAATGTTATGTCCTACAGGCTATTTCAGTGAATTTATTTTATTTCTTTTCGTTGTTATTTTAATTTTATAAATTTTAACTAGCTTGATAACTTTCTCTCCGTCCACTCCTCTCAGGCTTTTTTTCGAATCAAACGTCCAATATTTTAAGCTTCACGTCTTTGCTATTTCTCTACAGAAAAAATATTTACATCCTGCCATTTTAAGTGTAGTAAAAAAAATAGCAATTAGTTGTTGCTACTTCGATTGGGAATGATTTTTTTTTTTCTCTTCTTCATTCAATAACAATGATGTCCACCCACATCCTGGGATAAAGAATAGGATAATACAGTGGATAAGGTAAAACAATGAGGATAAGGTAAAAAATTGATAGAAACAATAACAGGAAATAGATTCCGCAAAGTCAAAGTATTTTTTCCATTCAAAAACAATTAACCAAAGCTTCTCGTTCTTCTTTCAAGTATTTCAAGGATTTTTGCTCATTAGATCCAGTTTCTTTAATCTTGTTACTTTCTTGTTCTTCTTTGTCTTTCACTGTTCTGGATCTTATAAATAATCTTCTTTTTTTTTCTGTTACATTTCTAGCTATTTATTTCGTTCTCTTCTTTTTTTGATTGATGTCACTCGTTTAAGATTTTTTTTTTTTTTTTTTTTAATTTTTCGTTTCTTATTTTATCTTATTTTTATCTAATAATTTTCATAATTTCTGCATTGCTTTTGTTTTTACGAGAACAGAATTTAGTTTTGGTGACTTTTGCTTCCTTAGACTATGTACACGAATATCTTTACATATTTTCAGAATTAGAAACGTTCTCTTTGCTTCTGTCCCAGCTGCGATGAAACAGATCAATGTTGGTAAGATTTTCAACTCAAGTCTTCTAAGGAATAAGAAAACGAGAGCTTCCGTACTTCGTGTGTTTGATTCCTTCAACGAACCATGTATTTCGGGAATGTGAAACTATTTAAAAAACAAAACAAAGTGTGTGAAAGAACTTGAAGCCTACTTTTTCTTAAATTTTGCGTGTTGTTTTTTTTTTTTTTAATTTTTCGTAAAGGTCTTTGTTTTGTGGAAATAACATGACCGAAAAGTTTTACTTTTAATTATCAATTATAATATCTTCCTAATTTAAACAGTATAAAGTTCTCATTTGCTGCTCAAGGAAAAAAATCCCTGCCTAAATTCAATTCGTCATGTCAAAACAAGAGCATATTAGTGGATTACTAAAAAGGTGAAAGGCATTTTTCTGTTCTAATAATTTGTTATTGAACTTTTTTGTCACCTTCACGATCTAATTTATCGCTATGGATATGAAACGGAAAATGTTTCAAATACAAATAAATGTCCATGTCAAGTCTCAAGAACATCTATCCAGTGGTTGAAGGGGAAGAGACACGAAATAATATGAGACCGAAACCAATTGTGGTTGTTTTTGTTTTTTGTTTTTCTGAAATGTAATAAAATTTCTTAAATTATGTATTGTGAATGTCATTAACCTTTTAAAACTGAATTTTCAACAACTGAGGAAAGTGAGCTTAAACTTCCATAACATTAGTGTGTTTAAATATATTAAAGAAAAGGACTACCCACACAAATAATAACATATATTCAAACAATTTCATGACATGTTGCGGGGCTTAATTACAGACCCCTTCTATTACTGTTAATAGATTCAAAGTATACGCCTTGTAATATCAAAATAAATAGAGACGGTATATATATATGTGAATGGCCACATTTTCAATACAGAACATCCTGGAAGCAGGGCCGGAACTGGGGGGGGGGTACATCTGCCCCGGGCGCCGGCTTGGAGCGGGTGCCGGTTTGGAGGGGATGTCGAAGGCGCCAGCCCAGACACGGGGCGCCGAAAAAGCGAAGAAATAATAAATTATTATCTGTATGTTACAATTTTTCAAATAATACAGCATTATTTGTGCGATTTAGTTTTTAACGTCTTCAATTTTATTTTAATTTAATTTGATGTAATTTAAAAAGCAGTAATAATATCACATAGATGTTAAAAATTCATTATTAATTGAGAATAACCCCTTTCCAGTTTCAATCGGCCATATGCAACTTACAACCGATCTTCGTAGGTGCTCCAACTTGTGTGGCAACTTTCGGCTCGTTGTGGTTAAATGCAGATAAATTTTTGGGAGGGAAATTTTTGTTCTTGGAAATCACTTGAAACTTCAATGAAAAAGGGAGGAGTAGATAAAGAGGTACATGAATATATAGCAAGAGAAGAAACTCACTGGAGACAAGTGCTCGCTGTATCATTGATGCAATAGTCTTTTTAGCAAAACAAGGAGGGCCATTAAGAGGATCATCTGAGCTAGATAATTTTGGTGATCTAAGAAGTGAGAGATTTTTAAACACAGTCGATTTGATTTCCCATTACAATGCTGATTTACGTGATCATATTGATCGCAATAGAAAAGGTCAGATTCGATATTTTTCCCCACAAGATACAAAATGAATTTCTCACGTTAATTAGCAGCAAAGTAAGAGAAAATATTCCCAAAGATGTGAAAGATGCCAAATACACTCATTACCAAAAAAAACGACGAACCTAGAAGAAGTTCTCCGATTGTAATGAAATTTCGTATGCAAAGACATTGGGATCGCCCATGCAAATGTTTAAACTTTGGTGTCCAATAAATGAATAGCGAGAGCTACTGCGCATCGGAACTCCGCACTCAGCAGGTGTATATAAAAAGCGATTCTCAATCTGATGGTCAAAATTTCTGTTGCATTGTGAGTTAGATACCTTTCAACGACTGAAAAAATGTCTCGCAGCAGGATTCGAGCTCATTACATGCAACTATCAGAGTTTGAAAGAGATCATATCATTGGATTGAAAGAGGCAGGTTGGACAAATCGGAGAATCGCTCGTTATGTGGGTCGAAGTGATGCGGCGATTAGAAGATGCTGGCAGGAATGGGTGGACAATGGCAGATTTCAGCGTCATGAAGGTAGCGGTCGCCCTAGGGCCACAGCAGAGCGGGAGGATAGAGTGATTGTCAGATCGGCTGTCACAGCGCCTGAATCATCGTTATCAACCATCAGATGTGCAGCCCGCACATGAGTGTCCACCATGACCATTCACAGACGGCTGAGAGAGCGACATCTACGCTCGTACCGACCGCTACGCCACCTGCCACTCATGTCTGCACACCGTCGGGCCAGATTACAGTGGTTCTTGGCTCGATCCGGTTGGAATGATGCTGACTGGGTCGTATAGTGTTTAGCGACGAATCCCGCTTCCAACTGTGTCCTGACGATCGTCGCAGACGTCTGGAGACGTCCAGGGCAGCTTATCGATCCTGCTTTCACTATTGCACGCCATACAGGCCCTCAACCAGGAGTTATGGTCTAGGGTGCCATTTCCCTTGATAGCTGGACCCCTTTGGTCGTCATTAGCGGCACACATACAGCACAGCGGTACGTCAACGACATTCTGAGATCTGTTTTGCTACCCTTCCTTTTGCAGTACCCTGGCCTTATTTTTCAGCAAGATAATGCCAGACCACATACGGCACATGTTGCTATGACCTGTCTTGCAGTTTGTGAAACACTTCCTTGGCCAGCCAGATCCCCAGATCTCTCTCCAATCGAGCATGTGTGGGATATGATGGGAAGGCGACTGCATCCACCAGGGAATGTGGATGACCTAGCTCGACAATTGGAGCAAATTTGGCAAGAAATACCGCAGGAGACCATCAGGGAGCTTTATCACTCTATGCCACGTCGTGTGGCAGCTTGCATTCAGGGTAGAGGTGGGTCAACACCTTATTGAGCTTGTTACTTTGTAACTCTGTAACTCTGAAATAAATCATTCAATTTGTCTGAAATTTTAATAATTTTCTATTCTGTATATAGTCTTTCTCTCCACCAATTTTTGTCTCCATCGGACAACTCCTTCTAGGTGCGTCGTTTTTTTTTGTTATTGAGTATATTTTTCAATAATATTTGATGCTACCCCAGATATAAGCCACAAAGAACAGATGACCCAAATTATTCGGTATGTGAAAATGACTGAAACTGGACCTGATATAACAGAGTTTTATACATTTTTTTATTATTCATGCCAAATTGGGTTAGGAATATCGGAAGAAATTAAAAAAAAATTACAAAATGACGTAATGGACATCAAAAATTGCAGAGGCCAGTCTTATGACAATGAAGCTAACATGGCCGGCATTTATAAGGGAGTTCAAACTAGAATTCTAACAGAAAATAAGCTGGCATGTTTTATACCATGCTCAGCTCATTCCTTAAATTTAGTTAGTGTGCATGCTGCTGAGCTCTCTCTACAAGCCCAATTTTTTTTGGGCATAGTAAACCGTCTCTTTGTTTTTTTCTCATCTTCTACTTCAAGATGGGAAGTTTTAAAGAAGCATGTGCCAATTTCCTTAAAATCCCTGAGTAAGACCAGATGGTCAGCAAGGAAGGAGTCAGTGGATGTTTTTCATAAGCATTTAAACTATTTGAATTTATGCTTTAGAGGAATTGGTCGAAAGTTTGCTCTGTAATGCTGAAACAAAAGCGGAAGCTAGATGTTTGGCACAAAACATTTGCAAATTTGAATTTATTGGAGCAGAATGCTGGAGCAGAATGCCTACAAAGGGATGATGTCACCGTAGACACAGCTGCGAGACACATCAAGGGCTTAATAAGAGATTTAGAATCAATAAGTAGCAATGCACCAGAAGATGCTATTTCGGAAGCCAGAAGAATAGCTGAAAGCCTTGATGTCCCTCAAGAATTTGAAGAAAGACGGAAAAGGAAAAAAAAAGATAATGTTTGAAGAGATGTTGAAGATGAGATCAGTGGATTATCGCAAGAAGACTCTTTTAAAGTGGGATTGAGGGGAATATTTGATATCATTTTAAATGACATGAATGTTCAATTTAAAGCTCTGGAAGAAGTAAACTTTAAATTTAGTTTCCTGAATGGAAAAATAATGAATAAAATGAGTGTTGCAGAGCTAAGGTTAGAAGCTGAAAAAGTCGCGGATTCCTACAAAACGGATTTGAACAAAAAAAAACTATTTCAAGAAGTAGAAAGCTTCAAGCACCATGCGATGGAAATTGACGATGGATTAAAACGGCACATGCAAAGGCAATGCTCCAGATTATTTATAAACATGGGCTTCAAAATGTTTATCCAAACTTGACTAAGGCAATGAAGATTTTTCTAACTTTACCAGTTACAGTTGCTTCAGCCGCAAGAAGCTTCAGTAAATTGAAAATAGTAAAAAACTACTTGAGGAGCACAATGTAACAAGACAGACTCTCTAAGTTGAGCATCATTTCTATCGAGCACTAGAGAACATCATCTATTTCTTTTGATATTATTAACACCTTTGCTGCCAAAAGAGCTCGAAAAGTGACAATTTGATTTATTTAGATTCAAGAATGAATAAGGACTATTAGTAAATTTAGTATCCAAAACTCAATGTGTTTCAAATTGAAATAGTAAAAGTACTACATGAATACTATACCAATTTATAACCAAAATACCAAATAAACTTAAGAATGATTTGAAGTTTAACTGAATGTCTCATTTCTTAATGTTACCCACTTCTGTAATTTCAGATTAACAAATGAAGAAAAAACCTTTTACTTTTTAGATTCCGTTAAAACTTATTACACAAAATACAATAGAGGAGTGCTGTAATTTCACAACTGAATTTCACTTAATCTGTTTGCACTGTAGTGTAATGTGTTGATGATTAATGCTACGAAGCTGTAATTAATAGCATTGACTTAAGTACAGGAAAGTGTATGCTTTTGTTTTTTATTAAATAGTTTTAAATGGAGTGAGTATGGCGTGGAGGGGGAGGAGGGGGCGCCGAAATATACCCTTGCCCCGGGTGACAGGAGGGCTAGTTCCGGCCCTGCCTGGAAGGATGCAGTTTTTAACCTGTGAAACAAATGTGTCATGCAATTGCTTGATAATTGAGATAAGCCAAAATGCCGGACAATCAAAAAGGGCATTTGTTAACATTAAGGGTTAACAACCGCAATTTCTGACTCTCCTAGAACTTGCAATTAATTATAGCTTTGTATTCAATGCTTGAGATTCAACTTCACATGAATTAAAAACTTATTAAATCTAGTTTTGCTTTTTTTAACGAAAATCAATAAAAGCTAAGTTTCTTTTAATAAAACTCAGCTTTGTTCGTCTCAAATCGTAACAAATTTCGAATGGATTTCAGAACGGGAAAACCCAATCAAATTTCGAATCTTATATAATTACAGACTGTCCTAAATTATATTCTAATGTCTATTATTGAACTCTTAGATAGATGGCTGGGCGCACACCTAACAAGCAAAACTGTTTCAAACACAAACATTTTGCTTTGGCAAGCTTTTTCAATTCTTTTGAATATGATCGGTGCACACCAAACAACAAAACATTTTGCTTGTTGAGCAAACATTTTGTTTGGTGAAAAAGCATGTTTTGAGCATTTTTGTTCATTGAACAAACACGTTTAATCACACTTGTTGCAAAAGCATGGACCATTGTTCGTCCAGCAAACATTTTGAGTTATGAACTTGTTACCAAGCAATATCAACAATGCGTTTGTCTCATAGTCTGGTTTCCGCTGTAAATAAAAATGGAGATCAATGCAGAACAGTTTCTTGTGTTAGTAGAGAGCCGGCCCGCAATTTATAATTGTACTTTGAAGGAGCGTTCACAAACAGCATTTAATATAAAATCAAATGTGCTTATTGTGATTCATGGAAAGTTTTTGAACTTATGTTCATCCGATCGTAGATCCACAATAAATTTATCCAATGTGCATTCACCTGTTCTTTGATTTATAGGATGAACCCATATATGCGTTCTGTTTTTCCTTCATTTAAAGTTCGCTGTAGCCAGGACCAACTAACAACCGTATTATCGTCAGACTCCACAATGGCGCTTTTTCGCTATGTTATCATAAAGCAGAATGTTTTGTTGTTCAACAAAATGTTTTTATATGTAGCAAAACGTTTTATTCAACGAAAAAGCAATAATTTTTTTCTTTAAGCAAAAAACGTTTTTGCTCAAAATAATTTTGCTTGTTTGGTGTGCGCCCAGCCTTACTAATCATAAAGATAAAACACAGGCAATGTATTCGATAAGTGCTTTGATTCAATAGGTTACACTGGTCTGCCAAAAATAAACTTTTTCCCTCCCTTCCAAACTTTTGTGTGATTTTTTATATTTTTGAGGCTTTAAATCCGAACCTCATTCATTTTGTTTTATCACCCACAGTTTTCTAGAGATATGGGTTTAATAAAGAAAAATGCTATTTTACTCAGAGAAGATAAATATATTTCACCAAATATTTATTTACGTAGCAAAAAGTTCAATCTGACACTAATAAATCCTGATACATGTAAAATTTTTACATAAACTTATTTTGTTGTCTTCTTTCTCTTATATTTTATCTCTGGAGCATCTCGCTGCAGGCCCCAACATACTCTCATCCTATCTTCCAGTTTTTTTTTTTTTTTCCATCAAAGGTATGTCTTGATGGAACCTTTCCCTATGTTCATTCAAAGCCTGCTCCCATCAATTGCAGAAAAAAAAATCCAGGAGTGAATGTAAGAAATGCACATTTCGTAACATGTTACATCCAAATCCTCTATATGAAGAAAGTAGTCCTTCGACGATTTCTTCATAGTCTGCCTTATATTGCTTAAAAAGTTGTAGTGAACATTTCTGAAAGCTTCTCAGCCTCTTTGCAGTCCAAATTACACTGGAACTCAGGATTTTGAAATAACTGTCTGATCTGAGGACCAATAAAAATTCCCTCTTTTAGTTTTGTGTCACTAATCCTTGGAGATCCTCGTGAAATTGCGGATATGCTACACATGCCAAAATCAACTGTGAGTGATGTAATCGTAAAATGGAGAAGTTGAGGCAGTGAAATGACAGCTGCACGAAATGATAGACCAAGAAAACTGACTGACCATAGCCATCAAACCCTGAAATGAGTAAAGAAGCAAAATCGCAAGTCTCCATTGGTAGTGATGACGACGGAGTTCCAACATGTGCCGGGTATTGTTGCTAGCAGCAGGAGTATTCGCCGAGTATTCGCCGATAGCTAAACTACTTGGGTTTCCACGAACGTGCAGCTGCTCACAAGCCGAACATCTCTGCCGTCAATGCGAGGCATCGGTTGTAATGGTGCAGAGCTCACTGTCGTTGGACTGTAGCAGAGTGGAAATCGTCCTGTGGAGTGATGAATCTCGCTTCACGATCTGACAGTCCGACAGACGCATGTGGGTTTGGCAGATGCCTGACGAACACTTCTTATCCAACTGCATTGTACCAATTGTTAAGTTCGATGGCGGCAGCGTAATAATGTGGGAGTGTCTTTCATGGTTCGGCCTGGGTCCCTTAGTTCCTGTGACGGGCAACAAGAACTAAGGGCTCTGCAATGTATCGAGTGATTCTGGACAACGCTGTCCTCCCAACTCTGTGGCAACAGTTTGGGGAAGGCCAGTTTCTCTTCCAGCAGGATAACTGTCCCGTACACATATCGAAGCTTGTGCAGCCATGGTTTGACGACATGGATGTTCCACAACTTGACTGGCCATCTCAGAGCCCCGATCTCAACCTCATTGAACATCTGTGGGACGAAATAAAACGCAGATTACTTGCCCACCCACATCGCCCATCTTTTGTGGTCAGACTCACTTTAGCTGACATGGCTGCCTGAAAGTCAGTTCCTGCGACCACCTATCAAAACCTGGTGGAAAGTCTTCCCAGATGTGTATAGGATGTCATTGATGCAAAAGAGGGACTGACATCATATCAATACGAGCCTCAGGAGCCTCTGTGACCTGACCATGAGCTGTCCCGATACTTTTGGCCATATATTGGTATAAATAAGAAAGTTTAACAACCAATAAAATAATGTTTGTATCATTGTAAAATCTAGTAGAATTGAAATGGATAAAAAATAATTATATTAAGTTTTTACTATCTTGTAATTTTTTTTTTCAATATTCAAAAAGAAACTCAACCATAGAATTTTTATATACAGTAGGCTAGCTATATTCTTATTTATAAGGAATTTTTGTTTATCTGATTAACAACTTTTGTCAAGGATCAGCAAAATGATGCCATTACATATGCATTTTTTTTTACTTTGTGTCTGCTGTGATTCTTATTTTCTGAAATTTTACTGCTCAAGCTTATCTTTTTGTCGGTGCTTGTAAACTTCAGCAAAAGGCTTATGTATCTGTACCATGTAGTTGCCTTTTATTGCAGTGCTGTAATGTACATAATATGTGCAGATTTGGGATTTGGACTAAATGTTTAATGGTAAAAATTAATGCATTTTAAAATACCAGTTTATTTACACTAATTTTTTCTTATGTCTACATAATTGATACTGCTGCCTGGACATAATATTTAATTTAACTGTTAGGGAATTCTTGCTGTCATCTGACCCTCTTTTGATTTCAACTTTACTGATTTTCCTCCATTGGGTCCATTCATGTTTGGCTCAAAATCTGTACTGAACTGCTCTCTAATCATGTTTCATTTTATTAGAAGAAAACTGATTTGTACATTTGTCACTACACTACCTGTACCTGACTGCAATACATTCCACTACTAAATGTATTGAAGAATTGTGTTGTAGTCATGTACAACTATACTAAGAATGTTATAGCCATGTATTTGTTCTTGTCATCAAACTGTTTTAAATTGTAATTAGTTCCTAGAAATGATGTTGCCAACTTTATAAGTGTAACATCTTGTCAGAAAATGATCTTTATTTATTTAGACTTTGTTTCTTATACAGTGCTATAATCTTACCAATTTGATAATATTTAGACCATTGAAACGAGCTTTTTTATTGGTTGATTGGTATAAAGAGGTCACAGTCATTCTTAACAGATAACCATTAAAAAAACAAACAAAATAAAACTGGATAATATCTTTAATAATTAAGAATTTTTTTTTTCTACTTCTTTAGGGAACACAGTTAGCAATTTAGCGATGATCATACCCCCAATATATGGTGCCTGTGAAGCTTGGCGACAGAAATTAGAAATTAGATATATACTCTGTTATTTTTCTTTACTTCGTAAGTAAATATTTTATTCAGCTAATTTCAAGAAATGTTTTTTTTGTTCCATTTAAAGCCTCTGTAATTTTTATAAAAATACAAATAGGTATGTTTTCAAAAATACATACATTTAAAAATATTTTCTTATCCCCTAGTTGTAGGAGTTGGATCATGGTGTTTTCATATGACTCTTAAATATGAGATGCAGGTAAAGCCATTTTCTTATTGATAAAAAGATTATTCCACAAATTTCTTAATTTTATAATTTCTTAAAGTTAAAACGAGCAGAATCCACTTACACGCATTAGAAAAAAAAGGCTGTAAATAATATATCAGAAAATAGACTTCATTAACTGGCATGCTTACAAAACAAGCTCTAATTAATGTTTTTATTTATTTTTATTTTACCTATAAATTGGTTTAATTTATTTTGAAAGTCGTACCTTTTTTTATTAATATAAAATCTTAATGTAAGTGCGTGATCATTAGAAAAATGAAAGTTGTGATCTAAACTTCCGATGGTTGATTGATAGTTAAGTTTATCAAAAGTAATACAAATAGCCCCATTAGATATACATCGAACTTTACTGATCATTACAGTGACTAATAATCTGTTTATTGTTCCTGTAGATCTAAGATTTTCTTTTAATAAAGAATGAGTAAATTTTATTCCTTCTAGGGAATTATTAAACTGTCAGTTATGCCCTTATTAGCATAGTTTACTTAATACCTGCTATTGTAAATAGTTTCATCACTATTTGGAAATGCCCACTGATGATTTGCAGTGTTAATATGCCAGAAGATAGCAATATACTGTAGATTTTAAAAAATATTCGCTGTCTTTTTCTTATATGTAATTTAAATTACATATAATTATTATATGTAATTTAATTATTATTAAAAATAACTAAATTTTTAGATTATTTATTATTAATCTAAATATTATTAAAAATAACTTCTCAAACAAAAAAAGGATCGGCAACTTCTTTGGTTCGAAAAAGTCATTTTTTTTCAAAATCTAGAAATGCATATTCTACCAATAATAATAATAATAATAAGACCTATCTCATTGATATTGCAGTGCCTCTCAGCAAGAACATGCAGAAAATTCACGCAGACAACATCAGTAAACACACTGAGCTAGCACACAAGCTCCAGAAGCAGTGGAGGCAGGACCAAGTATGTGTATTGTCCTGTCCGCCACTGGTCTGGTGCTTCAGACATTATACCACAGCCTCAGCACACTAGGACTTCACAAAAACACTTATGCACAACTCCAGAAGGCTGTGATACTCAACACAACATACATAGTTAGGGAATTTATGAATACAAACACACATCCCTAATCATTTTCCACACTTTTTTTTTTAAAACTTGGCAATATGGGCTTTGGTCCTTGACCCACCATATATATGTGTTTGCTGGAGAAACCCATGGCTTGAAACTTTTACTTAATAATAAAAATAATCACGATACAGGACCAAGTCATCCCCACACGCAACTACAAGAAACACATTCTACAAGACGCAAACATACACGATGACAGATGCAGGAAATGCCACACTACACATGAGACGATCGACCACATAATATCAGGCTGTCCCCTTCTGTCCCAAACAGACTACCTCCACCGACACAATCAGGTAGCGTCGATCGTTCATCAACAGCTAGCACAAAAACACTCACTTATTAAGAACACGGTCCCATACTACAAGTACATACCACAAAGCGTACTAGTCACCAGCATATAAGCTGTACTGGGACCGCCCCATTCACACAGACAAAACTAAACATCACAACAGACCTGACATCACAATGGTTGATAAGGTCAACAAACAGACCTATCTCATTGATATTGCAGTGCCTATCAGCAAGAACAAGCAGAAAACTCACGCAGACAAGATAAGTAAATACACAGACCTAGCATACGAGCTCCAGAAGCAGTGGAGGCAGGACCGAGTATGTGTTGTACCCATCGTCCTTTCCGCCACTGGTCTGGTGCCTCACACATTGCACCACAGCCTCAACACACTAGGACTTCTTAAAAACATCTATGCACAACTCCAGAAGGCTGTGGTACTCAACAGAACACACATAGTTAGGAAATTTATGGAAAAAAGTACCCATCACTAACTTTTCTTCCAAACTTTTTTTTTTTTTTTTTTTACACTTGGCAATATGTGCTTTGGTCCTTGACCCTCCATATTGTCTTAGCTGGGGAAACCCTTGGTTTGAAACTTTTTCAATATTATAATAATAATAATAATAATATTAATTCCATGGACAAACACTGAACTCGAAGCACAACACGCACTACATTCACAAAACACAACATGCACCACCCAAAGTCCGCTATGGAAAGGATGACTCTTCCCCACAAGGAGGGAGGCCGAGGACTCATCAATCTCATCACCTAACACGAAAAACAAGTACACACACTTAGGGAACACTTCCACCAAAGAGCACAACACTCCTCACTCCACTCAGCCATTTTCAAGGCTGACACACACCTCACACCCCTGGACCTTGCAAACCCTTCTCTAACAATCTCCATCCCTGATGCCCACACACACAGCAACTGCGTGAATCATGGGCTCGTAAGGAACTCCATGGCAGACATCGCAACGAACTCAGCCAGCCTCATGTCAACATGGAAGCGTTGAGCAGATGGCTGACGAGTGGTGAGCTGTTTGGAGAGACCGAAGGGTTCATGATCGCGATACAGGATCAAGTCATCCCCACACGCAACTAAAAGAAACACATTCTACACGATGCAAACACACACGACGAGAGATGCAGGAAATGCCACACTACACATGAGACGATCGACCACATAATATGAGGCTATCCCCTTCTGTCCCAAATAGACTATTTCCACCGACACAATCGGGTAGCGTCGATCGTCCATCAACACCTAGCACACAAACACTCACTTATTCAGAATATGGTCCCATACTACAAGTACACACTGCAAAGTGTACTAGAGTCACCAGCATATAAGCTGTACTGGGACCACCCCATTCACACAGACAAAACTATACATCACAACAGACCTGACATCACAATGGTTATTAAGGTCAACAAACAGACCTATCTCGTTGATATTGCAGTGCCTATCAGCAAGAACATGCAGAAAACTCACGCAGACAACATAAGTAAATACACAGACCTAGCATGCGAGCTCCAGAAGCAGTGGAAGCAGGACTGAGTAGGTGTTGTACCCATCGTTCTGTCTGCCACTTTTCTGGTGCCTCACACATTGCACCAGAGTCTTAGCACACTAGGACTTCATAAAAACACTTATGCACAACTCCAGAAGGCTGTGGTACTCAACACAACACGCATAGTTAGGAAATTTATGGATACAAGCACACATCCCTAACTATTCTTCCCCAATTTTTTTTTTTAAACTTGGCAATATGTGCTGTGGTCCTTGACCCGCCATATTGCCTTAGCTGGGGAAACCCATGGTTTGAAACTTTTTTTATTATAATAATAATAAAACCCCACTAATTCACAGTTGTATTCTGACATTTTTATATAAATAATATAAAATATTAGATTAATTTGTAGCTTATTTCTAATCAAAAAGCATTTTTAATACTATGCTGCTTAAAGTATATGATTTGTTTATTTTCTTTTTCTTTTTTTCTTTTAAAAGTACGATATTGATTTGCCAATACTGTTACTAATGAACTGGTAATTCTAACATTGACTTCTATTTTATTACGGCACTTTAATAAGCAGTCAGACCAGTATCTCACACAGTTGAAGATCATTTTATAACTCTTTGTTTGGCTATTAATAAAATGTTATACATATCTTATGTAATATCATAGGTAAAATGTGAATAAGTATACAATTTTTACATGAAAAAAAAAACAATAAAAAAAAAACCTGAGAGTTTTAATGTGTTAAATACTGAGGCCATTATCATCTAATACTGTGATTTTATTGACATTTTCTGATATTGCCTCACAAATAAGCTGGTCAAACACTAAGGATTTCCTGTACAATGTTTCATAGTGAATATTTTTTAACATCTTAATAAGAATTAAAATTTTTGTATCAGAATTAATGCCAAATATTTTTTTAGATTAAGTTATCTTATAAATAAGGTAAATTTTTTCTAAAAAAATAATTAAATAGCTCGACAACTACTCTAACTTGCAGTTTTAACATATCAACTGCAATCAAATATGGTTCTGATTAATGCATTCCAATGTAAAATGCATCATGAAGTCATGCATTTGTTTCTATTAAGATGTTTCATTAATATCAACTTTCTACTGATCTGATTATTATACTAAAAATTTCTTTTAACTGTGTACTCGCGTTATTCTTTACTGACTTTGTTATAAATTTCTATTTTTGCCAATTTTTATTTATTTATTTTTGTTTTTTTTTGTAAACAAATCAATTTACCATTTTTGGTTTCCTCTTGTAGCTGGTAGATGAATTATCAATGCTCTTGGGGACCTGCGTTCTTGTATACTGCTTGTGAGTATCTTTCCTATCTTTGAAATTTATACATTGATTTTAACACCTCTCTATAATAATATATAAATATACTTTATCTTAAGATATACTATGTAATTAGGTTTCTAATACTAAAATTATACTAAACATTTAGTCTTTTGTCATTCGACTTAACTTTCCATTCCTAACTCATTCAACAGAGTAGTCTTCATTTGTTTGTCTTCTGTTGCTTTGGTGAAAGCGGAACGCAAATAAAGAATCTTGAATTGTTTGCCTTTGTTGCTGGCTACAAATTGAACTTTGTTTGGTCATTTTTTTCTCATGTTTCTTTCCTTATTTAAGCCCTTACCATTATCCTAAATATGCATGCTCAGTACTTTATTATAGTTTTAAAAATTAAGAGATTTCCATTGTCTCTTACTATGTCCTTCCTAACTGAAGCAATATTTATATAAATTCTTCTTTTTGTTATATATGGAGTACATTATAAACAATACATTAAAGGAATACTTACTTCTGTATTTGCAAACTTTTGTTTGCTTCTTCTGTTGTAAATTTCGTTGCTTCTTCTGTTGTAAATTTCGTTGCTTCTTCTGTTCCTTTTTCTTACAGTTTGACTCCAGTTAACAAAAATTATAAACAGAAGAAAATAAAAGTCAAATTTTTTGTTTAACAATTTGAATTTCAAATTTTTTTTTTTCCTTTTACTTTCTCTAATTTTTGTTAAATCACAAAAAAAAAAATAAAAATGTACATTTGAGATAAAGGAAGAGAAGAGAGAATAAAATTCAACCTTGAAAAATTTATTTAACTAAACACTTGAATGAAGTAATACTTGTTAGAAATATTTGATAGCACAAAAGCTGCTCTCACTTAGGAAAATATTAATGAAATTTTAGTGATTCAAAGTGTTATCCAGTACGAATTCATCTTAAATCTCGTGTTAGTAACACGACCTCAGCTTACTCCTGTTGGTTATGAAATGCTGGGAGATTTATTTCTCAGAGGCCTGCATTTGCCTTAACTGGAACCCTTTAACTTAAATTATTAGCTTGAGAAATCAGTTTTCTCAAAAATACCAAAGAGAACTGTTGTATTTACTACAAAGTCATTGACAAAAGTATTAATGTTTAAATTAGTAGTAAATTGTAGTAGTAAAACATGAAATAGTTGCCTACAATCTTGTTGTGTGAGTGAAATTGCAGGAGATAACTGAAACTGTAAGAAAATTAAATATTGAATGCTAAATATAGAAAATTAAATATTGAATGCTAAATATAGAAAATTAATTTTGCCGACTTCTGCAGAAATATTCATATCTTCCGAGTCACTATCAGTGACTTAGTCATCTTCAATACCTGTTAAGTTCTCCGGATGTAATATCATTAAACATTTATTGATAACATTTATGATTCATTCTGACCTGGTCTCAGGCTTTTTATAAAAGAAACCATAGAAATTCTTCATATTCTGAAAGAATAAATCTTAATAGTAATGTAATACTATTAAGGAATGTAAAGGGTAATAATATACATACAGTAAGTTTTCTGTTCTTATAAACTTCTTAATGTATATTTCCTTTTTCATATGTAACTAATATATTGGATATTAGTATCTAGTAAAAACAATTAAAGAAGGAATTAGAAATGATCTGGTAAGACTGTTGAACCAGTTTTATTCAAATTGTAAAGAATAAAGAGAAATCTGCATTACAACTTTCATAAATCTTCTTATCAAATGTAGAAAATTGACTCAAATAAATCTTACATCTTCTTTACTCATCATTCTATATTTCGTCCTGATGAGAGGACTTCTTCAGGAATCTCAAATAAATACAAAATATAATATAAAAAGAATAAAATAAGAAAGAGAAAACCTTTCTCTTCTTATGAATACAAATTCTGATAAAGTACGATGAATAGCAAGAGCTACAGCGCATCGGAACTGCGCACTCAGCAGGTGTATATAAGAAGCGATTCTCAATCTGATGGTCAAAATTTCTGTTGCATTGCGAGTTAGGATACCTTTCAACGACTGAAAAAATGCCTCGCCGCAGGATTTGAACTCATTACATGCAACTGTCAGAGTTTGAAAGAGGTCATATCATTGAATTGAAAGAGGCAGGTTGGGCAAATCGGAGAATTGCTCGTCATATGGGTCAAAGTGATGCGGCGATTAGAAAATGCTGGCAGGAATGGGTGGACAATGGCAGATTTCAGCTTCATGAAGGTAGCAGTCGACCTAGGGCCACAGCAGAGCGGGAGGATAGAGTGATTGTCAGATCAGCTGTCACAGCGCCTGAATCATCATTATCAACCATCAGACGTGCGACCCGCACACGAGTGTCCACCATGACCATTCACAGACGGCTGAGAGAGCGACATCTACGCTCGTACCGACCGCTACGCCACCTGCCACTAACGTCTGCACATCATCGGGCCAGATTACAGTGGTTCTTGGCTCGATCCGGTTAGAAAGATGCTGACTGGGGACGTATAGTGTTTAGCGACGAATCCCGCTTCCAACTTTGTCCTGACGATCGTCGCAGAGGTGTCTGGCGACGCCCAGGGCAGCGTGCCGATCCTGCTTTCACTATTGCACGCCACACAGGCCCTCAACTAGGAGTTATGGTCTGCGGTGCCATTTCCCTTGATAGCCGGACCCCTTTGATCGTCATTAGCAGCACACTTACAGCACAGCGGTACGTCGACGACATTCTGAGACCTGTTTTGCTACCCTTTCTTTTGCAGTACCCTGGCCTTATTTTTCAGCAAGATAATGCCAGACCACATATGACACGTGTTGCTATGACCTGTCTTGCAGCTTGTGAAACACTTCCTCGGCCATCCAGATTCCCAGATCTCTCTCCAATCGATGTTTGGGTTATGATGGGAAGGCGACTGCATCCACCAGAGAATGTGGATGACCTAGCCCGACAATTGGAGCAAATTTGGCAAGAAATACCGCAGGAGACCATCAGGGAGCTTTATCACTCTATGCCACGTCGTGTGGCAGCTTGCATTCAGGGTAGAGGTGGGTCAACACCTTGTTGAGCTTGTTCCTTTGTAACTCTGTAACTCTGAAATAAATCATTCAGTTTGTCTGAAAGTTTAATCAATTTCTATTCTGTACATAATCTTCCTCTCCACCAATTTTTGTCTCCATCGGACAACTCCTTCTAGGTGCTTCGTTTTTTTTTGTTAATGAGTGTAGTATATGATGCACACAGTAATCATACACTGGTAAAGTAAGTGAAGAAAAAAATTAGCATCTAAATAACAGATAACAAACTTGGATAATAAATCCAATTCGGAGCATGTGTATCTCCCCAAATCATCATTTAACCAAAAGAAAAAAGAAGTTTACTGAGAGTATAGGCCATTTCAGCTGCTAACCCTTCTATTACATATTTCTATTATGTCCCTATACTTCCATTTTACTCATAATGGAATAAATAGGAGTTTTTGTTATGTGGAAATTGGTGTGAACTAACTTTTCTTGCACCCCAAATGTGTGTAAATTTTTACATAAGAAAATTATGAACTACTGTCTATCATATTGACTGATGCTGTTTCGTATTTCTTTCACTAATGGTAAGTGCTTGAATGAAATTGCATGTAGCAATTATTAGTTTGATTAATTTTCTTAGTAATGAATAGTACTTAAAAATGTAATTAGCATTAATAATTGAGCTGAGTAGATGTAATTGTTAAATTCATATTTTTTCATATTTTTAAATTTTTTTTTTATCTTTATCTCCTAATTTGCCTAAAAAAAAAAATCTAACTTGATGTAGAAGCAGCAATTAGCCATTCGATGTTTATTATTTGCACAAGAAAATCACTTATCAAACTGTTGATTGTCTTATGCAGTTAGTATTCAGATTTTCATTTCAAAATAGGATTGTTTTATACTAATTGACTAAAGAAAAGAAAAGGAAAAAAAAAAGTAGGCTTATATATAAATATTAAAGCCTTTCTTATAACAACTATCAACAGAAATTGCCTTATACGATGTGATTTTTGTTTTTAAAAAATGACTGTAGTGTCTTAAAGACACATGTTCTTAGTTTTAGACATTGGAGTACCAAGATATGGTTAGACCCCCTCCCCCGTAAATTGAAAAAAAAAAAACAAAGGTAGAATTTTGGACCTGCTTTTTGTGGTTGGAAAATTATTGCTTTGTCTGTAATCCCTCTCCCAAGGACATGACTTTTTTGGGGGGATAAATTGAGATCATCTTAATCCCTTCCATTCTAAAATCTTGGCTTTGCCTATGATTTTAGATGTAATAAAATGCTTGACAAGTCTTTCAAGAAATATTACATATAACTTACTGTCTTCTGAAGGAGATAAATGGATGAAACACTTCCGAGCTTCAGTTTGGGTTCTCCATTTATAACTCTTTAAGAGTATAATTCCATAAATTTGTCTTTTTTAGTCCAACCATCACAATAACTAGCATCACTGATTGATAGTTAACTTAATTGTGGAACCACCATTAATCTTCAGTTGCAGCTCTTTGATAACCTTTTGATTCATTAACCTAACTAGAAATCCACATTGTTCAAATGCAATTTGGAAAAAGATGAAAAATAACTGATCATTGTGTTTTTACATTGTTTTGGCATTACTTTATTATTTAATATCACTGCCCATCTCCCCATATTTTTAAAATGTATAGGTTAGTCTTTATTTTTTTTCTTTTTTTGTTTCTGTTTTTTGATAGCATTTTGAAGGGATCTTGGCTCCCCTAGAAATTTTGAGAATGAAGCCTTTTGATGTTGCTGGTCAGTTCCCTAACTTGTTCCCTTCCACCCAAATATAATCCTACATACACCCCTTACAGGTACTCCTCACTTTACAACCAAGTTCCGTTCCAATGACTATGTCGTTAAACGAATTGGTCGATAAGCGAGGAGCTTGCGCCGGGAATATAGGATCGTTATAAAATTATAAAATTATAAAATTATAAAAATTATGCAACAAACTTCAAATTTATTCATAAAAAGACATGCCTATGTACATATTATCATTTGTTTATTTGGTTATCTGGAGGGATAACCAAAGGTAATCCAGAGATTAGAGGGTCCAGGTAAGGGAGATGACGGCGATGAAATAGAAGTTGGAGGTCATAAGTGCAACCTTCAAGGGCGGAGGTCATAAGTGCGAGTGGTCGTTAAGCACATAGGTCGTAAAGTGAGGAGTACCTGTATTGGTATTTGTCATAGAGGTAGGAGGAGCTATGAGGAGTAATTTGTGGTGATTTATAGGGTTTTCACTCCCACAATTTAAAGATATTATCATTTATTGAGTTTTTTAGAAAAACTTTTTGCTTAATACTTTACATACATCGGGTTTCAGGCTTCTGCTGTGTTACACCAAATAGTAAAGTTGTTCCTATTTTTCAACAAATTCTATGGAGAAAACCTGATTCCTCAGTGTGTTTCATCATTCTGTAAGAATTGTCACATTATTCTCATTTCGGTGTGCATATATGTTAAATTAATAATAATTGTTTTAAAGTCCCTCAAGACACAAACGATTAGAATTAGATTGTTTTGTATAAGTTGCTTTTTCCTATCATCATTATTCAGCTTTCAATTACTCAGATCCATTCATATCCATATTTAAGGACCAGAAACTTTCCCAAATTGAGTAACTCAAAAGTTCTGATGCTGCCACCACAAAAAGGCACACGGTGAGGGATTCTGTTGATTTTCTTATTGTAAGATAACAGAAAACAAGGAAGTGAAGGCTGCTATTCAGTAAATAAGAAATTTATTTTCTATTCAAAATCACCATCTTTAAAGTGCTGATTGAATATTGGCAACTTATCCACACTTGTCTTTAAAATTATTCCAGAGAGGATTGCCGCAAAAGGTAAAGTATTTCTGCCATTTATATGTTCCTACAAGATTGGTTTCTTTTTTTTTAAAAAACAACAACAACATATAAGATTTCTATGATTTGTTTATTTTTATTTTTTAATATTTATGCAGATGAATGCAGAAAAGATACTAAAACGATTTTAGGGATCAAATAAAATCCCAAAGATATGATTAAAGTTATGGGGTTTAGAACATTTTTTGAATATTTGAAATTCTTAGATTTTTGTTGCATGTTACGGTTTATTCTGTCAATATTTATTATGAGTCACTTATTTTAGATTTGAAAGATTTTTCTTTTCTATTATTTTTAATATTCTAAAATTTTGTAGATTTTTTTTTTTTTTTTTTGAGCTTTACTTTATTGTTTTTAATATTTCTTTCTTTTTTTCCAGAGAAACTGTAACAAGACCCAAAAATGCCCATAATTGGCCACTGGCCATAGGTTTATCATTATATATGATTATTGTTACAGCTGTGAGTAGATCTATTGTAAACTTAAATATTCTAAACTACATGAAAATTATTAACAATGCTTTAAACTAACTTGTTTAGTTCTCCCTTCCTTTATCCAATAAATTCAAACTTGATTCCTTTGATACACCAGTGGTGTATTTTATCTTTGTAATTTCATCAAATAGTATTATTGAATTGTGTTATAAAGACACTTTCCAATGTGTATTTATATCCACAATTAGATTATTGCCTATTATTATAGGTGCTATAGCCTGTTGCAGTTGTCCATCTAAAAATAATTTTATACATAAACAAATTTAGGTTAAATTTTTTTTTGTCAATATATTAACTTTCGTAAAAGAACAAAGTAAATCATCTCACAAGGAGAGTAACTGATGTAAGTTGAGATTCCTAATGATGCTTGGCTGCCAGAAAGCAAGTGTATACTTGACTCCAAAAATGAAGTCCTTTTCGGCTGATGTCCTTGGGTTCAAGAGTGATGAGGCTTCTTAGGTCACATAGTAATGTAGATATGAGCTGTGTAAGGCATTTTGTATGTTGTCAATTGACAGATTTACAATTTGCAATTGTGTACATCAATGATAGCATATGATGATAAGAATTTGTACAATGAGCACATCGTATAAAAGCCAGTGTTTTACAAGAGTCATAGTTATCACCAACACTATCTAAACATTATTGTAGAGGAGTCATGAATGGAGTAGGTTCTTCATTACACATTCAGACTTGTGAAAAGCATATTTGATTACATTATGAAAGCAAGGAGTGGAAAACTGGAAGTGAACAAGTGCCTGCAGTTTGATGAAGTTATCCCTATGTCATATATTGTAATCTGGGGCTAGGATGAGAGACATGTCTGTAATACGCTTGACAACATTCTTGTGTAGACAGAAGAAATAAACATCAAGAGGTTGAACAAGACCCGTACATTTTTCAGGGACTTGTTCCAAGGAAGAGTTGATGTTATCTGAAATAAGGCAGGCTAAAGAACTAGAGGCAATAACCAACTTTAAGGAGCAGTATCTCATAGTTTTGTATGTCAGCTGAAATAGACTTCACTTTTGGAGTCAACTATGTGCTTGCTTTCTGCGAGCCAAGCATCATTGGGATTTCCTTGTCAGTGAAATCAGTCTCTTCCTCTGCTCTTACCTCTTCATGAATTCATTGCCAACTGCAACCCTTCTATTCCACACCTTTCCTCAGTTGCTATCTTCATCTTTTCTCTATCTGTGGTCTTCCTGTTGGTCTTTGTCCTGCCATGTCAGACATTATAGTTGGGATCCCATCCCCTTTAACTCCCTTTAAATGTGAGCATACTAATATTTAGTTAATGCTTTTCTTTCCTATCTGTTACATTTTTAGTTATGATACAAAAATCGTCCTAATTATCATTATTATTTGGCTTTTGTTGCTTGTTGCTATTTGAAATGAAAACATTTAGAAAGTAATACATTATTTGTAGCAAATCAGAAATTTTTGATAATAGCATTGCTAATTAGCCTTTCTCAAGCTATTTACAATTTGTTACATTTAAAAAAAAAAATTAAAAGTTTAAAAGTTTGTTTTTACTTACAATTGAAATATTTCTTAAAGGTCCCTTGTGTAATTATTGCAAAGAAATTCTTAATTCACATTTTACTTTTGAGCTTATCTTACTATACTAATCTGTAAAAATAAATGCATAAATAAACTTCATTGTAAAAGTGTTTAAATTAACATAATAAAAACAGAATTTCAACAAAGTTACATACAGGTAATTCAAATGAACTTTAATTTGTGTATTATGAACTTAAAATTTTACTGTTGTAATCATTAGTTTCATAATATTTATTTTTTAAAATATCAAAATTTCTTTCTGATATGATAATGGATGATAACAATTTAGAATTTTATTGATTACTTATTATCTGGAAATGGTGGTCTCACAGTGGCCTCATTGTTAACATTTTTAAAAACACTGTATAGTTGTCAAGCGAAAGTTCAAATGGATTGATGAATGAAGTACTTAATGCAGAATGGCTAATTATGTAGGTTAAAAGTTTAAAATTTCTATGGACATGATGCAGTCATTTGATACTTTACCAGATTTCTTATAATTAGGAAAGATGGTTTTTTAACCCAAAGGGCTTGATTTAATTGAAAAAATTTTGAAAAACACATGAACAAGCGTATTTTATGTGATCTACAATGAATACTGTCTTATCTAAAGTTATAACTGAAAAACTGTTGTCTTGAGTTAACATTGAAGAACTCAGTAGCTCATGTAGCCAAGTCTTTTGAATCAGTAAATTGTTCTTTCCGCCTCAAAGGTGTATATTCCTTTTTCATTTTCAAAATTAATTAAAAGTAAAGTATTGTATCATCAGACAAGGTTTGGACTTAGAGATAGAGGCTTTGATGATCAGAGGCTTATTAAGAAGTAAGTCATTTTTTTGTTTTGATCCCTATTACTATTTTTTAAAATTTAAGATTATATTATAGCTGTTGACATAGACACTTTTTTTTTTGCATGATCCCATCTATTACATTTAAGAAAAAAAAATTATGCACTAAAAATAATCTAAGCTAGTGATTTCTCAATGTAGATATAGATATCATGAGGGGATTTATTCAATGTGTAAGATGAGGTCTTTGATAAAGCTGATTTTGAATGGAAACTATTTGAACAACGCAGATTAATCTTGGAACCTTTAACAGAATTAAGAAAATACATGCATAATTTGTATGATATGTGCTAATTAATTCTAGTTGATATGTGCTCGTTAATGTAGATATGTGTAGTTAATGTTAGTTAATGTGCTAGTTAATATAAGCTTTTTTCTTTAATGTTGATAAATGCAGTTTATCTGAGAAATATAAATTAAATCTATTGCCACACCCTCGTGCACCTTTGTTCTGTATAGTCTAAGATTTCCTTATCTTCTATTGAGATCAGCAGATTTAGTTTTATGCATTCTTCTATAAGAAAGGAAAAAAATGCAGTGTATATATGC
The DNA here is from genome assembly GCA_023159025.1 of Thereuonema tuberculata. NCBI lineage: Eukaryota > Metazoa > Arthropoda > Chilopoda > Scutigeromorpha > Scutigeridae > Thereuonema > Thereuonema tuberculata. The sequence goes on along the minus strand of JAFIDM010003189.1, from coordinate 60,908,284 downwards.
ACACACAAACTCTACGACAAAAAAAAAAAAATCGAAATACCATGAAGGTAGAGTTCAGTTTGAGAGAAACTTTATAAATGATATAAGGATGAAGAGAATTGGATTGATTCAAATTTCAGTGAAAAAATAATTTTATTGAACAATAGCAGCATCGTTGCTACATGACTAGAACTGTGTCGAGCTGCCTCTGGCTGCAATGCATACGGATATAGTGGCATGGTTGTGAGACAAAGTGCTGATGTTGTCTTATGGCAGATCGCATCAAACTTTCTAGAACTGCGGCTCCAAATGATGGATGCAGTTGACGTTTTAGGATGTCCCAGACACGTCTAAGAACATAGCTGGCCAAAGAAGGGTTTGAATTGCTTGGAAGCACAGCTGGGAAACATATGCAGTGTGTGGACTTGCATTATGCTGTTGGAAATTATTCTTTGTAGGCACATAACGAAGGGTGAATTGCTTTTACTTTGTTGGATGCTTAGCAAAGAATTAGCTTCATCCTATATCACTTTTAATAATGTTTTAATATCTTTGTTTGTTCATCACTTCATAGTTAATAAAGAAAAATTGACGATGCCTATTCTTTTTATAATATTTCATCTACTGTATTTTTTTGTCCTTTTAGGTATATTTAACAGTCAAAATACCTGTCTTTCATCATGTAAGTAATTTTCTTTATTAGAGCAAAATGTCACACAAAGGAAGTTTTTTTTAGCTAAGATATATTTTTTTTCTGTTACTTCTTCTTTCCTCCGTCTTCTTTTATTAAAATAATTAATCAAAAACATTCTTTCACTTGGTTCTGAAGGAGGGTGGGCCATGACAATTGGATATACTCTATACTCTTCTATGATGGAATTTTCCTGGTGAGGTTCATTCAATATTTTGGCCCAGTTCCTTGAGTCTTCTTCAGGAGGTGTTGAGCGTTACATGAAGTTTGATGCTTTTTCTTTGTCAGTGTCTCGAAGGAGTTGTTTCTGTGACCTTGAGACACTGATATAACAGGAAGGGGGTCAGAGAAGGACATGTCCTTGGGAATATGTTTTTAATTGTCTAAGGGGATGTTTCAGTTAAACTGAGAGGGAGAATCAATCAACACAAGTACCTACGTACAAAACCATACCCATATAAGTAAATCTGGACAGATATACACTTAACATATATATTGTTAACACAAACCCAAAAGTACATCTAAAGGTTTTTTGCCAAAAAAACATTAAAAAAAAAGAAAGGCATAGAGATAAATAAGTAATTGAATAAATAAATTTATAAATAGCTGTAATATGATGATGATAATAATAATAATAAAATGTAAAGAAAAATAAATAAGTGCATAATGCATGCTTAAAGGAACGAATAATGTGTAGCCAATCTGCAAAGTTGCTGGCTAAGTGAGATTGGAAGAGATCAAAACAAGATGAATAATCTGAAGCCTTGAATAGAGACTGTTCCGAAATAAACAAAACCTGTACAGCAATGTGCAGTCAGATAGGTAATTTACATTTCTTTTATCTTGATGCTAATAGAAAATATGATGATAATAGAGAGGAGAGAAAAATAAACAAACAAACAAACAAATTGATCTAACAGGCAATGGGAGATAATGGGGGCCTAAGTAGAAACTGTCCTTGCAGATGTGTTTTTAAAAATTGCATGGGCGTGATGGTGGATGCTTCACTTTCAAGGTCAGAGGGGAAAGACTGTCTTATTCATTAAAATTCAGAGAAAGAGAAAACTGAAGTAAGAGAAAAAGAAAAGAAATAAATAGTAAATATATATATATAAATGTGTGTTTTTAGGATCGACAGTGTCTTGAAAGGGACATTCTGGAAGAAATCATCCATGGATTGGATGACTTTGGCTTCAGTCCATAATGGGATGTGTTCAGTCCCTGTTGTGATGTGGGAGAGAGCTGTGTTTCCTCTTTTCAGTAGGATGTCGTCTTGGTGTTGTTTGAGGCGAGTGCTGAAATTCTTCTTGGTCATTCCTAAGTAGAATGAACCTCATCTGGAGTGGGGGAAATCCCTCATAAAGGAGTATATTCAATTAACATCATACTGATTTAAGGTTTGAATTTTTTTGGGTATCTCAAGTTTCTCCCTTTATTGCTTACACACTTGATCAAGAGAAGCATTACTGAAAATACCCTGAAAATTTGCACCTTAAGTTTTTAATTTATTATCTTAAGATTTAATTTCCATTAACATATGTTTTTGATCGCTTGTTGTGATGCCTTTTGTGAATGTCTTATTTAATTGTTTTGGGGATAGTTAATTGTGTATAATGAAGAAGCTTTAATTTATTGGTCTGAGAGAAATCCTCCTTCCATAATATTATGTAGTAAATTTGTACAAAACTTTATTTCTGAAAATGTGATCTTTTTTTTATATTTTTTTTCTTAAATAGGTTGCGTACGGCATTTTAGTATTTATTACAGTTGTCATGGACGTCCATTTAGCAAGGTAGGTTAAGATTATTAAATGATACAAAACTATGAAAACAAAGGGCTTTGTTTAAAACACTATTTACATTAACTGATTGTTAATTTAACCATTGTTCAGCAGTTATAAGCTGTTTTAAAGTTTTGTTAAAATAATAGCTAAAAATAAAGCCATTGTTTTTGGATTTAGGTACTTGATACTGGAAAGTGATGCAGCTTGTTTGGCTTAAATCATAACCAGAAGGAACTTAAAATAAACCTTTCAAGGAACATAAATATTGTTGATTTATGCTATGCTTCCAAATTTTGGGGTGGGGGTGGGGAAGAAAGTTGGATTTGAATATGTCAATAATGAAGCTGACTATTGCAAGAAAAATTGAAAGTTTATTTTAGTTTTTATATAGCCTTTTCTGAAATTTGTTGAATATTTCTTGTATTTTTATAAGTTAAATTGCAAAGCTTAAAATTTCTTGATCATGAACTGTGTTGCTTAATTGAATGATGGACTTTGCATTTGGTGCCAAATGGTTTAATTTTATAATTAAAATCATTCAAAGTTCCTAAACTTATAAAAGTAACTTCTAAGTCTGTATCTTTATATTTTATAGTAGACTAATTATATATTGATTTTGTAAGATACGACATTTAACTAAATTACATTTTTTTCCCCCATAGAACCCATAATTTAAGTATGAAGATGGTAGTTATAGGGTTTTGTCTCTATATCTTTGGATTTTTCCTTTGGAATATTGATAAAGTCTATTGTAAACAACTAACGTAAGAATTTATTTATTTCTTATTTATTTATTTTTTTTATTATTTTTCAAAATCTGAGGATGATTTTTACAGATGCCCATCAGATACGATTAATTACTGTTTAAAGAAAAAAAAAGTTAATAATTTTATTTAACAACAAAAATAAAATAAAAGTGCATTAATAAAAACATTTGTAATTAGATAAAAAATCTTAAGAACTAGTTAAAAACACTAATCTGAATGAACAAATAATAAAATTTAAACAATAATGTTTAATTCTATATTTAAATATTAATTATTATTGTATCTGGGTAATGCAGAAAAAAAATTAATACTATAATTTCCTTTACATATAATTAAAAGTAATATTTTGAGTTTCAATACTTGGTAAATCATTATTAGCCAAAAATTTACTGTAAATTTACTTTCATTTTATAGTAGATTATTTATAAAAACAACGTAGATAAATCTACAGTATTTCACAGATGCTGATTATGAACTTTTTAAACCATGATCAACTAATAGTTTTAATTGTGGTTGGTTATTCATTGATGTGGACGAAATAAATGCAGTGTGGATGATCTGAGTAAACATAAATATTCATTTATTGTTTTGTGAATTGGTGGCAAAATGGTTTTACAATCCCATTTACTAGTTTACTAGTACAAAATGTAAAAAAAATATAACTCGGATGAAAATTGTAGAAGGTACTGAATGATGCTATTACTTAAAGTGTTAACAAAACCTTAAGAGATTGAAATATTTAAAACATATTCAGGAAAAAAATAATAATCCAAATTGACAGTGAATCATTTTTTAAATGGGAATTTAAAAACTCATAAATCAAATTATAATTTGCCTCAGTTTCTCACTATGTTTTGGAATTTTATTTAGAAGTGAATGACTGTTCTGATAATAATATCTTGTGAAAGCTTTTATTGATGTCTTGAGATTACTTGCAATTTTTTTTTCTATTTTAATGTGTCTCATTGATTAAAGGAAAACACAAGGAAACACACTCAAATTATTAATAAATACAACACGTTAAAAGTTGTTTTGGGAACTTTTTATCAGTTATGGCTATCTTTTTCAAACAATGAAGCCATAGAACCTCTTTTGGTTTCTCAAACTGGTTACAATAATGTGTTTTATTTATTAATTTGAATGTATTTCCTTGTGTTTTCTATATTCTTTTTTTCTAATTTGAATCATTTCTACCTACTCTTTCATAAGATATGGATTCATTTGATTTTTTTTTTTATTTTTATTTTTCAAACTAAAGTTTGATTTAACAATACTTGCAACACTAATAACAATAAAGTATATATGAAGTTTGTGGAAGTATTAAGTTATTCTTGATGCAGAGATGATTTATAGCAATTTTGATGATATTTCAAGAAAAAAAAAATCATATGAATTTGGTCAAATTTTGGTTGAATAGCTTGAGAAGGTAGAACATTATATGAATGTTAAGATTATTTAAAAAAATAATGAAATGAAAATTTGAGATACTTTCTTACAAGTATATCAAATCCCGAATACTTTCTTAGAACTTTCTTCACTTAATTAAGTTTGATTTAAATTGATATATTGTAATATTGCTATTGCTTAATTGAATCATTTATTTAAGACAGAAGGAAGTACTTATTAAATTACGTATAAGTTCTAAGAAGTCCTTAGAATTACGTGTAAGTTCTGAGCAACAACTGGAGCCTCATCAAATGGCCCCAGAAAAAAATTCTCTTAGTATAAAACAAACTTTGAGGTTTGAAGAAATGCTTCTACAGATTTGAACTTTATACCACTGTGCTGTACTGTTGACATTGTACTTATGAAGCTAACAGTAAATTATTATTTCATGGTTTTTAAGAATCTGTATCAATCTGTGCCTTAAATAACTATCATAATTATGTCATAAGAATTGTCTGCTAAAATGTGCTGTTGTGATTTTAGGCACATTAAAATGGGAATTCAGCACCTCTTTTTTTTTTTTTTGAAATAGGAATAAATACTAAATATTTAGTTTTACAGATTGAATGATACTCAAGACTGAAAGACAGAAATGGACTTTTTCTCCTGTCAGTTAAATTAAGAAACTGCTTTTCTCTGCAGTTGCTTTTTTTTATTGCAGTAATTCTATGATGTTGCTAAAACAGATGTCTTTGGTGAAAAGTAACTTTATTTACAAATTGTTTAATTATACAAATGGGTACATAAATGCACAAGAAAAAAGATATACTAATATGAAATTCCATAAAAGTTTAATGAAAAAACTTTTTTTTTACAGGAAAATCAGGAGTGATGAAAGGTTTGCCATATTTTCTCATCCATTAACACAGTTACATGCCTGGTGGCATATTTTAGCAGGATATGCAACTTATATGCATATAATTTACTGGTTAGTTTTTTTTTTCTGCTTTTTAATTGTTATTAAAAAAAATAAAATATTAAAAAAAAAATTGAATAGATTTCTGCCTGTTAGATACTATATTTGAGATGTTAAGCTTAAAACAAAAAAAAAAAAAAAAAAAAAACAACTAAAAAGTATAAAGTTTAATGAATAAAGTTTAAAATTTACCTATTTTTAAATTATGAGTGAAAGTATTAGACAGCACACTAATTTAATTTTTAAAAATTAAGAAAATATATAAACATATGACTGGCCTTTAAATAATAGTGGTCTTTGCTATCAGCTGAAGAATTTGACCTTTTTTATTTAGAAGGTAAAAAATTTCTCAATTGTATTTTTTTTTTCATGTGTTTAAATTATTTTAATATTTTTTTAAAAGATTTCATTAACATATTACCTTTTTTATGTAATATTAAGAAATCTTATAAATACAATAATTTTAAGAGTAGAAATTACTAATAATGAAAAATACATTTTGAAACTTTGAGGAATATTGAAAACATTGTTTGACACCAGTTTGAATGAGAAAAATAACTACCTTGTTGTTTTAAAGAAAAAAAAAACATAATTGGTAACAGCATTTTAGCTAAAAAAAAAATTAACAAATTTTCAGGATTAATGTATATATTTAAGAAATTCATTTTCTTAAAAATATAAATCTTCCTTGAAAACTTTATCCTTGAAGGAACTCTTTATTACTTAGACACAGTAAAAAAAGAAAGAAGAATTGTTAGTAACCTTTTTTTTTTAATTAACCCTTGTCTCAGCTTATTTCTTAAGAAACTAAGTAGTCAAAATAAATATTGTGCTACAAATTTAGCATCTCTTCCCACAACCATCAAGTTATCGAAAGTGTGGTTTTTCCTCACACTACCCCTACATAAGCAATAGAAAAATAAATAGTAAATCAGAGACAGTTTTAGGGTTTGGCTCAAAGCCTTGTGCATTTAGGAGCCTCATATTTCAATGCAAGCTATTGTTTCCTTTTAGTTGAAGAAAATCATCCAAAGAAATCATCTAGCCAAAAAGTTTAGAACCAATTACGTTAAGTTATATGTATCAGAAAAGAAAGACACTTGTTTAGTAATGCATAGGTCTTCCTTTTGATCAGATTACTGCAGCAACAAGATAGGGCATGAACTTCATGAGTTCTCTGAATTACTATATAGGTAATGTACACCATGCCTTCTTAATAGAGGTCAATAATTTCCAAACATTCACCGGTGGTGGAACTTTGGCACTGATGAACCACATCCCACCTGTGCTCTATTGATTCAAATCCAGTAACAACTCATCATGTCAGACTCAGAGGAATGCTCCTCCAGCATAATTCAGTGACTGCAGATCTGAGCAGCGGTACATGGTCCTGCTGAAAGAGTCCCTTGTTGATATGCTGGATTTATTGCTATGTGGTGTTTTCTCCATACACATAATTGTCCATCTGCCTGAAACCGATAGAACCACTGGTCGCTGAACCAGGCTGTATGTTTCCAGTCTTCTTGTGCCCAGTGTTGGGGTTCACGAGCCTAGGCAAGATGTAGATTCCTTTGCTGTCAGGTCAGCAATGAAATTCAAGTAAGTTGTCGGCTTCTATATCCCATAGAAAAAAGAGAATGTTGTACTGTTAGAATGCTGATATTATGTGCTGCCTTAGCATTGATAATAGAACAATTGCTACATTTATGTTGTAGCACAAACAAAAACCACCTGTAAGATTCTGTAAGAATGATCTTATAATAACAGTCTGTTACTGCAATTGATCCATTACTGGAATTGTTTAGATAGCTTAAATCTCAGTAAATCTTTAAAAATGAATAATAATAAAAAAAGTGATACACTTACATTTTCATTATAAACAAAGAATGATAAATTAGCATAAATTACATTTGTTTCCAATGAAGATTTGAATTCTCTAAATGTTGTCTGCACAAGTTTGGATTTCTTTTAGACATCAAAGTCATCCAAAGTATGGTGTTGTTGTTGTCAGATCAAAGATTTACAAATTGCTGCAAATTGAGGGAAAAAAGAAAAACTGAAAGAAAAGTTGGAACCTGTATGTTGATGGGATAAAACATCATTTTTAGAGCTGTTTTACCAATAAGATTTTGTTTGCTTTAAATCTTATTGCATATTTTGTGCTGTAATTGAGCATTACCAAAAACCAAATCAACATTTATACTAAATATTTTACAAATTTTATGAACATATTTTAAACTTGTTTTTAAATATGTTTTAAATTATTAGACAGAACAAGAATATTTTCAACATTAATTGTACTAAGGATCAGTTGCAGAACTGATCAGATCCAGACTAATAATTGAGAAAGTATTCTTTGTTTTTTTTTTTTTTTAATTTTTACATTAAATTTTGTATATTATTTTTGTAAAGTTTTTTTTTAAGTGAATTTTTTTGAAAATTGTTTCACTTATGAAAGTTTGATTTCATAAGTTTATTTTTATTCTTTAGTTGTGCTGCCCGTCTCAAACTTCTCAATAAAGAATATAGAATAAAGGTAAGCGAACAGAACAGACTAGGCATGCTTTTATTTGTTTAGTGAATCTAGGAGTTAGCCTCAAGTTATAAGTTGAATTTTATAATTTTAATTTATAATTTGAGGCCAACTCCTAGATTCACTAGCAAAAGTTCCAACTTCGACTACTTACGTGGAAAAGAGTTTCTTGGTGGTTTACTCTTTTCCTTATCTGTAGTTTGATTTCTGCTATAATGAGTTGGGTGCAGACAATTGCAATCTATTAAAGTGTTCATATTTAATTGTTGATTTATTTTGATAACATTGCTCTAATGCACTACCCTAATGAAAGTTCCAGGCATTAAACTCATCACTGTGTGTCCAGTTTGTATCAAAGTCAACTGAATTGCTAACATTGAGCAAAATCCATCTACAATAAAGTTTCAGTCTCAAGATAAGTAGTATTATGATGATTCTGGCATTTTATTGATGCATTTATTGACAGTTTTGATATAGCAGTCTTAACAGTATATCGGTCCGTATATAAGTCAATAGTGATCTTGCTTTTAACAGCTTCTTGGGATAAATAGTTCTTAGATTACCTTTGGTCTTCATATGGATAAATGAATATTTGTTTTTTATTTATTTTGATTAGAATTTCATCGTTAATGAATTTCATTAGAATATATATAACAATTACATACATTTTACAACAATTGCATGCTAATATGCATTTAAAGCAATCTTTAGTATGAATTGTAATGAAAAAAAAAATACTGTAAGAAATATATTTATTTCAGTTTTTGTTTTTCTATTAAGAATTATTAATAGCAGACTAACCATCCTTAGTAATAGGATTAGCGTGACGCTAAATATGTGAAAGCCTGTAGATTCCAGCCTTTGATTTTAAAACTTTCTTCAGTGCCAGTCAGGAGCCAGAATTTTCTTTCGGGTGGGGCTCATTCCTAGAAAAAGTGCCGTATGGTGGTCGGCCATAATAAGAATATCACCATTCCCTATCTTCCCATGGATGTCGTAATAGGCGAAAATTTTACGTTGATATGACTAGTTCCTTTGATTTCAACTTGGAAAGAGATTTTTCTTTATTTAGATTTAGATATAGCTAATTGACTGGTGCCAGCTATAGCTTTAAGAAATCCCATTAACTGTGTTTCTTGGAATAAAAATTTCCAAGATTTCCATTTCATTCAGATTCAATACCCAAATGTTTAGGTTAGCTCGGATTGTACATTCTTTTTAAGAAAACGTTTGAACTTAGCTTCCTTTCCCAAATATAGGGACTAAATTCTTTTATCTTTCACTGTCAATTATTTTATATCATATGGATCCTGCATCTTCTTATCTTCAGTCTTTCACTGAATGGTATTCTTCTTCTTCTGTCTTCTTCTTTTTTTTTTTTTTGTACATTTTGACAGAAATTTCTACTATATTTATTTTGATTTTATTGTACATTAAGATATTTTGTTTTAATATTTAAAATTTTTCTTTTTTTCTTTTTAATTTTATTTTCTGTATTTTTAAATAATTATAAATTTTAATAAGATAAAATTATCTCATCACTACTAGAATTGCAATTTAGCAGCAAATTCTCACTCCCCATTCACAAAGTAATAATCCATCACACTACATCTTTTATACCAATCTAACATCACTTAAAAATAAATGTATAATGTTTCCAATTAAAGAAAGAATAAATATATTTATATAATGTCTAATTGATAATTGCCATGAAACTAAAACTATTATTTCTTATAATATTTAATCAGTCATTTTGCTGTTATTTACACAAATTCCCATTAATCAACCACTTTTAATTAATTACATTAGACATGAGTCAAAGTTAAGATTTTTTTCCCACTCTTATATCAAATAATAAGTAAGTTATTTTAAAATCAACAGAAAAGACATTGACAACTTTTTTTTTAACTTGGTCTCTCATT
>JAFIDM010003189.1:60881606-60897847 GCA_023159025.1 Thereuonema tuberculata | reverse complement strand
CGTTTGATAAAGAAGCTGAAAAGCTTCGAAACATGTCATGTATTTGTGTTAATAAAGTAATTTTTTGCTTGTTGGCGTGTCTGGTCCTTTCTGTTTAACATTCGACTTAGCACTGTTATAGCTATTTTTTTTTTTTTCAATGCTTAAAAAAAATAATAATAAATAAAATCTTATTTAAACCCAATATTTAAAACATTGTGACTTAATTTCCTAATTTTATGTTTAGTAACTCTTTGTTTTGTAAACAGAATCATTCACTCAAAGGATTTTAATCAGTTTACTAATTTCACATTTGCACCATAAATTATAAAATGAACTTTGTGTTAAAATAAAAGCAAAATAATAAATAATTTTTAAATATAAAATAAATCATTTCTTATAAATTAATCATTATAACAAACCACTGTTTATAATAGACATTAGCTGAGTGGTTTACAAACCAAGTTGTATCTGTATTTCATGACAGAATGTTTGTTTGCAGTGAAAATTGTAGAATCTATAAATAGGAAATGCTGATAATCAAAACATAGCTACCGTATAACGTGAATTGAAGCCTTAAATTTAAAACCTGAATTAAGCCTTTTTTTTTTTTAAATCAAAAAACTAATTTTCAATTTTAAATGCTAGTGATTGCTTCACTTTCTATTAGCAGACAAATTACTTAAATGATATTGTATATCCCTTCACCTCCTAATTTCAAAAAAAAAAAAAAATTCTATGATTGGCAGAAAAGAAATTATGCCGTTAAAAACAAAGAGAAATAAACTGACATTCATTGATTGATAAAAATGGAGACACCCAAATTCTGAATGCTACAAATCCATGGAATAGCAGTTATATTTTTTGAATAATATATTTATGGTGATTTTCTGCAATTTCTTCATGAAATGAAATGTACAAAATTTATGTTTTCTATCATGTGGATACATGAAACAAAAAGACCAACAAAAAGAAAAGACCAACTGCTGATTTACATTACTGTAGAAATATTAAAAGAATTTCTAGAAATAGCTAGGTTTACCCAATTCTGAATTAATTTTGTTATTAATAACTGTCATAAAAGATGATACATAGTAATACAGTTATTGCCCACATAGTACTATTAATGTGGGACAGACATCTATATAATTGTAGTTGTTGGACTTTTACATAAATTATTGCTGTTTCAGTGAGAACTGATGGAGTTGAGAAAAAAATTGCTTAAAACAAAAAATTAATTTTGGATAATTTATGAAATGGTCAAATTTAATAAAGACATTATATTTAAATAAATAACAATAAAAATTTTAAGGAGTAATTTTAAGGTTTTATTTCTTTTATTTCTTTTTTATTTTCCTATAGAAAAAATCTTATCAATCATAAATAAACATTTGTTAAATTTTTAAAACTTGTTTCTGTTGAAAGAATCTGTATTTTCAATGAATCTTGTATTTAAAAATTTCTCATTAGTCTTTTGCAAAATTGTAATACTTAGAACATCAGTAGGAAAAAATAATTACAAAAGCAAAACATTATTTTATTAATGTCATGTTGAAATACAGTATTTATTGAAAAATGTGGAAAAACAAGAAGGAAATTTTAAAATTTAATACTAGATCATTATTTTTTGATTGGTAGAATTTTCTTCTTATTTTTGTTTTGAATTATGAAATTTCTTTTTCTGATTTGCTTTTTTTTTTTATTTATATTTCAGGAATCATAAAAAGCTTTGTTCTTATTTTATTATATATAATTTTTTTTATAGTTGATATAGTAATATAATACCAATACTTGTTAACTTTGTGCTAATTAATGATTATTGATAAAAATTAATTCCATGTTAGATTAATGCATGTAGAGTACTTTTGAATTTTTTTTTGCATACAATAGTTCTCAAATATCTGCTTATATTTTGTGAAATTTTTTCTGCAAAAACTTTATAGGCCAGAAAAAAGCTTAGAGCAATCCTTGCATTTTAGATAATTTGTTGTTCAAGAAAAAATGTTGCAAAACATTTAAGGTTTTAAGTTTGCATTTATTAATTTGCAATTAATTAGTTTCTAGAATTTTTGTTGAACCTCTTGAGAGCTGTGGAACCTCAGTTGGGAATTGCTAATATTTAATAAGGTAATCCTTATTAAACATTGCAGAAAATAACAATATGGCACATAATGGGATTTCTGTTTTTTTCTTTAACGATGTTGGAAACCTTTGTCTAGTTATCTTGAAAGTTTATCCTTATCAAAGAAAGCTGTGACACATCTTGAGTCTTCTTCAAAATATTCCCCCTAATTGCTCTTAATAATATCTGCAACATTGTAATGAAAGCGTGTTTGTCCAGTGCATCTTTGATGCTCATCATTGTTCACTCCAGCAAACAGTAGCTGTATTAACTAGGCACATTCTGAAAGCATCCATTAAGTGCAGACATGTTCTGTGTACTCATAACTTCGGTTGTGAAAGGTTTATGGAATTATTAAATTGATTCTTTAATTTTCATCCTGTCTCAAGGAAATGTAGAATTCGGTCATTAAATTTTGTTGATCGCTCTAATCTATTTTCATGAATTTTGGTCAATTGGGAACTCAATCATATTACAAAGGCACCAACAGACAAACTGTTAATAACAGTGAAAAATCTGTTTAGAAGCTTTCACATCTGACTCCTCAGCATCACTTACTTCCCATTGTATATCATAATGTGCCACAAGAAAGATAACCACATGGGAATGTCTACAAACTATCTCAAAATCCTTGAATTACATATCAACCTCTACAGTTCTTACTTTCTTTGGAAATGAGTTTTCCCGTTCTACCAGATGCTTAAAATCCCAAGATCTGAAAGGAAATCTCTGATTGTGGTAACCTGCTGATAATGTTGTAATGAGATGTTTTCCCTTGATAAGAGACTATAAACTCTGTTAAGCCAATAAATAAAGGAAAGCTCTGATTTTATATGTATCATTGATGGTCTCAATTGGAACAAATATTCATAAGTAGAAAGTTTTTTTAGTAAGTTTTACTTGATATCGAAAGTGCCTATTAACTTCATGATGTAACTGTACAGCAGTAAATATCAGAGCAAATATAGACTGGGGACATCCTGTATGCGTTGTATATAGTTTGTGAATGATGCTTTTCTAATCTTTAATTACAATTTTGATATTGAAATTTTGATAAAAACAAGGATGATATTATTCTTTTATAATAACAAAGACCATTATTTTTATGTACTTTTTTTTTTTTTAAAAATATTAAGAAAACAAAGAGATGATTATAGATTACATCTAACTCAGAAAATGGATTTATTGCCTTTGCCAAATTGATTAAATAAATAATAACAATAATGTATCACATTTATCCACTTTGGTAGATATTTGGCTTTGTTTTTACAAAGTGAGGTGTTCTGTTAACGGGTCTTTAGAGCTTTTACAATCACTTCCTTAGTTTTGTTGAAGCTGCTTCACATCTTCATTAAAATATGACATAATGATTTTGAAAGATAATCCTATTAAACATTAATGGATGAGACCAAATTATTCACAAGTGACACCCTGGAAAAGCTGTTTCACGCTCGTTCATCATCAGCCAGGAGAAGTCACAGTAGAAGTCTTCTGCTTAAAAAAAATTCATTGAGGCCCCTCTCGCTGGCACATGGATTTTCTCACTGGTTTTTTTAATTGGTGAGTTTTTCATTGTGTATTTTTTCTTTTGAGGCACCACTGCGCTTCCGATGTATAATCCTATTAAGTTTGGGAGATTGGATGATTTCTGAATAGCTGCCATTTTCTTGTGACTGTTAAGCAGTTATTTGTGTTTTCATTGAGTTTCCTTCTAACTCGCAGAGTTTTCTGTGTTCTTCATAAAATGATAATTAAGATTCCATAAAAAAAAAGTGTTTTATGATCGAAGATTCTTTTGTTATGCTTTTTTTATTGATTTGTATTATTCATCCAAACATAGGAGAATTTAATTGTTTGCCACAAACAAAGAAAGGCCAGTCAGGATTTGATTGAAAATTAAAAAAATAAAAGATAAAAAAGTAAATAAGATCCTAGGTAAAAAAAAAAGATTCTAGGTTTCCCAAGGTTTTAATTTCTAAACTACGTCTATAATTTAATTTAGATCTCATTTTGTTTAAGATGAGAAATTAATTATTTCTTTTTTTCTTTACATCGGTAGAGGAGACATACTGTATTCATATTCTAAGATTCTATTAAAATACATTTTAATAGTAGTTTATTTGCTTTTAAAGAATATAAATAAATATATCACAAATTCCGTTTTCTATTGGAGAATGCTGTTTGTTTCCAAATTAGGATTACCAGTGACTTGTCATTGGAGAGACATTCACCACTCAATAATTGAGGTTACAATTGGGACATTTTTAAATCGGGATTATTACATACATTCCTTGATAAACCAATCACTGTTTATGTTTGTATTTTAAATCTCTTCTCTCCATATTCTTCTGAGTGTTCAAACTGTAATAAAACTTATCTTCCTTCTTGTAAAATATTTAATACTATAAATATAATACATATGTAAGGCGAATTTTTGAGAATGATACGTACTCTCTTTTTCCAGCCTAGAAGTAATAACAATTTGTAAATGGAAAACCTCGCGGTTTACATTTTTGATTATGAAACATTGTTGTTATTAACATCATATAACATTATTTCCTTATAATTAAATAAGATAACCATTTTATTGTTTAACAAAAAAATTATTATTATGGTACCTTTTATAAGCTTAAAAAATTACAAAGGTATGGAAATATAATAAATTAATACCAAATTAAAATCGTAAATAAATATTTTAATATAATAATTCTTTAAATATAGCTGTTTTCTTACTTTATTTACCAATTCCTTTGCCCACTGAGTTATTAAATTTTCAACCTCCATACCTTCATATCTGTTAATATTTTTTCTTTTTGTGTTTCTTATGTAAATACTTTCTATGGTCTTTCTGGTTATTGTATTTTTTTTTCTATTCTTATTATTTTTACTTCTTCTTTCATTCTATGAGCTTTGCCGTGGCAATGTTCTGCCACTTCTGAATTTTCTGTTAATTTTTTTCTTTATGTTGTTAGAATGCTCTAATATTTGCTCCCTTAACATTGTTTTACTCTCCCCTAGATAAAACATTTCACAATCAATTTTATATATTACCCCCATTTCATTCTTATTATCACTTTTATTTATTTTCTTACATAATAAATGTAAGAAGGTTGAAAATTAAATGAGTGGAGGTTGAAAATTTAATAATTAAGGGCAAAGGAATTGGCAAATAAAGATATGTTCAGTAAGAAAACAGCTATATTTAAAGAATTACTATATTAAAATATTTATTTACGATTTTAGTTTTATATTTAATTTGGTATTAATTTATTATATTTCCATACCTTTGTAATTTTTTAAGCTATACCATAATAACAAATTTTTTTTAAGCTATAAAATGGTTATCTTATTTAATTATAAGGAAATAATGTTATATGATGTTAATAACAACACTGTTTCATAATCAAAAATGTAAACTGCGAGGTTTTCCATTTACAAATTGTAATTACTTTTAGGCTTGAAAAAGAGAGTATGTATCACTCTCGAAAGTTCGCCTTACATTTGTATTATATTTATAGTATTAAATATTTTACAAGAAGGAAGATGATAAGCTTTATTATAGTTCAATCACTGCTTAACTATATATTTGCTTTTAATTGATTTTATAATTTTTCTTTTATTTGTTGCATTATTTTTTGTTAATCAAGTAGTTGTTGTTTAATGAACTGTAATAAATTATAAGAAAAAGTGAAATAAATGATTACAAAAACTAAAGTTTTTTTTTTTTTTTTTAATTTATAAACAATCTTTGCAGATTAGATAAAGCAAACAACAGTAGGACAGATTTTACCATTATTGTAATACTTCAAAATTTTGTATTTATGTTGAAAACTTTGCAGTAGGTTTGTAGAAGAACTGTAAATCAGAAGATTACGTGGAAAATACTTGCAATATTCTGGATAATTTTTGTAAAACCTGGAAAAACCCTTTTACATATATTTGTTCTGTAAATAAGGAGCAAATTTTGCTATTATGAAAAACAGTTGTATTAAATGGTATTGAGTTTTTTGTTTTTAATTTAAAATGTTTTGAGGAATTCGGATACATGTCTTGTCTTTATCACAAGAAGATATTAACATGATCCTTGGCAACAAGTCAGTACAAAACTCCTCACTCAAGTCTTCTTCATCCTATCTCTTAAAAATACTAAAATAGTAATGATTATGGTTTAATAGTAATGATGTTTGACTGTCCTGAGAGTAATGAAAAAAAAAAAAAGAATGATTAAAATAATGTATGGAATGGTTCTAATGTTAGTGGAGGATCTGAGAAAACTTTTTCAGTGTAGTTCATTCATAATAAGGGTCTAGTCAAATTGCAATCAGTGTCTGTATGACAGCAACCTGTGCATCAATCTATAATTTTACAAAAAATAAAGCCTGGAAAGAAAACCATGCATAACATTTTATTATTGTGGTAATCATAACGTTTTTTTTTCCTTAGTGTGTCCTTACTAACAATATTCCCTCTTCAGTGCTCATAATTAAAAATTTGAATATTAAATATAGCACCTACAGACAGACTTTGATAAAAAACATTGTAGTTTTGAACTGTAACATTAATAAATTATTTTCTTAAATAATGTAAATGTATATAGGATGAAATTAATCTTTTTTCTTTGTTTTCTTTGCCATATTTTGTTTCCTTTCCTCCAGAAGCTTTTACTTAAATTAGTTTCTACTGGTGAATCGACATATTTGATTTGAAATTAGAAATTAATGAATTGAGATGCAGTTAGTGTAATAAATAATAGTCTAGTGAAACATCCTTACCTTATTACTGATAGGTAATAATGTTAGCTAATGGTAACATTAAAAAAACAAAAACAAAACAAAGCTGTGATAAGAGATCGTCATGACATAGTTTTTTCCCATTGAATTTCATTTTAAGTTGATGGGTTCAGGTGAAGTAGTTGTTTTTGTGGTTCATTGTTGACATCAAATATTTTTTTTTTATTCTTTCAAGGCAGGGAAAGATCAAAACATCTGTCAACAGAAATGAAACTTTGCAATAGTTTATCCAAGTTTGGAAACAGTTTGCAAGCCATAGTCCCTTAGAGAATTATTATTATTATTTTTTTTTTGTTTTTTGTATTTGCTATCTTAGATGTTACTTTAGCCAAACTCTCTCTATCCATTAAGAGGAGATTTTTTTGTCTTTCGAGGTCTAATATGTTCTTTGATGATTTCTGATCCATGCAAGCAGCCATAAGTTCTTTTCTTAGTTCATCTGCTAATCAGTTAACAACTACAAGGAATTTCCCAATTCCATTGTGTTTTTATGATCTTGTTCAACTGAATTTTTCTGATGTTCTTTCTTCAGTTTGGACTAAGAACAGCTTAAGAGTTTTTAAACCAAGGAATTTGAGTAAATGCTTTGATCTCATTGAAGAGCGATTCTCTATAAAAAAAAAACAAAACATTACATTCTGTGGAGCAGTAGGGATAAGCTCCAGATTTTGAATTACTGGCACAGTAACGTTAAGAAACACACATTGATTGTCGATGACTGCTACATAGCAACTCTACATTAAAGCTCTTGAGCTTGTTTTCTTACATTTGAAATGAAGAATTATTTAAAAACAAAACTTCCATTGATTCAAAATGTTCTAGTTAAAAGATAATATGCTGAAGAGCTTTTTTCTTTGTAAAAACTGGAACCTGCTCCTAAATTTGAATAAATGAAACTTATGAAGAAATATTAACAATGCAATCAGCAGGAAAAATTTTTTCATGTTTGCTTAAATGCAAATCTATAATTACAGCATAACTGTAACTTATTATGAAATTCTCTGTATAAACTGTTAAAAGTAAGGTGTTTGAATGCAGGGAAACCAAAATGAACTATGAAAATATAATTGGAGATTGGCGTTAATTTGACAAGAATATTCTGCTGCCTTTCTGTTATACAGTATAGCCAGAAATAAAATATACCGAAAGGTGGAGGCACTTTACACCTTTTTTATTTCTGGGAAGGAGATGTGATGAAGCTGCAGTGTTACCTTGCTTCATGAAGAGAGTGATAGTATTACATGGAGCTACATAATGGCTCAATTATTCATGAAAGGCTTTATTGTGCAGCATTACTTTCGCTCATATAAAGTCTACCATTCCAAGGAGCCCAGTGTGAATTGTGTGTTTCACTGTTCAAAGTAGAATTCCACAAAACCCCACCAACGAAGAGTTGTTTTTGGTGAAAAAATTTAGGCAGACAGAATCTGTTCTGTGAAAATAAAAAAATTTCTATGGATGAAAATGCATGTCCACAGACAATGAGCTTATTATGATTGATATTTTGCACTGAATACGAAGAGAACGTCTGTGCAGATACTTGTTCTTAAATTGGGAAAATTTTGAAGCAGCTATGCCATAAGCTATGTGACCCCGATAAGTTACTGAGAGGTTTATTTTTTGCTTGCACATTGGCAAATGTGTATGAAGGTGAACATTTTCTGTCCCATATTTGGATAGTTTTCTGATGAAGGTCATGTCACCTAGGATGGTTATGTAAACTAACAAATGACCAGATTCCTCAGGTTTGAACTGCTGATGAAGATTCTTGAACATCCTCTACACTCTGAAAAGGCTATTGTATGATGTGCCATTTCTGGCCATGGTATCATTGGATCCTATTTTTTTGGAAGATGTCAATGGTAGACATGTTATTGTCAATCAGGAAAGGTACAGAGAACTGGTGGTCTCACCCTTTGTTCCAGATTTGAGATAATTTTGTGCCACCTATTGATATACTTTATTTCTGGTCATACTGTATAAGCTAGACAAAGTTGAATCTGAGCACTATTCCTAATTAAGATTTGTATGTTTTATTCTCTTGTGGTGTTCTGTGTCTGTCTCATGTCTAAAATTCTGTTGAAGTCTTTTGATTGTTTTTAATGAAAACGAATAATGGTCCAGGCCAAAATAATTATGGGAACAAATCTACATTGTGTAAATGAATGGAATATGGTTCTCTGTGTGATCATCTTGACATTCGATTATGAATTTTGGAAAAAAAAGGATGAATGAACTACTTGATAAGCAAAGAAATGAATACATAAAAATAGACAACTTTACAGTGGACCTGGTAGCTCAACTGGTAAAGCATTTGAAGGAGGCCAAAGGAACCTGATTCTGATCCACCAATGATTGGTAATTTTTTCCTAGTTCTTTTTCTTCTAGACTGTTCCTAATATTCATCAAATCTTAAACAAAGCAGGGACTAGATTTCTTTTGGGGGTTAAAGGCTGATGGATGGTCAGACTGACTAACAAATGCAAGTGTGATCCCTTGATCATGAACCTTCAAGTTGTCATTTGGGTCATGGAAATATAATGTGGTATCTTATCTTAAACTTATCTTAAGCTTTCATAAGTGCATGATGATAATTGCCAAGGGACAATACAGAGGCCTGCAGAAATACCTGAAGCTTGAAAAGTAAATGTTATTTATTAAGTATTTTTAAGATTCGGTGTCAGTATAATTGGGAAGGATGTGTAGTTAGGCAGCTCCATTCTTTGGGATTCAAAATGGCATTGAGAAGGATCTACATGTGATGAAATCCTTATGGCAAACTTTAAAAGCAAGAAAATGTTTAACATGTTTTGGCTTCAGTTTATCCCAAAGTTCAAGAGCTTATGACCTTCCCATAAGTTCAAGAGTTTATGACCTTCTGATCAAGTGAAAAAATTCTTACAGAACAACCTATGTTCAATGGACACAAGCTGCAAACTGTTGAATTGATAAACATCCAACACACACACACACACACACACACACACACACAATGCCCATTGCTGTACAACAACTATTAAATTTTAGGACAGAACATCCTGAACCTACACAGACATTTTAAGTAACACAGTGACAACAAATGAAGTGCACATCATCTACACAGTTAATGAATAAAGAATTTCCAGTTCTGGGATGTGGAAAATCCAGAATTATATCAGTGACGTTTTCATTTTAAAAAGATCACTGTTTGGTGAATATTTAAATGCTGAAGTTCAAAGATAAAAAAAGATTAATGATTATTTTTCATGTTATATCAATATAATTCAACAATTTTTCATACCAGTCTGTGGTTCCAATAGTTGGAGCCACAATCCAGATACCGCTGATAAGTTTAGTTAATATCTATTCCTTTATTAGATAATTTCACAGTTATTTCTTGACCTTTTGTTCATCTGATTTGTCTCCCTATACTTCTCTCTCTCTAGGCTTATCTGAAAGTATAAGCATTCAGTGCATGGACAATAACTATGAAGGAATTTAAAGCATAAACTCACAAAGAATTTCAAAATGTTCCAAAAAGATGAGAAATGATGAGAAAATGGTCCAAGAATTACTATTGAAAAAAATGAAAATTCAAATCAACTCAACTTAAAGAACTTCCATTAAGTGATGAGTTGTCATACCAAGGTTTTGTAGGAAACAGAAGTGAAGGGAGACATTACAGAAATAAACATGATGATCTAAAAAAAAAAAAAAAAAAAAAAAAATCAAATGGGCAAAAATTTCAAAACTAAAGTTCACTGAGCCAGAGTGGATACAGTCTGATAGCATTAGATGGAAAGGTGTAGCTTTGCTGGGTCTTGCTGTTAATTCTTAGCTCTTTGATGGCCTAATCCATAAATTGAGTGAAACAGTAAAATAAGATGCCTGTTAGGAAGGGAATACTTCACATAACATCTAAGCAACAGAATAAGGCATTGTCTGATATAAAGTGTCGGCTTTTGCAATTGAGGAATTAGATAAAATATGTAATCTACTAGTGTCAGATTTTGCAAAAGCAACAATTGTAAATAGTATATATTATTTACAGGATATGTTAAAGGAACGATTGTGTTAGATTAGTTACAAAGATCAGCCTTTAAGATAAAAGCATTAAACTATAACTATCTGATAGTTGATTTGGATTTGGGATTAAATATTATTAATTAGCTTAAGTTTTTCTCTATATATATCGTACAAAATTTAAAATATCCTAGTTACTATCTTAGTAGATCTATGTATTGGATGTTGGAAACTGTAAAGGACTGATATCCTGACAATTCCTCAGAAGCTGAAGGTAGGTAGTAACAAAGAAGATCAATGCATAATCTTATAATAGATAATGTAGAAGAATTACTTCCAATTAATAAACTGAACAAAAAGATAACAGTTGTGTATCAGTACTGCATTGTTGATAATAGGGTGAGATAGTATTAAATAAACTAATTCATGGCCAGTGCCTAGTAGTGACAAAGTGAGATGGATACCAGAAGTCCGATTTCACAAATAAGTAGCAAAACTACAGTTGAACATTGCAGAAGTTTAAATTTAACTTATTCAATTTATTTAATTTTAGTTTTTCTAACTCGTAAGTTATTCATAAGTTTAGTTTATGAATTGTGGAAGATTGAAAGAAGAAAAGATAATAAGTGATTTAATATTTAAGGATGTGTAAGTCAATTTTGAATGCTCTCAGCCCTTGGGTTACTGCAGTAGAACTGTTATTGACGAAAATGGACATTCTGCTGGAATTCAAACATCAGTTAACAATTATTCTTTAAGGTAAATCTTATTATTAATTGAACAGTTATCTCTGTTTCAAGTCTGAACACCGTGAAAATAATATTAAATTTAAATGACAAAAATCCCATTCTTCATTAGTGCTTTTACAACATTGCCCAAGAAGATTTGGAAAAAGCAGTGCTTTCTGTCATTCCTTTTAACCTTCAGTTACCTGAAGGTAACTGAATACCTTCAGTTGCAGACATAGAATCAAATATCTTCAAAACTTACACTTTTCCTGCCATGAATGTATGCTATGTGATAAAAAATATCCGGACATCTATCCAAAACAGTAGTCGCCATTTTTCCGTGACATGCTTTCCAGTAATGAATGTTATTATGGGTGAGCCCCCTTTCGCCTTTATTACAGCCTTGACTCTGCCGAGGAGACTTCCCATCAGGTATCTGGACATCTCAATGGCAGCCCATTCTTCCTGAAGAGCTGTAGCCAGAGCAAATCGTAATGTGGGACATTGGTGTCTGGAATGAACTCGATACTCTAATTCCTCCCTTAGGTGTTCGATGGGGTTCAAATCTGGACTCTGGGTAGGCCAGTTCATTTCTGAAATATTATTGTCCACAAACCATTCCCTCACAGACCTCTCCTTATGACACGCAACAGTATCATGCTGATACTGAAGTGGTCCTCTACCTTAAGCAGTCTGTAACAGGTCAAAATGTTCTTATACACTTTCACATTTACATTGCCGTACAGTGGTACCAGGAGGCCTAATCCATTCCATGAAAAACATCCCCACACTACAATGCTACCTCCTCCAAACTTAACTATTGGCACTACACATGATGGCAGATATCGTTCCACTAGCACTTGCCGTACCCAAACCCTCCCATTTCCATTGTTCCACTGTCCATTGACATTGCCTTTTACACCACTTCCGGTAAAGAATGCTAAGCATTCACAGGAGAAATGTTTGGTTTGTGAGCTGCTACTTGACCATGAAATCCCAATCCCCTGAATTCTCGATGAGCAGTCATGGTGCTGGTTAGAGTGTTAGTACTATTGTGAAACTCATGGGTGATTGTTTAAACCAATGTCTGGCTATTTACACAACCACCTTCTATAGCACAAAATGTTCCCGGTCCCAGTTTTGTTGTGGTTGTTCCTTCCCATTTCCAATTCAGTCACATTACCAACAGTCGATTTCGACAACTTCAGAAGGGTTGAAATGTCCCTGACAGACTTATTAGTCAAGTGGCAGCAAATGACCAGTCCACGTTCAAAGCCACTGAGCTCTGCTGATTGAGCCATTCTGCTGTTATTATGTATTAATTAACAACACCCGACTACCTGCCTACTTTAATACCACAACATAATAATAACTGTCGTACCATCAGTTCACAATTGCAGAGGTGTGTCCAGATGTTTTTGATCACATACTATATTTATAAGCTTCAGAAGTTGTTTAGAAATGCAGTTTTCTAAGGTTAACATGTAACTCTTTCTTCCCTGTAGGCTGCATAATGAGACTGTGTTGTAGTGTAAGGTTGATTTTGTCATTTCTCAGGTAGTTTGCCAGGGCCGCGCCAAGCGGGGGTGCCAGGGGTGCACGGCCCCTGGGCGGCACATCTTGGGGGGCGGCGGGCGACAAATAATTTAGTTTATTAGGGGCGGCACCCCGGCGCCAACATACCTTGGCGCGGCCCTGTAGTTTGCTCAGATACAGAGGATATGACTGCTGTACATTACAAGTCAAGGAGTTTTCCTGAAAAAAAAATGTGAAGGAGCCAGTAATAAAGAACTTGTTGTGTTGTAACGAAGAAGGAATTGGAAAAAGGAAATATTAGCCATATTTTACCTGAGAACTGAACTGATAGTCGCAGATCCTACCTGATTGATGAGCAGTCTGGAACTTTGTCAAATAAATATGGTTACTGGAATTCAGTTGTTACAAAATCCATTGATGATAGTATTCGCAAGTGGGATCAACAACAAAGAACATTTAATTGATGTTTCTGTAAGGGAAATACATGATATGATTGAATTCGATGAGTTGTCGTTTTTGAAGAAGATGGGAGAACTTACACCAAATTACAAGCACATTTATAGTGAATCGGTACAAGTTAAAGAATTGAGTCCCATTTCAGCATCGTGTATTACAGAATGGGATTAGTCGTTCAGAAAATACAGGATCCGCCAGAAAAATGTATATACACTTTAAAGAACAAAAACTATTTGTTATGTGTTTGTTTTACATGTAAATACTGATCACTAGTGTAGTACTGTCTTCAGTTAAGCACATGCTTGCTTTAGATGTTCAAAATATTCGCCGTTGGCACCCAGACACAACGCAACAATGAACGGTCGCCGCAGCTACGGCGGTGAATGTTTGACTGGAGATAGCGGCACATGTCGCTGTAATTTCCCCTGTGAAGATCCTCCACCGTGCACGGCTTCTGTCGATAGACTTGATCTTTCACAGTTTCCCACAAGTAAAACTCCATAGGGGTTAGACCTGGCGACTGTGCGGGAAACTCAATGGGCCCTCTTCTTCCAATCCAGTGTACCTACAGATTGTCATCCAGAAAAGCTCGTGCCGCTAGCCTGGTAGTGTGGTGGCGCCCCGTCCTGTTGGTAGAAGACTTCATCATAAGCTCCGTAAAGAGCACGTACACCTGGTAAAATTGATGAGCATAACATTTCCAGGTACACTTCTTCAGTGACATTACCATCAAAGAAAAAGGATCCTACTAAGCCCTTAGATGATAGTCCACACCAAACATGAACCCCTGGTAGATTGACCGCCTTATCCACATGAACATGCAGATTTTTCTGGTGGAGGATTTAGCTGGGAAATTACAGCGGCATGTGCCGAGATCTCAATTCAAACATTCAAATTGACCGCCGTAGCTGCGGCGACCATTCGTCGTTGCGTTACGTGTCTGGACGCCAACGGCAAACATTTTGAACATTTAAAGCAAGCATGTGCTTAACTGAAGGCAGTACTACACTTGTGATCAGTATTTACATGTAAAACAAACACATAATAAATAGTTTTTGTTATTTAAAGTGTGTACACATTTTTCTGGCGGACCCTTGTTTTATTGAAAAGGCAGCTGTTTAAAATAGCCATTTCTAAAATAAACGTAGTTCTAAGTGAATAAAAGAACTTATTTAAAAAGAGATTAGCTTTTATTTGTAAAGAAAGAAAAAATAATTATATAACATTTCTTCTAAATGAGTAAGATGACTATTATTTATCAAAATGAATAATTACAATAATTTATATTTCTGATATCAATATTATAATGACAGATTTTTTTAAATACTTGTTAATTCATTATATATGGTCTAATAAACTGTGGCTGTTGAAGCAGGACTTAATCCCTGGCGAAGGTCGAGATTTCCTGGGATTAAAGATGGGTGAGCTTTGGGTTAATCATCTGTTCCAACTGATCCCAATTGCTAATAGAAACGTCGGAGCCTAAATCTTCAGTGCATCCATTAGACAAAAGAGGCTAATGAAATACCTACCTAATTCATAAAATCCAACATAAAAATCAATAAATGTCAGTGAATGATAAGGTTACTTTCCACATGTCAACAAATTATTCATAATTATTCCAGAAAAAGAATACGAGTATTTAATTAGCAATAACAAAACATCATATTTACAACACGATGGTGAATTTAATATCTTAATTTTTTTTTGTTTGTTCTTCGAATTTAACAAATAAAAAGTTTAGAAATGAGTTTATCGAATATCTTTATGAGGTGTTATTGAAAGAAGTAGTTTTTATTATACTAAAATTATAAGCGAGTTAAAAGGAAGACGTGAACACACTGTACTAAAAAACATAAAAACATAAAAATATTAAAAAATTACAATTAAAACTTTAAAATTTAATATTTCGGTCCCATTTTTACATTGGCCTTCATCAGTCTGGTAAAGATAATTGTATATATTTTCATGAAAATTATTAAAAAAAATCCCGACAACTTTGGTTTAACTAAAATTGCTTTTACTTTTTTGAACGATTTTAGTTTTCGTAAGAGATTTACTTGTATTTGCAGTGAAATTCAGATTTCTGTGGCGGCTATCAATGACATTGCTGTATGTTTGATTACGTAACAATGAATAACCACAATTTAATTCATTGTTAAGGTAATTTAACTTTAAAACTGCATCAATGTCTTTGTTAGCCATCAAATCAAGGTCCACAGATTTCACCATTATTTTGAAATAAAAACAAGATAGGGATAACCAATCACATTGCTTCGCAACGTCTTCTGATATATATAAGAAAATATAATTGATATTGCTTTAATTTCCTTATTATTATAAATGTGATTGTTGCGAATGCAAAAAGCGCAATTGTTGCGATTGTTGTAGAGCTGTATTATAAATGTGATTGTTGAGCATGCAAAGACGCAATTGTTGCGATTATTGGGATTGTTGTGATTAATGATATTTTAATGATACTTGTCCACAGACGGACGGACAAAACGGGAATATTAGTCTTCTGATTACTAATCAGCAGACTAACAAATGTAACATGTTTCAAAGTTTTAATAATAAAGAAGGTTTAACGTGCATTAATGTAATATGAAAAGGGAAGAAAAATCTATA
>JAFIDM010003189.1:60769615-60861606 GCA_023159025.1 Thereuonema tuberculata | reverse complement strand
GACTTGAAGTGAACGAATACTTTGTAAGAGTAGCAAAAGTTTTTATTGAGAAGATGTGTAAAAATTGCAATAGAAGAATTAGCAAAAATTAACAAATAGAAAGTTTTTTAAGAAATTGTTTAATAATAGAAAACTGTGATATTATTATTAAAAAAAGTATATGTAAGACATATTAACATCATGTAATATTTTAATTGTTCAAAAAAATTTCGCTAACTCATTGTAAATAGGCTTGAGGAAGGGGGAACGACATTCCCTTGAAAATTTGCTTTTTCGTAATAAATGTAAATTATTACATTTTAATTTAGAGATGATGAAGGTTTTTTGATACAGTTGTAGATTATGATGTTGAACTATTTTGCAAAATTTCAGTCAAAAACATGCAGCAGGGCCCGAGATATCAGCTGCCAAAATTTCACAAAAATTTAACATGGCAGAAAAGGCACTTGAATCATAATATTAGAGACTAGCGCCTCTAACGATATACAAACTCTACGACTCCCTTAGTGAGGATCGTCACCCCTTTATTCTAACAAAGTTCGTCATCTAAAGAGGAAGGTGGCTTCAAAACGCTGAGGTCTGAGTTGAACCGAAATTTCTCCTTACTACAAAATTAGCCAACGACTAGAGATTGAATATGACTCGGGAGAATATGTTAGATTTGCATAGTTGGATTCAGAGGGAGGGTTTTCACTGAATGGAAGCTCTATTTACAACTGCATCTTACTGTATAATTGAAAACAGCAATTAAATACCTCTTTAAATGTCACTCTCTAATGACTTGTCCTTGATCTATTTGCCATCCACTTTCACTTATAAAATTTCATTCTTTCAAATAATTTCAAATTCCAACAATCATTTCCAAGTATTCGATTATCCTCTTCTTTATTACTTCATCAGTTCTGAAATCTTTCAAAAATTCAGATCTTTCTTTTACCTTCTTTTTAAATTAAATATTATTCTTCTTTAGTTTTTTTTTTCCTCTGATAATTTTTTTTTTTACCATTAAAACTTATTATTTTTCGTTATTTCTCAATTTTTATTCAATTTTTATTTTCCTACAGCACGAGCTGTAGAATTATTACAATGTAAGTTTTGTAACGTATCCTAATGGCAACAAAAAAATTCCTGTTACTTTATTTATAATAATAATAATAAAAATATCTTATATATCTATAATAATGTAGATATGACTATCTCTAACACTCCTAATTAGATAAAAAACATATGGAAAAAATTCAAAAGTACACTGCTAGCCATTAAAATTGCAACACCAAGAACCATCCAATCGACCTGAAATTTGATGATTCATAGATCATGGGAGCACATGTAAATGATTAACAGCGCAGCAAATAACATGATATGAGCCATTAACGCCCCTTGGAAGCAGTATAAGAGAGGAGAACAGAGCCACTGTGCAGTATTGGAGTTGTGTTTGCGCGCCATTCTTGTGCACAGAGGGCTTCAGTATGCCTCGTGGAAGAACATGGCAGCTATACCAGCAAGTTTCCGACTTTGGTCACGGGAGCATTGTGGCAGATCGAGACTGTGGATTATCCTTCCAAAAAATTGGTGTTAGACGAAATGCGGCCACAGTGATGCGAATGTGGAATCGGTGGGTCGAGGAGGGACAAACTCACCGACGTGAAGGATCCCAACGACCCCGTCGTAAAACGACGAATGGACAGACATCTTGTCCGAATGGCTATTAGGGATCGTACAGCCACACCACAAACCCTAGCTGAAGAATTAGGATGTGTTCGATGTCGTCTTGCAGCATTAGGGAATTTTTGCAAGCCGTCCATTGCTTTGAGTTAATACCACAGACGTTGCGGGCTGCAGTGGTGCCCAGAACGTCGCTCATGGAGGACGAATGACATGACAAGGTTTTTTTCAGACAAATTCCGCTTCTGCTGCAGCACCATGATGGTCGGATTAAAGTATCTGGCGGCATCGTGGCGAAAGACTGAATAAGTCCTGAATATGCATCTCCATAACGGTTCCGAAACCAGGCGTTATGGTATTGGGTGCCGTTGGATTCCAGTCCCGCTTGTGCCTAATATGTATTCCCGATAAATTGAATAGCCACCATTACATCTCTGAGGTGTTGGAGCATGTTGTTGTCCCGTATCTTCAGGGCCTGCCTGTGGCCACCAACAAATAGAACAATGTGCGACCGCAGGTGGCATGCAACGTCCAACAATGCTGGATGGCCATTACGTCCAACTTCTTCCGTATCCCACCGTAATTCACCGGATCTGTCACCTATTGAACACTTCTGGTTCACCATAGTAAAACGACTGGCACACCACAGACCACCCGCTGCTACAGCAAATGAATTTCGGCACGTGTCGAAACCGCATGGACTGATTTACCCCAAACGCAATCCAACCTCTATGCAGGGCTGTGTAGCAGACGTTATTGCCGTCTATGGTGGCTACACGAGATACTGATTTTTTTACGTTCTGCAAGTCGCACCGAGGTGTAATTGTTATCATTTCACTCTTGCACCATAAGTTATCTGTAAAATAAATATGGCTTTGATAGCTCTTGTCTTTCGTAGTTAATGGCCGGCAGTGTATTTATAACCTCCGAAGAAATCAAAGAAATGTAGCATCAGAATAAAGTAAAAATAATACCTATCATAATTTTTTCAATTACCACATACACTCATAGAAGCATAGACGAACTGGATCTGAGCAAAAATATTTATTTAAAATTACAAAAGATAGTTATCGTTAACACCTACTCAATAAGCCGCCGCGCCGCTTCCTTCCTACCATCTAAACGTAAAATAACACATGTTTTGCTTGAGTTACTCCTCTACACACGTTAAAAACCCGACATTTAATCCAAGAAGTGATAGATAATAATAATAAATAAAAACTATGACAGAAGTAATAGGTATTTATTATTACTATCATTATTATTTTATTCAAATATAATTCACGTTTTAACCAATAGATGGCGATAGCTACTCAGCAATGAAGTCATTATGATGGGTAGAATAGAGACACAAATCTCGGCAATATTCGAAAATACGTTAATATTACATGTGCTTTTTATATATTACTTTTTATATTAATTTATTTTAACATTTTTTTTCCCTTTGCTTTTTCTTTCTATGGATGTTTTACCTTCATCTGCTTTTTCTTTTTCTAATTGCCTAATTTTTTTTTTATTCTCCCATTTTTTTTCCCCAAACTTTTTTTTTTTATTCCAAATTGGCTGCTCTTCTTACTTTTTCAATCAATTTATTTATTTAATTTACAAATTTTAGTTTTAATAGAAATTTTGATTAATATTTTTTTTTAGGGGAGGAGTTGATAGCTGCCAGGGATGGGCTTCTAGTTGGCATTTTTTTTTTATTTTTATTGAATTTTTTTGAAAAAATTGGCTCTTCAAAGAAAAAAAAATATTAATCTTTGCTTTTCATTGCTTGAAAAATTTGTATAGAATTTTTTATCTTCCTTAAATCGGTTCCTGCTGTACTAACTTTCTTACTCTATGTACTCTTTTTCTTCTGTTTTCTTTATCTTTGTTATACGATGACAAATGTTTTTCTCTGCATTATCTTTTGACAGTCTTCAACTAAATAAACTCTTTTTTAAAGTTTAACGTACAGAGATATATATAATAAAGTGAAGAAATACAAGGCTATACCTTAGTAAACAAAAGGTTCTCGCACCATGAGCTAACATGTCGGGAATCTGGGACAGCTGTTTCAGCCTTATTAGGCTTCTTTAGCCAGATACATCCTTGGTGAGCTCAGGGACAAAAAATTTGAGGCCGTGCAGTGCACGGTTATTTATCATTGTTGCGTTGACTTTGCTCGAGGGCCATTTCGGAGAGCTGAAATGGTTTTCGCATATTTGTCTCGCACTCTGAGCTACCATCAAGGATATATCTGGCTGAAGAAGCCTAATAAGGCTGAAACAGCTGTCCCAGATTCCCGACATGATAGCTCAGGTGCGAGAACCTTTTGTTTAATCAGGTGCAGCCTTGTATTTCTTCACTTTATTAAATAAACTCTTCTTTAAACTTTATTTTAAATTTACTTTTTGATTTCTTCGATTTTAAATAATTTAAATTAACGACTTCCTCTGATTGTTATTGCTTTCAATTCTTGTAACATCTATTTTTCTTGATAAACCTATCAGTATTTCCAGTATTTCTTACATGAAGGTAAAAAAGTATTTCCTATTCCAGCCTCAAAGGAAATTTGGAAGTATGGTCAAATTGTAGGTACTTACTAATACAATCACCTTCTCCTAAAGTAACACACACAAAAAATCGAAAACTTAAAATGGTACAGCTTCAACCCTGATCGGTTTGTTATAACGTGATTCAAATCAAAATAAATTTTTAAACAGCCAACTATATCAGCACAGGTTCTTTATATTTAATAAAATAATAAAAAGCAATTAGCACAACGTACGTTTCGGAATCTCATTAATCCAGATTCCCTTTTCAAGCGTTAAAAGGTAATAATCACCCTTTCTAAAGAAATAGTTCTCCTTTTCGGGGTTCGTCAATGAAAGAGGTTTATAAGAAGCACGTTAAAAAAGTTTAGGCATTGAAAATAAATTTATTATTTCTCTTTAGTAAAATGTTTTCACGTCTAACAGTCTAATTCTTTTTAATAAAACTCTTATATTGAATTATAAGAAAAAGTATTTATTTCAGCTTTTTCAAATTTGAAACATTTTGCTTTGTTTAATTGTGTTTTTAATGACTTTAAGATTATTGGTTTACATTGTATGAATACTACGGCATCACAATACTCATTGTTTTATCCGGAAATTTAATAGTATTTGACAATGGTGATAAGTTACTAACAACTTTTGATCCCGTTAAAAAGAAAAAAAAAAAAGTATTACGATGAAGAATGATTGCTTTATTATAATCAGCCTTATTTGATGTAGAACCTTCCTTGTCCCACGTAATATTAGATTCATTAGAATGTTCCAATTAATCAGTCAGCTGTTACACTTCCCGCCGGTCTTGTGCTTGCAGGCGATTTCTGACGCAGGTGGCGCTGTTTGCTGTAGCTTATTACCCGACGTCGAACCAGTGGTTCAGACCTCATGAATCCAGGCGATGGTATTCGATTTCATGTTGAAATGAAACCAGAAGTTGATGAATGAAAGGGATGCATTCATGAAGATGTTTATCAGAAGCCGTTCAGCCCTTCCTGAATTATACAAGACATGGAATGACATTTAAAAACGCTAAGAAAAAAATATGCAATCGATTCTATATCTTGGACACTGAGTTGTTAGCACTAAGAAATTGTTTCCAAAGAAAAATAATCTGATTTTTCGGACAATACTAAGAAAATACCATTGTTCAAGAAATACTGTGAGGAATATCTTTTTATTTTCTATATTTCTGTTCAGTTATCCATCTTATTAATCTTTTAAAAAAATTTATGTAATTATAAAAAAAAAAATGGCAGTGATGAAAAACTATAAGCTTCAACAGATACAGTTCCAAGATTATCCTTTTTATTTTTCTGTGTCAAAACTTGAATTCTGTTTTAACTGAAATTGACTGAAAACTTTTCTACAAATAAATTCAGTGGTGAAGAATTGTCTTCGACATAAGCAGTCCTGATAGTTTTTTTTTTTTGGGGGGGGGGGGGGGGGGAATATTAAGAGGAAAAAAAAAACTTTTAAAGTTTAAAATATCTATTTATTCTCTATTGCATTTTGATTGAAAACAATAATTAGCATCGGATTAAGAAAAAAACCTATGAACCAGAAACAAGGTAAAGGATTCGATCATTTGAGAAAGTTACGAACAGTTAAAGATGACAAAGATTAAGATTAGATTATCTATCTAACAAAAGGATTATAGAACTATAAAAAATACAAATTAACAAGTAAGCTTCGGAAAGGAAATTAGAAGGGAAGAAATATGACAAAGAATGGAAAGTGGAAAGAAGATTCGAAATAAAAGATAAGAATAGAAAGATTAAATAGGAAGGAAAAAAAGATAAGAATTGAAAGATTAAATAGGAAGGAAAAAGAATGGAACCTCCAAATATAAATGAAAAAACAAGAAATACACAATAAAAATAAAAGAATAGAAATTCATGTGCCAGTCTCCGCTGGCCTCAATGAATTTTCTATGCGCATCAAATAAGAAAAGAGCGCCTAAAAAGTGGTTAAACACGTTAAAATGTGGACCTAGTGTTTATCAGTGCAGTAGTGACATCTCCAAACAGCTGTTTCTCGGTATATTGCCGATCATCAGTGGAGAGTAGTCACTATAAAACAGGGCCAAAAAAAATTGTTCCACTCCTAAACTATTGTACCAAGAGATCGAGATGATTAAACGTATCTTTATTAGCAAAGGATTCCCAAACAAAGTAGTGTATAATTACATAAAAAGTTTCTTCTACAGAATTCAATATACAAACCATAACAATATCCATGAAAACCAAGCATATCGATAAGCATACATACCATATGAGGACACCTTAATCAAAAAATTTTAAAACCGATTTAAAAAACAAAAAAAACAATATAGGGCTTGTATGTAAGCCAAGCAACACGATCAGCAGATTTCTCAATAAAGAAAAAAAGACCGGAAAGTGCAAAAACCATGCTTTATGTGAACATGAAGTGGTTTATGGAATAGATTGCAAAACGCACAGATATAATGCTTGTCTCTATATTGGGCAGACCAAACGTAGATTGGATATGAGGCTAAAAGAGCTCTGTTACACGGTAAAAACACAAAATATGACCTATCACACAGCGAGCCACTGCCATATGCTTCAACATGAATTGGATACCGATAATCCAGTGATTTATAGTAAAAGAAAGGACGCATATCTCCGAAGATTTTACGAATCAGGGATGTCAAGATTCAAAAAAATTACAATCAGGAACTTTCCACCAATATTATCTTAGAAAATGGAATTTAAGGTTGTTTATTTCATCCTATTTAACCTCACTTCTTATTCAACTCATGCAAAGATTCTCACCCAATAATAGCAGACAACTGTTTCCGCATTTTAGTTCAATCAACATCCAACAGGGGGAAACACAGGTTACTTCCGACATGCTGAATTCAAAATCATTACGTCATACGAGTCCAAGTTTGGAAGATATTTCTTATAACTACACTTGAAAATAAATCCTAATTTAAGACGAGGGTTTGAAATGTCCAATAAGTTTTTAGTTTATTTATTTGTTTTTAATGTTTCTACGTTCGTGCTTTTAATCTGTTGGCAATTTTATAAACTCATCTTCATAATAGAAATTTTTAGTGAAGAATCAGTGTAGCTCATATTGACTTTGGAATCTACTACAACAGCATTACTAGTAAGAAGGAGTAATAGTTAAAGAGTCCCTCTACAGGCCTAAGTGGCCCTTGGGATTACGGTAGGTAAGGCTCCCGGCGTTCCGTGACCAATAGGAATAAGTTGAGATCGGATGTCATTCCGACGACCGCAGTTAGAAGTTAATAAAATAAAAGAAAAATCACTGAATAATAGTTATTATTTTGTTAAACTTATTATTAATTAATTAATAACGAGAACTATCAAAGAAGATAAAACATACAAAATACCTTGTAAGAAGCGTCAGAGACACCTATTTTGCTGAAAACTCTAGAACTTTCAATTGATTTAGTTATTTTGGTTTGTATTGAATTGTAAAATGCTTCTGTTTTAAAACTTTAAAAGTAATTAAAAAAGAGTTAGATGACATATTAGCATTAAATTCATTCTGAAAGTTAAATTGGTAAAAAAGTTATAAGATGATTCTATAAGAACCTAAAGCCTATTTTTTTTTAAATGTTGTTTTTAGCGACCCCGGGTGTAAAGGTTGGGTGCTTTTAAGAAGGTTCTGTCCGTCCGTCCGTCACTATCTCCACAGCTCAAACACAGACATTACGACCTGTGGAAGTGGAGAAAAATTCGAGCTCCGATCTGCGGTCACTTCCCCTCTCAAAGAAATGGCCGAAATTAGAACGTGTGTCCTTTTCTACAGCCCAAACTACAAGTCGGATAGACATGAGTGACATCTAATTGGAACCTTTATGACTTGTAGGGATAGAGAAATATACGAGTTTCGGCCGAAAACGAAACATCCGGTATCGATATGGTTCTGTATATAATTCAAACAAGTTTTTTTTTCATGTTTTAAATTTCACTTAGTTTTTGAAATGCATTAAAAAATATAAAGGAAAAATATCTTCTTATATTTATAAATTTTAATATCTATCTAAGAAATAAATTAATTTTTCTTTTTCTAAGAATTAATTAAACCGAAAACAATTGTTTAAATACAATTAATCAACTCACACAATCATATCAAAGCACGTGCAACTTAGTGGATTACTAAACAGATTGAAATGCATTAGACGTCGACAGCAAATCATTATTTCGTTTCCAATGCTTTTGTGTGGAATTTGTCACTTTCACATGAAATTTCTTTGTAAGGCCCAGCACAGAAAGAATTTCAAACATCCAATTTATATTGCGTCTTATTGATATAATGATGGAGTTGAACCGGGACATTGTCCTTCACCAACATGTGAGACTTTTCAGGGGTGCTGCTGGTCCAGAGTTACTGTTCATGGACGACAACGCCCGTCCGCATCGGGCTCGTCTGGTGGACGAGTACCTCCAATAAGAGGACGTCCACCGTTTGGAGTGGCCTGCACTTTCCCCGGACTGAATCCAATCGAACAAGCATGGAATGCTCTCGGAAGACGTGTTACTGGACGTATTACACCACAAACGCTACCCGAGCTGAGTACAGTTTTGGTTTGCTTGATACTCTGGTGTGCAGTATGCCAGTACGTTGCGTAGCTTATATTTTTATTTCTTCTGTTAGAGGCTGTGCTGTCACCTTTACTTTTTGTGTGGGGATGGTATAGAGAAGACCTTCTGCACGCCCTACCAAGTTTAGTCCCGGCCGGAAAACCAGAACAGTTCATTTTGCAAGATCCCTTAATTTAGTGTAGAAATAAAAAAGTGACTAAAATTCAGGAAATTTGATTGAAAAGAAATCTGTATACATATATAAAAAGAAAAGTCCTGACTCACTCACTC
The DNA here is from genome assembly GCA_023159025.1 of Thereuonema tuberculata. Lineage (NCBI taxonomy): Eukaryota > Metazoa > Arthropoda > Chilopoda > Scutigeromorpha > Scutigeridae > Thereuonema > Thereuonema tuberculata. Next base: position 60,852,536 of record JAFIDM010003189.1, on the reverse strand, counting down.
ACTCACTCACTGACTCATCAACGCTCAGTCCAAACGCTTGGAACTAGAAAGCTGAAATGTTGCACAGAGGTTCCCTTTGTGATGTAGACAAGGATTAAGGCCGGATTTCTCGAAATTCCCACGGGATAGGGAATGAAGAGGATTTATATTTTCGCTTTAAAGTTACCTCATCGATGTATAAATGTGTGGCACCAACCTGCACCAACATCTGAGTTATCCGGAGAAGGCCACAATTTGCTAGATAAATAATTTTTTTTTTTTTTATGCTATGTATGCAATGTTCCGGAGCGAAGCGACGGTACCGGCTAGTGAAAAATAAAAATCTAAAATCTAAATGAAAAAAAAAAACCAAACAAACTTAGAAATGGAGATTTAACAAACTTTGCAGCTTTTGATACCTTTTTATGTATTTTACCATAAATAAAAGGAGCTGAAGGCAATTTAAACTTTTATTAGAATCAATATAATTCCTGAGAATTCTAAATCACAAGTGGAGACATTTCCATGGAACTCGTTGTATTCTAATCAAAATTTAGGGCAGAACTTCATGAATATATTGTTTGGGTTGTTTTCCAGAAAAATAAATATTGTACAGAAAGTTTTCCTGTTTCTAGAACATGCCAACTCCAATGAACGCAGTCCAGTGATTGTGAATGATCATTTCTATGACAATAGTTGATCTGATGGCAAAAGCTTTTCATTCTGTTTTATTGAACAATTCGTTTTATTGATTTTATTGTAAGCGGAAATATCTCTTACGATAGTGGATTGGATTTCGTAATTCCTTATCATTTTAAGGTTTAAAAATCCGATGTTGAAATCTATTAGCAAAAAGAAAAAATCTACTTTTTTTTTAAATGGTTGTTATTTTTTTTATTTTTATATTATGCAAAGAAAAAAAACTTCTTCCATTTACAAAATAAAAAACTTTATAGCAATTTATTTAAACAAGTAAATTCTGTTATGCTATAAACCACAAAATGAAGCAACAATGCAAGCATTGAATAGGCCCAAAGCTCTTTCATTACAGCCGTTATAATTCAAGCGATGCTTCCATTGAGTTCATTTATTATGTGTAGACGCCATTTTGTACCATTCGGGCACTCTTGAGGTGCCATTTTCACTCGAAGCGGACACATTAGATCGAGTTCATGAGATCGAGTTCAATGGTCGATTAAGTTTAGATAGATCCAAATTTTGTCCTATTACTATTTTTTTTTATGACTTGAAAGATCATCTAAAACCGGATATAGCTAGACAGGAAACGAATTTTTCTTCAAATCTCCAAGTCAAGCGGAGTTCAATCTGACAGGGCTCCGACTACCCGAGGGCTTTATACACATACGAGACACGGGAATCCTAACACCACCTTTCAACGGAGTCGCTAAATAGCAATGAAACTGCAAGTATTTATTTAAATTACGAAATTTATTTAATTCAAATCATCAACTCTTCAACAGTGGATTGATAAGCGGATTAACGAACGGATGACGTCGATGATTTTCTGTAAGAATTTTGCAACCTTCAAAAGCGCAAATTTCTCAAAAGGCACCCAAACGGAAAAAAAATTCTAATTAAAAGTTTCTTATCCGTTTAAATGAATACGAAAATCCTTTCACCAGAAGTAAATAGAGCTCTACAGACATACCTAATTTCCTTGGGAAAACAGGATAAAAATTACAATTTCAATTATTTGAATAGTTGACAATTTATTGCCGTATTCAACATTAATGTAGATTTACATTAGCATGGAAAGACAATTATAAACCAATATACATTTCTAATATTTATTATTCACGCAATAAGTGTAAATATAAATAAAAAATCCTTAAATACATTAACATTTTGAAACCAATAGAGAGAGATCCTAATTCCATTCAGGGCTCCCTGTAAATAATAAACGGATACCACTTAAGAACTAAGAAATAAACTATTCAAGGCAAAGGGAAAGGATTTCATCAATAAAAGTTTTCATTCCAAATCTGCAAACAATATGGCGCTGTACAATAGGAAATGTACGACATGTTAAGTAATGAATATCTAAAACAAAGCCAAGATGAAATTTCAAATTTTTATGTTTGATCTTTTTAAAACCCGAGGCAGAAACTGAAGTGTTAAAGGAAATACTGTTTTTAAAAAACTCCAAACTCACTCAATCAGTCACTGTTGAAGTTGAGATTTCCATTGATCTAGACCAGGAGTTCTCAACCGCGGTCCACCTGGGGGTCCATGTAATATTCTTCGGGGTCCACAGGCATCTCATTGAATCACATTTATTTTAAATGGTTTACTATGAATTATTTACCAGTGTGTAGAATATGTATTATTTACCACTGTATAATAATTTATTTGCATTAAATTAGTTTTCACTCAAATAAAAGCATAATCATTTACTCTTTCGTTGATTATTAATATAATCCCTTTACTTTTTAGCTATGAGGGTTTCCACCAAAAAAAAAAAAGAAGGGAAAGGGGTCCATGGGTAAAAAAAGTTGAGAAACCCTGATCTAGACCCTAGAAATTGCACTGATTCACAGTGTGCTCTACTTTCAGAATGCGATATCTCGGGAGTAAGGTTCCGCATATGACAATCAATTTAGAGACACTTCCGCGGTAGATATTGGCTTTGAAGTAACTCTCCAGCCACAAATCACAGGGTGTAAGGTTAGGTGTAGCCAATGGGAAAGAAGCGATTTTTTTTTTTCAGTAAATGATATAGTAACATCTATTTACTATTCTCCAATAAGAAAAGGAGCTCCATTGTGCTTGAAATCAGTCTCATTCAGCGTATGATTATATTTTGTGTTTTGTAGCTGTTCCTGATGAACGTAATTCCTCTAAAAGAATAAGCCTAGAATGAGATTTGAAACAATACCCCTGAGTTCTCCGAATAACACGTATGCTTCTAACACCCGTTGATATAAAAATTCGCCTCTTGTCCCCACACGATATTCCAGGCATCGTCCACGTCAATTCTGGCCAAAAATGTTAAAATAAGAGGTTTTTTTTTCAGGATCCTCTTTTTGTAGCTGCTGCTGGCATCTGATCTTGTGTGGAAAACATGGAATAATTTCCGCAGAAGTTTCCATACAGTGGAATAAGGGACATTCAATTGCGTCTATACTGCACTTGAGCTTTCATCAGCATTCTGCACGGATCGGTTGACTACAGCAGTTTCTGTGCTACCTGAAGTGAAATAGCAGTTGCAAGGATCTAGTTTCCTCAAAATTTGTTAATCATCATCATCTGAACAGCGGCAAGTGATACAGGATCTTCATGAAGTTCTGAGAGTGCAAAAAACTGACAAAAGAGGCTGTTATATTACATCTTAAATTAAGGTAAAAGAATTTGACAATTAAAGCATGTTCACACAAAGTGAGACTAACTACAGAACGCATTCTCGCTGTGTCTCGATAGCTCTCTGCTGCGAAGAAATGCAAATTTCTTACACCCTCAAGTGCAATTCGGTACTTTTTTTATTTTGAAACTAAAATTTCAGGCCACTCCAGTTTCTGTCTCAGTTTTTGAAAAGAGCGAACATAAACATTGGAAATTCCATCTTAGATTCGTCATTTGTTGATATTCCATACTTCGCTCTGCTGCAGATTTTGGAAATAATTTTTCTTCGCGGAATGTTTCTTCCCATACCTGGAACCCTCGATTCTCTAATTCCGTTATTACTTGGAGCTACAGAGAACTCTGAAGAGGGATATTTTAATTGCAGTCATCCTGTATGTCTATCTTATTTGTAATCAAATGAAAAAGTATCAGTTAAAAACCCAGGATCGTTCGTAACTGACTTATTAATTTCACTCCAATTATTATTTTCTGAAATTAATCTTGAAAAAATAGCAACATTCGTTTCACGAAATTAACGATGTTCGGTTTCTGATTGTGTCCATTATTCTGTATTTTCTTGAAAATTTTATTTATATTCTTTTTCAACAGATGATCGTGAGATTTATGATTGAACTGAGATTGTAATAATAAATATCCGCTTTAACTTAAATTTTAATCGACTCAGAAACGAAGTGAAGTAAAGAACACAGCATCGACAGCTGAAAAGATATTTCCTTCTTCCTACAAATTTAATATTATGAAGAAAAAGCTTTATTTGAAAGTATAGTATTTGTTTTCGATCAGACAGTAATTAATCCTTCTACTTCATTATTGTCCTCCACTAGTTCCAATATATCTCTTTGAAATTATTGTAAATCAATCGCCAGGTGAGAATTTGCTTAGCTCTGAAAAATAGATCATTTTTAATATTGATTTCAAATTAATAGAATTGCAGCAACATTTTGACTGTTGGCGAAGTCATCCTTTGAAGGAATTATCCATTCCTTCCACGTCTGTTTATTCCATTAAAAAGGAATTTACGTACGCCAGTCACGAAGATGAAAAAGAATACAGGAACATAAAGTAGGATACAATTTGCGATTCCTTTTTATAAACTTTTATTAAAGATATCAGATGTTTTCAGAAATCAGAAAGAAATAAAAGTTGTCCCAAAATCACGTTATGTAAAGCACTGAAATATCACTTTTTTTTTATAGGCCCTCAAATTTGAGAGATTTTGTTACCAATAGTAAAATTTTTTTGATGTTAAAATTGGTAATTACGAGTTTTAACGTATTCTTATGTATTCTTGGAAACAGGAATTATAATGATACGATTACACTGAGAACTCCTAATTGCGTGTTTTTCTTCAAATTAGATCCTCGTTTCAAGCCTCAGATTAAAAAGAAATAGAAAGAAAACTGAGAATATTTTGATGCTCATTTGAATTACTAGCAATGAAGCATTGTCATTACTGCAGCTGAAATTTGATGAAGTGAAACAGGCTTAGATTCGAGACTTTTCTTAGTTCAATTTACACTTAGTCTAGTCTTGATCTCCGAATTGAGGCAAAATATACTGGCAGTGAATTCAAAAAAGGCAAAGAGTTGAAATGGATAATGAATGGATAATGTTTCTTTTCTTTTGTGAAATTACAAAAATGAAAAATTAAACTTGGGAAAAATGAATTCAATTAGAATTGGAAAATCATCGGAAGGAGGACAAATGTACTTTGTCTATGGTTTCTTTTTTAAGTTTTTCTGAAAATGATGTAGGTTTCGTTTACAACATTCGAATTTGCGAGATAATAATAAAATATCCTGCAATATTTAATTAGTAGTACAGTATGCGCCAAAACAAACGAATCTAAAATATTTGTGTACAAAACAGGTTTATGTGACATACAGAATACAAAAAGAAGAGGAAGCTTGCGGCACATAAAGTCAATTTCCACGTTTTATGAGGCATAGCACGTGTTCGATATGCTGTCCATGTTCGTTATGATGATATGATGTCATTTTCAGACACCGCGTATACCAGCTATTGTTACACGCTCACTATAGAGGGGTTTCTCCACAATGACGTCTGGCCGTTCAAATTCCAGAAAGCGGGTTATGTGTCGATTGATAAATCCATTAAAATAAATATGGCGTTGAAAACCAAACATTTGATATCATTGTATGCCATCTCTAACATCGTCAAGATTCTCTTTGCACAGCAAAGATTCTCGAATCTTTGTCGGCATTGCTCAGAAGTTGTCCAGTCTGTATATAAGAGACAAAACCCCCAATTTCCTTGAATATTCGTCTCATAGATGTTTGACTAAGATTCATTTTTAAGGATGTTCCCAGGAAACTTCGTTTAGGCGACTGTAATACCTGCTCGAGAAGCCTTCGTCGATTCCCAATATTGTTGTCAATGTAACTGGACATCCGGTGCAGCCTTTGCGCTGTGTCAGAACACAGTCCGTCGAACGTAATTTTTTAATGACTGCTAACTTAGCCCTGTTTGTGGATGGTGGTTTTTGAAATCGTTCTCGAAATGTATTCCAACCAATAGCAAACTTGGTCCATTTGAACAGCCAACTCCGTTTGACCGAAATAATGCTCCACAATAAAAATTTTTGTTGTTACTATTGTTATTTTATTGTTTTTATTCCGTTGTTAGCGCCATTTAAACATTTATCAAGCTTCAACCAACATAAGCATACTGTTACGTTTCCATGACGACGTTAGAGCAGATCATCACATGTTGCGCATGAGCAACAAGGCTTGTGACGTTCAGTATCGTTTGTTTTGGCGCATACCGTATTTATCAATGAGTAGCATTGGTTTTAACGGTCGCCGTGCTCGGCTTCCCTGCCACCCACACTCGCCACACATAAATATAAACATAAGCATTGATTTTTATACAAATAAAAGATAAACTTCAATTACTTTTTTATTTATTTTCAACGTTTATATTAAGTCTTTGAGCCACTTTTCTTTTAACTTTACTTTTTTAAATTAAAATGGCGATCTAAAAGTTAAATAGATCTTTTTTAATATATTTAATAACAAAATTGTATACACAACCTTATCAAAAGTATTGGACACTTTCCTAAATACTACAGGATTATTTTGAGTATTTCGACAACTTAACAACGAAAAACTATTAGAAAGCATAAGAAATAAAAAAACGAAGTTCTTTATTCTAATCTCCACCTCCGTTGTTAGTCACGCTCTTTTAGATTCCCTTCCTCCATTAAGGTGTTGACGTCTTTAAAGCACGATCCCTTATCTTAGGTTTCAAGTCAATGAGAAATCCGACCTTGCGCACAGCAGGTCACTTTTTTTACGAACTACGCATTGTAATCTACGACTGCCGAAATGCAGAACTTAATTTCGTTAACAAAATGGAAACAAATGGGGAATTAAATAGTTTATTTTCGAGTTGTGTTGTTTTGGGCTTCTCCTGAAAATTCTATGCATCGCAGAGAAGCTGAGGATGTCAAATTCTTGAAGATATTTAGGAAACGGACACAACTGATATCAAAGATGTAGACAAATCGGATAAAGCTATTGGAAATTTTCCTAAAGTTTTTCAGCAATAACAAAAACAAATCAGCCCAAAAATTCGGCAGAAATACTAAAGGACTTAGTGTATCACAATGACATTTTGTGATGCTTCTTTTTGTAGTTGTAATATCAAATGACAATAATCATTTTCTCACGGATCTTTGGTAAATAGTGAGGATTAGTTTGGAAGAACCATCCTTATTAAAATTGATGTATTTGTTTCACTTTTTAATTATCGGCTATGTGATGTTGCAAGTGACGTCACTGTAAAGTAAATTTGTTCCCAAACATTAACAAGACACAAAATTCAGTATAAAATTCAGTTTATTTTTTTTTAATTTTAGAAGAATCTTCTTTTATGTATTCACAATGCTTTTATTTAATTAATGCTTATTCTGTTCAAAAGCATCTCTCATAAAACTGATTGAAGATCTACAGGATCGCTGTAATTTTTTTTCCCCAGTAAAACAAGTTGTGTGAAGGCTATTTATCTTTCGGCTTTAAAAGGTTAGCTAATGCACCAGAAAGCCTTTCATTACCAATTAATAACTCATCAAATATATCTTCAAAACACAATTCAACAAATGGATGTTGGGCTATTTTTTAAATCGTACACTATGGGTTGGTTACGCCCCTGCAGAGTATTGATAACACGCAAGTCTAGTTCTGCAGCTTCCCGTTAGGAGCGTTGTGCTGTCTCTGTTTGCTCTTCAATTGCAAATCGATGGTTTTGCCTCCAGTTCACGAGGAGCTCACAGTGTGTCGTCGAAAGATCGCGGTTCGTGCTTCATAAACAAGTCCTGTTCTCTATCATTGCTGTCGGCTAACTGGAGTGCAACGGACTCCTGCAAGGCCTGCAAACGATGGAGTTGCTCAGCGGCCGCCCTTAAATAGCTTCCCGAGCAGCCGGATCGGAATGCGGACCGGAGCCGACTGCTGCCGCCCGCGCTAGAGCATCTCTCCGCAGCGACTGCAATCACGATGACACGCCGCAAGTCGTTAGGCGTTCCTCGTTTTAGGAGATATTTTAATTTGATGTGATCTTTCGAAGTTCAGTCCTCGTTCCGCACTCGCATGTAATTCGCTCGTAAATTACGCGCGAGAAACCCAGGAACTTTATTGCAAACTTAAGCAAAAAGGGGTAATCTTAGAGCGTGGCGAAGCTACACGCCGATTCGATTGACCAAACGAAACAACTATCGATTCCAAAGCAGATTTACGAGTAGTTTTGGCCGCAGTGGGAGGATTTAGCTGTTGACGAAGATCTATAGCAGCAGGAGAGAGATTGCCTTCAACGACCTTTGCCATTGCTGTGAATGGTTGTGTACAAACTCTCCGACAGCAAACATTTGAAGTAGAGCAACATTTAACGCCACATGCAGTCTCCCAACGAATCGCCTTTTCAGTGTAACCTCTTTCCTGATGACGTGGACCACGTCTGTCCAAAACAATGAAAATTGTCGGATTTTATTACTAATGAACTGTGGTAATCTCTTCAAGCGAAGAAGAACTCTTACATCTCTTCTTCATGGTGAGTATTTTTTACCCTGTTCTATTCTTATGATTCTCGGTTCTGTTTTAATTAAATTACCAGGCTACGGTCATTTTTCGTTTTACGATTGAAATATTAAATGAAATTTTAAATTGATGTAGTGAATTAACCAATGTAAGAAAATGAGTGAACAATTGAATTAGTTTTTGTTAAGATTATAATAATAATATACCGTTATATTCATTCTAAAAGAGTAGAAAAGATATTACGGAATAATTTAAAATATAAAGTGGAAAGCTTAAAATATTTCTTGGCGGTAATTCTTTGTAACTTTCAATTATATGTTATAGTTCTTGTAGATTTGAACACATACTTTTTAAAAATTAAATTCTTTTTGTAAAAAAATTAAGAATTATGTATCTTTTTTTTAGTGTATTTCTAAGTTTTCAGTATATTTCCAAATAAATCTCCAATTTAACACAGAATTGCTACATTGAGTTTATGTATTTTATTAAAAATTGAAAATATTTAACTTTCTTACATTAACTTTCAAATCCATCTAAATACTGCACTTCGCGATTTTGAAAAATTAAATAAAAAAATGATAGAAATTTACAATTTCTAAAAATTACAACTGAAAAACTTTTAAAAGTAAAAAAAAAAAGTATTTCTTTGAAAATACAGTTTTTATTAGTAATAGAAATAAAAGTTCCCATAAATATAGGCTGCTAAAAATCGCTTCTGAAATTGATTTAGAAAATGGATTGGTTTAACTGAAAATCCAAGAAACAAGATTTTTTAACTTTTCCAATTCTTTTGAAGTCGTAAGAGATGTTCTTTAAAAACAAATTAAAAACCTAAACATGCAGGAATTATTGTTTCATTCTGTTTTGATCCTGATGGTTAATTGAAGGTGGGACAGACATTGGATGAATTTTGAGGAGTAAGTGCTATTTTTTAGTTTTTGCGAAAGTTTCATAAACAGTCGCTTTCTTTATTATCAGAATAATATGTGGTTAAACATTTTAAGTTTTATTGAAATTTGTGGTAATGAAATACATTTAAAAGTTCTTTGTTTTTGTTTTCAGGTACGACTTCTTTTCATTCGATACTCACGAAGAATAATGAATTCCGGAATGTGTCTTGTCATTTTCCGATTTCCGCATTATCTAACGAACAATTGATAGCAATTACGAGATAAGAATGAATATCTGAACACCTCTTTGTCGATGCCATCAAGAAATAACACGGAATCCACAGGAGGTGAATAGAAGGTAACTATAGTGGATGCGCTTGGGATGAAGGCCGTTTGAAAACCCACGCCCGCTTCTCGAACTTACTTCCCGGAAACCTTAGCGTTTAGCCGCCCATGGCCTCTGTCGTGATCTCCGCCATCGCAAGGCGCGTCTCCCGGGCGACTCCCGGCCTACCAGCTCGATTCTCGCCGCCACCCATGCTGCGCCGCCGCCGAGCAGCCCGTGGCCGTGGAGGTACGTGAAAACGATGGTGCCTCTTTCGTTGCTGCAGTTGCTCCTAATTTTGCTGCTCGCGGTCGCTGGGGCCGAGGCAAGAGTCGGCAAAATAGTCGTCAACTGCACCATTCTTCTGTACGATGACAAAGTGTGTGCCACCAATAGCTCCGTTTTCGAAGCGGCCGCCAACTTGGCCGTGCAGCGCAGTCGCCTGCCGTCCAGTGTGCAACTCAATATCCGCTACATGCTCACAGAAGGTAAGCAAACATTTTTCAATTAATAGTTCTCATTCACACAACAAAACAGCTAAATAATTTAAATATTAATAATCAGGAAAAATATTTGTTGTAAATAATTGTACACATTTATGTAACGTTTTATTTGTTGTAACACTTTGATATCCTTATCATACTTCTTTTAAATCTTGTAATAATTTTGAATATTTATAAAACTCGAAAGAAAAAACAGAAGTATTTCAGTTTTAAACGAGTCTTCATCTAAATTTATAACCTGAAAAAAAAAGTAATTTGAGCATAATTAAATTAATTGATTGAAACGCGGTTGAATTAAAGGTAAAACACAGTAAAAACATACAAATAAAACCTTTAAAACTGATTCTGATATCAGTTCATTAACAAAATAACTGATTTTGTTTACAGTTTTGTTTTTGTTAAAGCTGTATTAAAATTTCACATCAAATTAATTACTTGTAGTCAGAACATTTACCCAAACTCATTCTTTAGTTGAACCTCACTAAGCTCACTTAAGAAATGGTAAAAATAAAGATTCAAAGATTAACTTAATTGATTCTCTAAATTTGTTTGATGAATGAAAGAAGAAATGATAAATATTATAATGTCGCAAATCTCGCCAAGTTCTCGCCTCTGATAATGAGATACTGTTAGACTAAGGTCTCTACTTGGAATCCATCTTCAATTCATTAAAATCTCGATTATTGGCTGTGAAACATTTACCCATTTATCTTTTTTTCACGTCCCTTCTGTATTGCCAAAGCTTTTCATTATTACGGCGTTCTACTCTTGAGTTTTGTATCTTCCTACTAATAGTTGTCTACATAATCACGTGACTGTAAACAAGGTTATATGAGTTAAGCATCAGGTGCCTCCAGAATGAGGAGATTAACAGGAATTCTGACCACTTCCACGTATTTCAACATTTTATTGCGCTCGATTGAATGAGACAGAAATATACAAAATCAGATATAGCCTATTCCTAAAGAGTAATATTTCAAATGAAGGAATTAATCGAAAATCACTATGTGTATGGTAAATTCTACTATATTTTTATAAAACAATGACTATTAGTAGATTAATGAATATTATCACACCGTGATTATTTTAGAGACGACGTCTCTTAGAATCAATGACGCTTCACTATGTATTCTGTTTTTGACTCTTCAATAAGTTCCATTACTAAAACTACTCCCAATAAAGACATTCTTTTTTTTTTAATCGGTTGTATTTTTACTTTGGTGAATTGTTTGTCATAACTTATTCTTTACTCTACATTATGAGACTTCTTTTTCTATTGAACGAAAAATATAACCCGAATAAACACGGGGTTGATTGGGTTAACCACGATAATGTTAAGCAATATATTTCCACACATTCTCCTATTAAAGTAATAAATTTTTAATCGCGCGAGCCCAGTGGAGGGCGATAATAAATCTCGATGGATTTCGAGAAGCAAGGTTAAGGAGGCTCCTGATTATTCATTAGCCGTTACTAAGAGTTTCTTGTTGTTATGGAGATGTCTGGCAACCAAAATAATCTATTGATAGATGCATTTTTTTCTTCCTATTTTCATTCAGGGCTAAGTAATTGCAATTCCTATTTTCCTGAAACAATATATGCAGCAAATAATTACCTTTCACGTCAGTGTAAAATAACCTGAAGCCTTGAACACGATGTAGAATTTCTTTAAACTCCAGAGTTCAGACAATGTATTCAAAATCCTGGTAAAATCTTCACAATTTGAAGGACAAGTATTTGCTTTGTTGATTTAAATCTTTTTTTGCTGAATTCCACTTATGTTAATTATATACTGACTTATCTCTATTTGTTACGAAGTTTTGCAATGATCAAATCCTCTTGAACGCAATTTTACAAGTTTCCAGTTGAACGTGAATCAGATTTTTAAATTTTAGCAATTTATTATTAAACTCAAAAACTTTCAGTTTTACAGAGCTCACAAGGAGAAAGTAAAAATGAAAAATTATAAAACGTAGCATTTGATAAAATTAGCAACGATGACCCGCAACAGGTACTGGAATACTACTATTGAATACTGTGAATTCAATGAACCTTCGAAAACATGAGGTTCTAAGAATATATAGGCCTAATCCAATAATCAGTTTAAGTGCGATTTCTTTTACAGGAATCTTGGAGTTTATTCTTTTATTCTAAACATATGAAGATACTAGAATTCCGCCATAATAAAGGATTATTTGTAAACTTATTACGGATCTCTACTAGAAAATGACAAATGTGTAACCATTTCCAAAGTGTTACCTTACAATATTCCAAAAACAAATTGAGACTGATTTTATAAACATTAGTAATTCCATAACAGTAAGAAATTTCAACTTGTAATTTTGTCAAATCAAAATTATATACCTACCTCGAATATCCTAATTGTAGAAGCTATTGAAAATTACACTTGTTGCTGCTGGCAAATGCTAAAAACAGTCATGGGGGTTTTCTTAGCCCATTACTTTAGAATCGGTTAAAACGAAGAAGAAAATGTCAATTAATCATTTCTTACATTTACTGTTAGTACATTACATGTACTGCAAAAACCAAACCAAATTCCGAATGTTTGAATTGTTTGTTAGGATTATTGTTGTGATGTCGTTCATTTATGACGGAGACACATGATTTGAATTCAAGGAGTTAGTGTTTTACCAAAAAGAAAGTATGGATTATTCATGTTATTCAGAAATCCAGTATAATATTATTCAGGACACTTAAGACAGAATTCCTGATTTTCCCTACTGGTTTTTTGTTCATATGTTTGGACAATGTTTGTACATTATAATACCTGATTTTGCTTTCCTTTTGGAGTTTGTTGTTTTTCTCCAGTTTTTCATTTTGATTTGAAGAAAGGAGAACTTAGGCAGTCACTATTGGACATATTAGCTCTTATCTGAAATATCCTTTGTTGCTTTTCTATAACATCATTACGGTGGGTAGCACTTGAATATTACTACTCAACATAATTTACAAAACGATAATTTACTTTCAATGATCGCTATTTGCTATTTGCTTAATTACAAAGGGAACTTATTGAGGAATATCCCCAATAAACAGACTAGCAAAGAAAGCAGTCCATCCTTGTACAGTTGGAAAGAAATAGAAAGACAGCAAACATCTCTGGGTTTGAACTTAGCTTCTTTGAAGATGCTGCCAAACCCAAACGATGAATTAAAGTTTCCGATTAGAAGTCTATTTGACCTATCGAAATACATTCTAACTTAGAAATAAAAATAAGTGAGAAAAACCGGATTAAGACAAATCAATTTAAGACAGATCAATGTGAGAATTTAATATGAGAAATTATCTTTTCAAATAGTCAGTTTTTGTAAAGCAGTTAAATATCTACGATTATCTGTGATGAAATTCATCCATTAGTTATTGTTAATATTTAATCCCAAGATAATTATATAGAATGGTCGTTTTGTATATATTTAAAAGCTTACCTACGAATAAACGTCTTAGTTTCATTGGTCGTTTAAATTATTTTGCAGGTCCTGTAAATGCCAGTAGTTCCAAATCTGAAATTAACTTTCTGTTTGATGTCTTTAGAAAATCCATTATTTTAAATGACTGTTAATGATTTTAAGTTTAAAGACCTTTATTACGCTATTGTCATTTGATAAGAACTTCTGAAGTAGTTCATCCAGGCCATTTTAAATCAGCAGTAAAAGTAATGCTAAGTTAAAATAACTGCCCCAAAGCTTCCAAAGCAATTACTGCAGACAAGGATCAGTGGATGTTGTTTGCAGTGCTTGTACATCAATGCATCAGTCGTAACATCAGACACTGGAAGGCGTGTCACAAGTGGTTTAGTAGCCATTACAACTCCGCATTGGAACAATAAATGCTGCGTGTGAATGGTGGGAAGGAAAGAGAAATTTCTCTTTCAAAAAAAAAAAAAAAAAAGGATTTGATTGTTTCTCTTGTAAATATCAAACTAATTAAACCAATAGAAGTAACAGTGATAAATACAGGAGGTACTGGAATGAAGATATGCTTTTCCTCTACATAAAATCAGTGGATTTTTCCAAACCATTCGAAATAACTTTTGAACTAATTAAACCTGGAATTAGGACAAGAAATGATCTATGCCATTCTCGTGTAGAAAAGTTCATAGGAAGGAATTGTAAATTACACAACAATAAAAAAGCTAATTTCTAATGTAGTTCCACAATGTTTCCATTTGAAAATGTGGGCGTGTTTTGATTCATATAATGAAATAATTACTTGCAAATTTGATTAATGTTAGGAAATTTGACAATAAGGTTATATTCACTAGGTTTTACAATTTACAAATATACCATTATTTACCATATTATTTTTACCATTATTTCACCGTATTATTTTACCATTATTTTTCAAGCGTTAAAAAAACAAATTTTAATAAAATTTAAAGTGCGTGAATAATTTATGAAATAATAAATAAAAAGGCCAACACACTTGACTAGTTTAAAAAAGCATTTAACACATTAAAAATATATATAGAGGAAAACGACCGGTTTCGCCTCCGTTATGAGGCTTTGTCACTCGTCAAAGCCTCATAACGGAGGCGAAACCGGTCGTGTCCCTCTGTATATATTTTTAATGTGTTAAATGTTTTTTTAAACTAGTCAAGTGTGTTGGCCTTTTTATTTATTATTTCTTAAAAAAACGAAATAAAGAACATTTTAAGAAGAATAGATTTAAGGTCTTTCAGTAAGTTTTCGTTAATATAAAAAAAAGGTCTTCGAATCCCTTACAAGGAATCCTGCTTTTCTCTTTCCCTTATGTCTTTCTTTCTCGAATTTAAATATTTGCTCTTAATTCTTCGCGGCTTCAGTCAGAGTTTTGTTTAGGACAAGATCCTGTTTGTTAGGATAGCTCTAACTGAAGAACTTTAGACAGAATATTTCTGAATTGGGAATTTTTAAAGCGAAAAAAAAAACCACACGAAAAACAAAACTGAAGTAGTTAAATAGTTGAACAGTTAAGGACGAAATATGGTAAAAAAAGCCAACTTCAGTTATTAACCACCGCCCCCCCCCCCCCGTTAACTAAGGATTAAGAAAAACCTGGTCCTATTTTGTACAGGACATTTGGAGGTTATTTTGCTCCCGTGAACTTTTATAGCTTCAGGCAAACCATTCTCTTTGTCTTCGTAATATTTTTTGCTTTTCTAGAAGTTTACAAAGGAAATAAAATCTGGAAATGATTTCAGGGAATTAGGAAGAGAAATAAAAATGTTTTGTTCATTATTTGGTTGAATTTCGAACCAGAATTAAACGAAAGAAATTAAATTAAATTCTATGAATTTTCAGAATAAACTTTTTTATCTTTGCCTGCGCATCAAATGTTTTGTTGAATATTTTAGGTGCAAATCCAAAGGCATCAAAACATGACCCAGGACTAAAGAAAGACCCTGGTTTCACTAAAGTATAACTGACTTCAATAATCTTTTCGTAAAGCACTTTATTTATATATAAAATAAAACGTAAACAAACGTACCATTTTGGAATTGTTCAGTTAGAATTAGGGCTATTTCTTTTATTGTTGCAAAACATATACAGGGTGATTCAAAATTCCCAGAAGAAACTTGATCAGGAATATAAAAATAAACAGTATTCATAGTTGAACGTATGTGCGCAAACGCCAATCGAATGTGCTAGAACGTACACTAAGGTTCAGAAATAAAAGACAACAAGTAAGGTAGAGAACATGCTTATTAGTTCTATGTTTACAATACGACAGTACACTTACAGGTTCACAGTAAGGCTCAAAGTTCCTTCCACTAAGAGTAATACACGCCTCACAACGTCGATGCATGGATTGCCGAACACATGCAAAAAAGTGTGAGGCCTTTCGCGGATCCATCCACCTGCCACAGCGACTCTTGCGACGAGATCAGCGTCAGAGGCAATGGGGGATCTCGTAGACGATGCCTTTGAGGTAACCCCAGAGAAAGAAATCAATGGAAGAGACAGCTCACACTGCCCAACTAATGTGCTGCCAAACAACGCTCTCTAGAACATTCGGGTGGCACTTGCGGACGTACATTCCACTATGAATAGGTTTGTTTTTGTGTTCGTGATCTAGTTTGTGCAGGGAATTTTGAATCACCCTGTATAGAACGGACTTCAAAAACAAACCTTCATTATCTTCTTTAATCCAACAAGACACATAAATAAACTCAAACATCTTCACTGTAGATACCATAGATACCAATATTTCGTTTTAATTTCTAAAACTTTTTCAAGGTTTAGCTTGATGAATTAAAAATAAAATAACATAAAAAATGGAAAGAGAAATCTTCTTCTCACCAAAACAATATAATATACAACAAATAAACCATATAATACTTAAAAACATGAATAAGCAAAGCAAGTCATAAAAAAAAAAAACAAGTGATAAAAATTGGACAATAAAAACGGTGATAATTGTTGTAAACAGATGAACTACATGAGAAATAAAAATTCTTTTAATTTCATATTGTTCATCAATGCATTTCTATACATGGACAAAGACATTTCATTTACTTTTAAAGACTTATTCTTGTTAAAACAAACGCAACAATTGATGAGGCAAGATTCTATCAACCATGTATTCATCAAGCTAAACCTTGAAAAAGTTTTAGAAATTAAAACGAAATATTGGTATCTACTGTGAAGATGTTTGAGTTTATTTATGTGTCTTGTTGGATTAAAGAAGATTTTTTATGTACGTCTTTTGAAACCTTCACTATTTTTCTAATTTTGCTATTTCTAGCGCCGAGTCCTTGAATTCAAATGAATTGATCGAAGTCATTGAACTGCTTCCCAAATAAAAAGGATTTTTCGAGTTCAATGATCAAAATTCTATGACTGGATTTAAGGAAAAAAAATAGCAAAACGCGCTAGAAAATATAAACAACAACATGTGAAACTGTTATGAGTAACATACTTAGATTATTACCAGTCTTAGAGAATTGATTAGAAGGCATTAATATGTAAAGCTATAAAGGAAGTTCTGTTTCGAAGGTAAATGTCCTTAAATTTTCATGAGTTTTTCATGAGTTAAGTTACTTTTCATGAGTTTTGATCTTTAAATTCAAGATCAAGAAATATTAGGTAGAATTGAAGCCTGTTTTTATAAAGTCTTTTTTTGATTTTCTTAAATGCTGAAAATAACAGTTGGTAAAATCTTAAATTTGTCTGTTGCTAAAAATTAAGAAAAATTATCATAACATTTTGTATACAAATCCTGTTCGGATAAATCGTCCTAATGTCAACTATTTCTTTTGCTAAAAACTGATTGAATCCCTAAATCTTCAATCCAGTTAATTTTAATAAATTGTCGTATTGACGAAGTCACATGGGAATCCTTGTTGCGGTTTTAATACTTATTCTATGGGAATTTCTATTATCTTCTTGGATACTCATGACGGATCTCAAATACAAGAGAGATCTGTCTTCTCTGAAAATCTGACAATTTTGAGAAAGACCCATTCATTACAGTTAGAGCGAACACCCATAGGAACTGCCATAGCGCTTTACATAGGAAATGAAGCTAAAGGAAGTTTTCTAGAAAACTCAACAATAGACAGTAACTTAATGAAGGTTGTGGTTTGGGAAACTACAATTGAAGTGTGATTTTTTTTTCCATTCACCTGCTTTTCTATCCTTAACTATTGAGAAGCTTTTATTTTTATTATTATTCCTTCATTTTTTTTACTAGTAACTTAATTTCACTTTCCTATGAGATGTGCTAAAAACTGATAAAAAATTGTATAAAAATAATTTTATCTAACTAACGATGACTGATATTTCGTCCAAACGCAGTAGCTGATAAATTCGTTCTCTGGCCGTAGGAGTACGTGTAGATTTTAGGCCTAGAAGAAGTGAACAGAACATTGTACAACAAACTCTTCACTGGTTTCATCATACGAGCAATAAGACCGTAACTTTCTTCTCCAATGTTACACTGAGGAATCAACGAATGCCGAAACGGGTCCATAAAAGTAACTCTTCTATTTATAGGAGGCCGAAATGGCTTTGCAGCCTTAAAAAACAGATCAATTAGAAGCGCCTTTGTAATGGATGTAATGACCGAACAGTCTTTCTGCAACCCAAATCACTCCCATCTTGTTTTACGGTCCATTTAAGACAATGCTTTCTACCAATAGCTTCTGTCTTGACCTTGACATCATATCCACAAATCAGGCGAATGTTTTTGTTTCCAATGAAAGGAAGCAAAATAAAAACAATGGATGACCATTTATGAAAAAGTCTGGTTAATCTAGTTTCGTTTATTTGATTATAAATGAATAATTCTAGGAAAATTTGTAAACAATTGTAATGAACGGCAAATCATGGGGCTGCCATTTCTTTATAATTATATTAAAAATATATAGAGTTACAGCAGTGAAAGGATTTAAACACTGTAATTTTATTAAAAGAAACAGTAATTTGAAAACTTATAAGTGTAAGATTTAAAATGATGGACTTTATTTCCATAACAATTATGAGTTTCACTTATTTTTTTTTGTTATGACTCTAAAGATCATCTAAAATTATAATTTTTTTAATCAATTCCAATCAATTTCTTTAAAACGATATTCACGCAAATAACGTTGTTGCGATTTGAAGGAAATTCCTGACTCCTGGTAAAGATGTTTAGATGTGCTTCAAGTGGTCTGTCTGTATGTTATTTATGGATGGATGACCCGGCTTCCTCTGCTTTTAAGCATTTTAAATAATCTGATGTTCGTATTTAAAGTTTTGTTGTTTAGCTTATTAGATTTCTTGAATTGCTTAAAGCCAACTCAGATGTAAAACATTCTTTCAACAGACGATAAGACAAACTCATCTTTTTATTTCGGATCATCTTTATTACCATTAAATGCCTGAAATTAATCGTGTTTCTTTCATATTTAGGTTTAAGTCTTCTAATCGTCTAAAAAAATCTTTTGAGAAAACAAATTCCTTTTTTTTGGGTTAGGGCCAAAACAAAACCCTCAAACCTCAAGAGATGCAATGAACCCTCAGTGTTTCCGTTAGGAAGCAGTTTTGCACTTAGCGTTTCCGAATCCAACCTTGTATTAGTTCCATCAAATCTTATCCGCGATTGAGCTCAGTTGATCTGACTATAATCCCTGGAAGTCGACTTGAAACTCCGCACCCGTTTCCGGTTTGCGGCTATCACGTGATCAACCGTCTCTTCAACAATCCCTGCTTTCAGTCCCTTCGCAACCAAAAAAATTGCTGTTTAAAATAAAAAAAAGCAATGACAATATTTCTAGAAATTACCATCTACAGAAGATACCGCGATAATATATTTTTGAGTTTTTGCTCTATGATTTTCAATCCCATGCATCGTGAACCAACGATGCCCATGGGATCAATAAAATCGAACAACAATGAAATAAATATTTTATCCTACATTACTGCGAGAAAACGTTCTTATTAATTCAAATTTAAAAAAAAATTTGAAGTTGTTGAGTTAGTTTTAAAATTCGGTGGAATTAATTGTTTGCTTTTAAGAATCTCAGGCATATTTTAATTTACTAGTTGACCCGTGCGAATAATTCGCAACAAAAAACCACCTTTGAGAAATAATAAACAAATCCAACAATAACATGTGTGCATGTTAGTTAAACATATTGTCAATAGATGGCGTCTTCTCAAGTTTTATAAAAAAGTTGACCCGTGCGAATAATTCGAATGGTATCTTGATCAGTCACCGAATGGTAATGTGGAAATAAATAAATGAACAGATTGTCAATAGATTGCCTTCTACATTTTTACAAAAAAGATTTTTAAAATAAATTTTTTTAACGAAAACATTAATTTTAAACAATCTGTTTATTTTTCATCATTAGCGGTGAACGTAATCTTGAAAATATCTCAATCATTGATTTCGATGAAGTATTAAGGGAAATAAAAAAAACACCTTTGAGAAATAATATATGAGAAGTTGACTAATTTTTATGTTTCTATTGTAATAAATCGTTTATTTTTATTAAAATATAAATCTTTGTTTTTTTTTTTTATCTGTTGTTATTAAATAAACGATGAAATATCATTTAAAGTGCATTTTTATTCAAAAAAGGAAAGATTTGAAGGTTACAACGCTGAAGCAATATTTTCACTTTCGAAAAATAAGGCGCTTCTGTTAAAGCGTGTCTACATTTGTATAAAAAGTTTTTAAAAATAAAGTTTTTTAACGAAAACATTAATTTTAAACAATTTGTTTATTTTTTGTCATTAGCGGGGAACGTAATCTGCAAAATGATGCCTCAATCATTGATTTTGATGAAGTAGTAAAGGAAATATAGCGTTCCGACAAAAAAAAACCCTTTGAGAAATAATATATAATGATGTTTATTTTTTGTCATTAGCGGGGAACGTAATCTGCAAAATGATGCCTCAATCATTGATTTTGATGAAGTAGTAAAGGAAATATAGCGTTCCGACAAAAAAAACCCTTTGAGAAATAATATATAATGATGATGATTATTAATTTCATATAAATGCTTTTTTTTTTCAGTTTTGCCTCACAAGCTGTGGGCTTTATAAATTTGATTTCTAAGTTATTTTAAAATTCAAGTTCGAATTTAGGAATTAAACAAATTTTTGTCGAATAGAAAAAGTTACTCATTTTGGAAAACAAATATGATTTACACTCGTCACCAGTAGAGATCTATTAATAAGAAAAATATATGGAAAGCCAAGAGAGGAGCTGGAAATTTAGATCCACAACCTCGGATATCAGGTGACAAATCCTATACTTATCAGCCTTAACTCTTGGGGAAATAATCAGTCCCTTGTTTGACAAAGGAACTGTGTGAGATTCTGAAGAATTCCAACCCACAAAGAATTCCTGAGTCCTTTGGAGGATGAATCCAGTTTCTACCATCCATAGATACGTATCCTCAAAGTAGCTACTGGATCAAGTACCTATCTATACTTCATACCTACACCTACCTTTACATTTCATTATTATTTTCATCATTTAAGTCATTTTTTTGTCCTTGACTTCATTCTACTACAATTTCTTCACTAAATTATGATTTTCAATAAAAGTTATCATTGTATTAGTTACTGAAATGTCAAAATCTCAATTGCATGTATACTTTAAATTATAACTTACATACACTTATTATTATTATATAACACTAAAACAGCTTATTGGCAAAAAAAAAAAATCGATATACCTAGAAGAAGCAATTGAAATAGAATAATATTTGCTAATGAGAATGATGATTCAAATAACTGATTACAATATATGAGCAAATGGCCCGTTTATTCGGACAAAACACTGTGAGGTCATTAGTTCCTACAACACTGCGTCCTACAGCCCCTACGGAGGTTACAAGCGGTGATACGGCGATACAGAGTCATGCAGACGTCATACTATCCTGCAGAAGATATAGTCCATAGCTGTTGCAACTGCCGCTCCAGATAATTCAAGCCTGTTGATGGCCGAAGCTGCCGTCCCAGCTGTTCCCATACAAGTTCAAAGGGCGAGAAGTCTGGAGACCTGGCGGGCCAAGGAATGATGTCTTCAGTCCAGTGAAATTCGTGCTGTATGTGAATCGGCATTACCTTACTGGAAAATGGACCTCTATAGATGCTCCATGAATGAAAGCACATGAGGTCGCAGAATTTCCTGAACCTACTGCTGCTCCATTAATGTTTCCCAAATCACTAGTTGTGGAGAAAGAGAATCGTAGGAGATGGCACCATGACGCCAATAGTTTTGGCGGTGTGTCCTCAACAATAAAGTCGAGTTGTGCCATATCCAGTGCTTCTCAAGTAAGGGTCGTTATCCGTGTCCATAAAAACACCTGGATTCACCACTAAACACGATTCGTTGACAGTCCATAGCTGTTTTGCCTCTCTCTCACCAAACGGAGCCACCGATGGTGAAGTGTTTATGGCAGACAGCGTGAGAGGCGCCGAGAATGCAAATCTTGTTCTGCGAGTAGACTTGCAATCGTGCGGGTAGATACAGGACTTTCCAGTATTGGCGCTACATGTCTCTAGAATGGTGGACAGGGACACCCTTGTATCATTTCGGATCCTCTCTTCTGGTAGTCTGACTACACCTCCCAGTGCCTTCCCTTAGCGTGTATGTTTCCCCGCGTCTTTACTATTCCCAACAAC
This sequence comes from Thereuonema tuberculata, assembly GCA_023159025.1. Classification (NCBI taxonomy): domain Eukaryota; kingdom Metazoa; phylum Arthropoda; class Chilopoda; order Scutigeromorpha; family Scutigeridae; genus Thereuonema; species Thereuonema tuberculata. Next base: position 60,830,282 of record JAFIDM010003189.1, on the reverse strand, counting down.
GTCGCACAGTACAGTCAGAATGGTCCATGTGGTGACCAAATTGACGAAACAACTAGCCTGCTCCCCGCATAGTCCAAAGATACGACCTCTCTAAATTTGTCAGTTGTTCAAAACTGTGTCGAATGCATCTTCGAGGCAATCGCAGGACTCAGAGACCAACATTAAACTATCACACTGATTATAAAGTATACAGCGATCATGTGATCACATAGGCGTAGCTGTACTAAGCTGGAAATCACAGCCCAACTGCAGTCAGTGCACAACTATCTGTGACGGTGCCGTACACCATGTTTTGTCTTTCTCGCATCAATCATTCTGGGTGCGCCAATTTCTTATGGCTGTAAGTTATAATTGTTTTTTTTTTCCTAGTCTTACGGCACAGCAATTGAAATGAAATTTGTCACCATTAATTATATATCGGGAAATTGAACATTACAGACAGTAAATGTTACATCAGTGAAATTACAAGTAGTTACATGACGTGAATAATGTTCCATCTACGAAAAGTCATGATGTGTGGCTTCTCTGTATAGAACATCGTCAATGCCGAGAAAACGTTTTGAGGGTTGTTTTCAAAATTTACGCCATTATTAATACAGTTTTAAAACTTTAATGACTCAGACTCTTATAGAAATAATGTTTAGTTTATTTCATTTTTTACGAATCAAAATTTAATTAAGTTTTTTTCTATTCAATTAAAATAAAAACCTTTACCAAAAGGAGGGACCTTCTCCCTCCCTTCCCTCCCCATTATAGTTAGTTACTGGGGCTCGGGATTTACTCGGATTGGACATCAAGGAACGAAGGAAGAAGAAATTTCTTTATTATGAACGTACTATTAAGCCTGTGTGACTGAAGTACATTGTTTAATAGAAAAATGGAGCGTTCCTTTGCAGTCAAAAGCTGCACATGCAAATATCGATTAAGCGATAAAGAATTGATTTGCAAAAGCACAGGAATAAGGAGTAATACAAATAAAACCAACTCTGGTTGTAAAAAATTACTCATAAATGGGGAAGCTTGGAGTCAAATTGGCGTGTTCCTGAAATAAATTTTACCATATTTTTGTAACTTCTCTTCAAAATACAAGTTTATTTTTGTAAAGTCTCCGTTTCAAGCAGTTGTCGACTCCCTCGATAGAAGTGGACGGTTTCAACAGTTCGAAGGCAAGTCTGGGTAAGACGAGTCTTGCAAAGACTGGCTAAAAATGGCTCTTATAGATGCGACACGAAACACAAGATGGCTGATAGCAAGATATTACTGTGTAACAAAGTGAATGCAACAAATAAATCAATCAGTGTATTCACAATGAGCGTTTGACAGGCCGTAAATAATGTAATAACGGATCCGAAAATGCTTATAGAACGATTTTATCGTTGAACTTCAGTATTTCTGGACCAAGAGATGTTTACATATTGACTTTCTTACATTATTTTTTTCAGTGTATAATTTAGCGAGTATATAATTTATCTGTTATTTTGTAATGCGTTATTCAATTTGATAATTATGAAACTAATTCTGATATTATTACTTTCACTTCAGTACTAATTTCAAGACCTAAATTTAGGGCAATGCCGACGAAATTAGGTAGGAATTCAAAATTCACCAAGGAATACTAAGTCGGATCTTTTGTATCCACTTCCAGCACTTAGGTATTCATCATTAATCACTCGTTGTTCAGAGGAAGCATAGGTATTTTTTTTTTACAAAGCTCAAATTGATTTTAAAATTTGAATTTGATGTAGAAGCACAATTTGCATCCAATCTGATGAAATACAAATAAAGAAATAAGGACAGCGTACCATTAATTTCCATGATTAGGAAAGAAATAGTTAAACTTGAATTGACCTAAGTTGAGAATTCCTCTTCTAATTGAAAACAGGTGTGTTTCTCGTAAGGATTAGAATCAATGCCCACAGAATATTCTAATTTTAATAAAGTTATGTCATTTAATGCTTCGTTCTTCCTGAAACTTCCTCGTGTTAAAATCATTTAAGATAAAATCATTGTAAGTTAGAAATATTCATTACAACATAGTACGTACTTAAAATTAATTAAGCAAAGTAAAGAAATTAATTTTAAGTTTTTTTTTTTTTTACATATTCGATTTTAATCTTCTATTTAAAGTTTAAAAGATTTCTATTTAAAAGATTGGATAAATTTACATTTTTTTTAAAAAGTTTTTTTTTAATCTATTATAATTTTATTTAAAGCTTCACTACTAAATGTTCACATATATTTCACCACAAACTTCAATAAAAGACGCTAAGGATAAGATGATGATCTGTTGAATGAGGTAGTCGCATGTGATTGCAAACTGGGAGGGTCAGATACAAAGATGCAACGGCATTCGAAGAATATTTCTCATTTTTTTCCCGTTTTGAAACAAAAATTTTTATAACTTTCATAACAACATACATCACTGGTCCATGTATGTTAAAGATCTCTTGTCATCCTTTTAATTATGAGCTTTTATTGTTCGAAATTAATAATTCTAATATACAGGATGATTCTGAGATTAATTTTTAAAAAGCAGAGATCGCCTTCCTTTCATCACCTAATCAGATACAATGGTTGAGGCTGAATAAGTGAATGACTATCCATAACGATGAAGAATATTTTGAAATTTAATAATACCAAAATTGGACACCAAAATAAATTGCGAACTCTTTCTTGGGATCTAAACTAATACAATTTTGCATGTCGATTATGTAGATATTCAATATGCAGGATTATTCAGAATTCCTTGACAAATTTCAGAGACTCGCAGCTCGGTAGGGAAAAAAAAAGAGTTGTTTGCCTTAAGATATCAAAAAAAAAAAAAAACCACCAAGTTTTTTTCTCATAAATTTTCTTTGTATCTACTTTGCTTGACGTGAACGATATCCAGACAGTATTCCATTTCTGATCATACGCGGTGCAGCAAATCACTGTCAATGGTTGCGTTGGTGATGAGAAGTTGCAATTAGGTGAGATCAGCAGGAAGTGGAGGAACGAACACTTTGTCCTTCACCGTACTCTCAAAGAAAAAAGTCTGAAGGAGTCAGATCTGGTGGTGTAAGGCCTGATGACCCCCGGCTGTTCGCCCTACCCAACTTGTCGTTCAGATAATCATGGACCAGATTGTAATGTCCGCTGTCTTTTCGATAAATGTAATCGTCGCTGTCTTCATCAAGCATCAATCACTGCTACAACATGTGCAAATATGACAGTCTGAAAAAGGGTCCGTACACCTTTTCTTTTGAAATTGCACAGAACATATTGACTTTGGATGAGTCAAGCATGTGTTCTTCAGTTACACGGGGTTTCTGAGTCCCCTATTTGCGACATTACTGCGATTCACTCCCCGTGCAGGTTACGTGAAATGTTGCTTCATTATTAAAGATCAATCTATCATCAAACCCTTCCAGGCGGGGCTTGCATTTTGTCGTAAACACTGAGCAACTGCGGCCTGTAGCAATTCGGCTTCAGACGCTTGGAAGAATTCGCCAAATTGTTGTTTGCAACATTCCCAGCTACAGGGCGGCAGGGTAGTTGACTTACGGGACTCCCTCACCAGCTCCACTTTGCGGCAGAGGATGGAACTAGGATGCAGCTCTCTGCTGGAAAAAAAAGTTTGTCTTTCATTTGATATCTTGGGGACAACATTTGTTTAGTTGCCTCCGAGCTGCGAGCCTCTGAAATGTGTTAAGGAATTATGAATATCCCTGTATTAATTGGCCGAATAGATTAACAGATAGATTATTGGAGATAGTGATGTGGCTGATATAGTCATTAGAAGTTGAATGAGTTCAAGTAGTTTGAAATGACTGATTTGTCTTAAAAACACTAACTTACGTTTAAAGTTATTTAGTCACGGAGTTAGTTAAAAAAAAAAAGGGGAATTTCTAATAAAAACTATTTGTAAAGCATATAATTTCGAGAGGGTAAATAATAATTATGCCTTACCCTCTCGCAACCTGCTACAATAGAATCTTATAGGATCTTGATTTTAACATTTGTAATTTCCCTCAATATTAATTTGAAATTATGATTAATTTAAAACATTAATTTAATGACAAAGGATCTGATTCCTTCAAATGCTAAAACACTTCTTTACGTGGGCTTGAATAATCTTCGATTGGGTTTCTCTGGTTTTATAAAATAAAACGAGATTTCACAATCATTTCGTACTTTTATCGAAAATATAGCAAATACTGATTGCTATGTGGATCTATTCTAACGAGCAGGAAGACCATTATTACATAGTTAATTAAAGAAAACAATTTAAAATAAAGAATCATCATCTGTGTAACAACTATAGAAAGTGACATATGGGCAGAGCCCCCCCCCCCCCCTCCAAAAAAAAATTATTCTTTGATGTTTGCCGAATGACATGGGGTTCCCATATCGGCTGCCTATAAAATATCACTTTAAACTTTCTTGCTGTTTCGAATTGAACAAAAATACCGTAATTTTAGGGATTAACAAATCACCTATTGGCTACTGTTTCTGAAACCACAATAGCATTATAAACTTTAATAGGTTATATTTACATTCTGAAACAAAACAAATATCCTAAACCTTCAGTGTGTAATCTTCAAAAAAACTTTATTTAAAAAAACGAAAAAAAAAAAAAGAAAACCTAACAAACTCTATTAAACCTTTACGACCTGGACGAAGGAGATACGCTTTACTTTCGGGTGATGAGTCTTGTTTCATTTCTCGTTCGATTCGAATATAGTCTCCCCACAGCAGTCGTTTAATAGCGCTGTTTTCGCAGATTCGTGTTTGTTCGGGAGAATGCTGTGCCAATGACACTTCTATGGTCGCTCGGAGGCGGTGTATTCAAATTGGGAGGAGGGAGGCAGCGCCGCCAGACGGAACAGCACAAAAACACAGATCGGCTGCCGCTGCTGCGGCCATAAATTCCTGATTTGCAGAATCGCTTTCAGAAAAGAAAGCATTTTTTTCCTTTTCTTTTTCAAGAGGAAATTTTTGTAATTGTCAGATGTAAGAAAAGGAAAAACCTTTCTTTTCTGTTTTTTTTTTTAATGAGAAATAGGAATAAGCTCTGAAATTTATCGGTATTTGTTTATTGATATGAATTACAGTGAATAATATTTATTTAATATGTTTTAATGGAATCTTATATAAACTTTGAAATTTGCTGAAGAAAACATTGAAAGTAACTTTATAAAAACTCATCTTTTGGAGGAGAAGGAAACAAATTTATATTTTAATTCTCGGTGATAAATAAATAGAATTTTCTTTAAAAACTAACGAAACAAACAAAGACTACAGATTAAAACAATCGTTGTGGGCTCTTTTAGATGAATAAGGATCTATTGAAAATATAAACGATCGAAACATCTGCTGAAAGGAAATAATAGGCAGTATTGAGCAAAACAAACAGAAGTTGAAAGACAGAAACATCCCCTATTATCACACGGGGATTTTAACTTCTGTTTGTTTTGTCCAATATTGTACATTCAATTTGTAAAATTTATTAATCAAGAAAAAGAAAAAAGAAAACTGAAAACTGATTAGAAGAACGCCGAGAGGATGAGAAGAAGCAGGAACTAGGACAATATTTGAGAAGTGCCATCTCAACCATCCCATAAGAAGCTGACAGGCATCTTAGATTAAGATACTTAGTTTAGCAAATTTGCAAGCTAAAGGAAGAAATTAAAAACAGAAAACTGTAAGTATTGATGAAATGCTATGTTAATATTGGAGATAGTTTTCGTATTAAGTGAGATTATATGAACCAGAGACACAGCAGAGTATAAAAGACAACTTAAATATGGCAAAAATAAGAATATTAAGATGTTTCCTGACGCTATACAAGTTTATATAAAATATAGAATAAAGTGATGAGGTAAAGATTTAAGAAAAAGGTCAAGGAAGCTGGTGGGCCGGTAGCCAAGTGATAAAGCGCTTGACTGCGGGTTCAATCTCCGATGTCGGCCGACGTTTTTCCATTCTAGATCCTCCTACAAAAGGGTTCTAGGGTCTACCCAGCCCTCCGTAGAATGAGTATCGGGTTTCTTTCCGGAGGTACAGGCGGACGAGTGTTGGGCTGACCACCCGACTTCATCTCAGCGCCGAGGTGAAGGAACTTTGGGAGACTTTCCTCTAGCGTGACCTAGCCTAACCTAACTAAGGAAGCCGAACAGAGATGGTACGATATGTAAAATGGTACAGACATGTCAGGGAAAATGAATAGAGAGAGTGACAACCAACGAGAGAATATGTACGAGAAGTCGACACTCAGGAGCGGAATGGCTGGGAACGGTTGTAATGAAGGAGCCATAGGAGCGACACAATCGAATAATCGTGCTGAAGAAAATGTGAAACCTGATAATCATTTTAGGATTTTCAACTCAATGGGAATTACTTCAGTGACATGATCAATATAGAAATACAAGTAAATGAATTATTATAAGTTGATGATTATAATTCAGGTGTTTGAGGTTTTCTGATAAACCGAAGAATATCTTTTTATTCTAAATAAAACAAACAATTTCCATTAATTATGCTTTGATTAATATATAATCATTGGATAAACCCTGGAACCTGTATTTGAATTTGAAAGGCTAATTAACATAAACAGTATCTTTCGATGAAACAAACCATACCTTTTTGTTTAATGTTTACAGTTCTTAAAGTATTGTAAGTAATGCTGTTAAAACGGAACTTCTGAAGCAAAGCATATGGGCTTCTATATGGAATTCGCAAAATAAAGAATTCGTGTACAGTAAATTAAATTCCTCAGTACAAATGTCGTTAGACATACACAAGCGAGGGCTTGAAAAGGGTGATTCAGATGCTGTATGTAACTTCAGTACAGCATTCTCTAGGTCATTACAAGGCAGGAAATACATCTCCAAAAGTATTTTCATGTCTCTAGGTCTTTAGTTTTAAAGCTTTGGGAGATAAATAAAAAAAAATTTTCGACATTTAAAACAAAATTAAAACTGTTTTTTTTTCAGTAAAACAAGAAATATTAACAGAATGAAATCACTAGATATGTCGTTCTAGCATCAGTACTAACCTCAACAGAGCAATACAGCAAGTCAAGATTGTTCATTTGGAGTCATATCATGATTCCCTTCAGGAATTCTAATTCCTAATATCACAAATGCTTTCAAATATTATGCTTTCAAATAACATAAGACGTTTCTATTTTCTTCAACATTTACCATAATAAAGACCTTTCATTGTGTTTTTAATTTCTTTTGAATTCCCAAATTTTATATATGTTGTCAGAAATTATACTTTTTTAAAAATTGGGTTCGATTCTCAGAGCTAATGTGGGTGTTTGTCTTCTCCTCATCCTTATCTTTTGTATTTAACAATTTGTAAGTTCATTAAATTATAATACTCTCTAGAATGCTGTTTTGAGGTTATGACTCTGATTTAAGAGTCACCCTGTGTATGTAAATAATTTAATGATGTGAAAAAGTAATATAAGAAAGTTAGAATGCACTGCTAGGAAATTTAGATGTATCTTTGTTTTTATTGAACAGCGTTGTTTTATTTTTGCCATTCGATGATTTATTTAAGTAGCTCCATCTGATTCATTTGTTCGTATCACGTTTAAAAATGATAATTACGATGTTGAATATGAATATGGATTTGAAATCTAAATTATAATTCCAATTTGAAAGTAAAATTAATAAGAGTAAACGAAAAATATTTTAAATATTTTAACTAATTTTACTTAAAAATTAATAAAGGAAACAAATAATAGAAGAAAAGTTAACCCTCTTACTTTCAAGACTTTAAATTTTGAAGAAGATAAAGGAACTTTTGACTTCAATTCGGAAAAAAAAAATTCAGATTCCTTTCTCGGAGGTGGCTGAGCAGAACAACTGTAAGAGTTGGTTTGATAAGTCAGTCATTTCAATTGAATGTGAATTTGATGTCGGAGCTGACTTCGATGTTTGTCTCTTTCTCACCTATCTTGTGCCTTCTGGCATCTATTGTGACTGTCTTCTTCAAATAGGCCTAATTTGGACACCGATGGAATCCATTGCCTTTCAAATCGGGAAGAATATTGTTTGAAATCGTTTTTTTCGTTTATTTATTGCGAGAAGCAATTCTTGCTTTAATTGCATGACTCCATTTTATTACGGTGGCTTTTTTTCAAGACTAGAAAAACACTACATGGCCAAAAGTATCCGGACAAACATTGGTCGGGACGCAGAGGGTCCCGGGGCACGTATTAATATGATGACTAAGAATTGAAAGAAAGAAATTGTAATTTAAGGAGTTTGAAATAAAATCATTAAAACTTGAAACAACAATGTTTAGAAGTGGAAATTTGACCCATCATATGTTATCGTGTAAGAGAGCAGTTATTTTGTTTTGAACGTTGAATTTGGCATAATTATGTAAATTTGTAATGTGCCATTCAAGTTTTTATTTTTAAAATTGTTTTGGTAATATAATAAACTAGAATATTCTTTTAGAATACTGATAATCGATATGTAGTAATTTGTTTTTGTTTGCGTTTATTAACAAAATGGCGTTGAATTCAAAATGGCTACCAATAATTTATTGAAGAGCCTTTATAAGCGCTTCAAAAGTCTTCTGACCAATTGACAACTTTAGGATCCCCGTAAATCTGTTGCCCTGCTTTTTTTTTGTCACCATCTTAACGTTATCTTTTCAGGAAGACTTGTATCGTAACTGAAAAAGAAAAAAAAATATGAGGAAGGAAAAAAAAAAAAAAGACGAATTCTTTCACAATGGTCTCAATCAGTTGAAGCGAAATCTTCGTCTGTTGAAGATGGAGCTTAGAAGGAATGGTCTCTTTCATAATGCGGCTCGGGATCTCTCATAATACCATGATGAACGACCTGCTTCACTTCCCCGCCTGAGTCTCTACTAAAACGGAGTAAAACCTCTATGGCTATTTCAGGATTACTTGAACTAAGTGATGATTTCTTGTCGTTGTTTTTTTTTTATTCCTCTCCCTATAATTTTTCTACGTTAAATTCTAGTGGTCGGAAGTAGATGATTCAAGTTCAGAAGAAGAAGGAGGAAGAGTAGTTATTACATAGTTCATTGAAAGCTGGTAAATATTTGTCCAAGTGATCACACGTTAAGTCTTCGATGGTTTTTACATTTTGAATTCTGTTTTCTTTCCTTTTATTTTCTATCCGTCTGATGGATAAAGAAATTAGGATTTGGTGGAGCTTCTCTTAATATTATTGAAGAGAACAAGTGTCAGAACAAGTAAATTATATTCTGTGGAAATAATAAGTCAAGTGGAAATAAGATGATATATATCAGTCTGTGAAAAGGAAGCCTCAAAAACTACGAAACCTAGAAAGCTGATTCGAAATGAAGAGCATCGGCTCCTAAAGCCTCAAGTATACAGTATTCCGTATCATTCGCTCGCTAACGCTTCTTGGTACTTCGACATTAAAACTGGATGTAATCTGCATCGCTATTGCCCTCGTATCGGTCTATACGAGCCTGACAGTCTAGGCCGATCCGATGCATGGGCTGCCAATGTTTGCTCGCTGGAAACTGATATGTCCGTGACAGCATACTAGCGATAACGTTTACTTTCGAAACCCATTTGGGTGATAGAAGGACGTATCCGTCTTAGGTATCTGTCAATGTCGCTAAGATCGCAACACTTACACATGTTCGCTGATTGCGATTCACTGTTAGGAAGCCCAGGTGTTCGTCTATTTATTGGGTGCGTTTGGTTTGGGTAGGTTCTACTCAAAGTATCAACTTCCCATCAGTCATGTCTTTAATATTTGTCTATTCAGTGTAATTCTTCTCCAAACATAAACAAAATTAATGCTGTATTTTTAATTAAATAATACTTTCTAATTAAATAATATTTTCTATCTTTTCGTGTCACAACTGGATTTATGAAGCTTATCAGTATCTGGAAAATTGTGTAGCCAATAAAATCCTTCACTAACTTGAAGAATGAAGAAATAATTCTTAAGAAATTGAATTGTTAGGACAACGGAATGAACTCTTATTCCGAACTACCTATGTATCATAAGTTATAATCTTAAACTCTTGTGAAATTGCCTTCTCCTTTACTTGTATCTGCTCAATTTCTATAAAACTGCAGTAGATATTTCTCAACAGATCTCGTTAAGTTCATCTCTGTGTTTTTACTAGTGTTACAGAAATGGAGAATGTAGGGTGCTCGTGGAAGCAGTTGTATTATTTCATCTCCTAAGAAAGGACAAGGGCTCCTGTGGCAGCAGATGTGTTTCTCTAATATATATTCTTTTTAATTTCGAAGGTTGCTCAGTTGGATGTTGATCTTCTCCTTCATTAAACTCGGATAAAATTTCAAGAATTTGCGGAGAGGAGAAAGGCTTCAGTAGAATGAACAAGTTTTTAATCCAGTCCAACGTTCATTCTGGACTAAAGTTGAGTTACGAGAAGACTTTTCATTGAAGAGACGCCAGGATAAAGAAATTTAGCGAATTCGTTCACAGTGTCCCCCTCCTACGCATTGAAGAATTCTTTTTTTCTTTCATCAGAGAATTGTTCTGTAACGTCAGCTTTATGCCTTTGGCTTTTTTTGTTCTTCTTGTTTCTCATTCACCTTAGGTTTATCTTCTTTTCTTCTCTTTATTTTGTTCAGTTTGTTAGAATCGTATTTCCTCAAAGGAACATAACAACCTTTACAATCGTAAATTGAAAACTACAAAATAAAAAGAAAGTGGATTTGTGAAAAATCAAAAAATTGTTGATAGCGAGGATTAAGATTATCTGAAATATATATTAAAAGTAATGTCAAGACCCAGGGTTTTCGATATCACCCTTTGTTATTGTTGCAAACCTCTTCTGAACAATACTCATGTATGAAATGAATGTAATAGAAATATCCAGTCAAAATCAAACTAATTAATTTTTTATTTCCTTCCGTTTATATTAAAAACAATGAACAAAAATAAAAAGTAAGTTTATGGAAAAAACATACAATGCGACCTTACATTTCTAATATTTTCACTTAACATATTCACTGAAACAACGCTTTTTATAACAGTTATTGAATAAACACTGAATAACTTTTTTTGTAGTAAATTGTAAAATGTAAACGACTTATGAGAGAGATCAGGACCAATACAAATGATGTCAATTGTAAATTGAAACATTAATCTTCCGTCATTAATAAGTATAATTATCATTAAAAAAACTTCTTTTTTCGGCAATTCGAAGTTTCTTCTAGATATGAACTATTTCGATTGAGTTTATAATAAATATTAGAAATTGAAATTACTACATTAGTTTTGATAACAGGTTTCATTCTTTCAAGTAATAAGAAAATACGCCTCTCCTTTACATATCCAAAGAGCAACCATCACTCATCAAAAGCAACATAATTTACAGGTCTATAAATCTTTGTATAAAGAAATGTTTGTTAGAGAATACGTCAGTTGACTGCATAAGACCTTACTGAAAAGTAGGATGTTGTCAAATACGGAATCCAAAGGTTTTGTCCTTTTCTTTTTTGTTCCCTGATTCCACTGTTCTCTGGAGGAGAGAACGCACACAAGCCTACCACATGATGGTTCTCTGAATTCAGTACAATGTCGAGACAGGGTTCGTGGAATCCAGAAGAGGTTGGAAAAAGATTCCTTCATCGAGGTTTCAAAAACTGTCAAATTATTTGAAGAGATTTAAAAAGTTGTCGTGTCACTTGCAGACCGTTCGGCGGATGGGAAATGATTACAAATAAGGTGCTGGAAGCATTTGGACATTAGTTAAACTTAGGAAATTAACAAATTAGGAAATAGGCCTAATTTGAAAGCATTACACTAAAGCGGGCCAAAACTTATGTTTGTAAGCAAAATAAACTGCATTTAACGTGTGTAATGATCTACTTGAATTAAAATCTTCTAACACAAATAGGACTAATATACAAGTAAACACTTTTAAAACTTTAAAATTTACACAGACTAGTTTCGGGTTGCCTCTAACGCAACTCTTTTTCATTGTGAGGAGTCAACAACAAGCAAGTCTCTTTATAACACCATTCTGTCGAGTGTGGCCCTCCTGTGCTACGATTGCTTGGTTCGGAGGACACCTCCTACTTCCCACGATAGACTACGGGAACGCAGTCCACGAGAAGATGACTTGATTATTGGTTACCTGGTGTTATAAAGAGACTTACTTCTTGTTTGATTCGTCACATTGAAAAAGGATTGCATTAAAGGCAACCAAAACTAGTCTGTAAATTTTAAAGTTTTAATTTGTATATTAGTCCTGTGTGTTAGAAGATTTTAATTTAAGCAAACTTGTGTTTGTAGTTTAGGTTGCCATATTCTTTTGCTTTATTGCACGTGATTGATTCGAATATATTACTTTGATTACTTTTTCGGGCTAAGGTCATTTCAGCTTAGTTTTTGTGAATTATTGTCAAAAATATTATTGCTCTTAAGATCCTAGTCTTTTGTTTACTATTCAGTCCCATGATGTAGGGATAAAATTAATGAAAAGAATATGATTTCTGTTGAAGCTAATCTATTTGTAATTTAAGCTTCTAATTAAAATAATATTTCTCTTTGCATTCTTGATTAATTTTAATCGTTTTACTGTGTTTTATGCATGGGTTTGAAATTACTACAATCCTTCTTGGTCATCATTAGCTTCAATTCTCCGCAGGATTTGAAGATTTATCTTGTGAACACAAGAACTATCTTCGAAGTAATGAAGCAACCAATAAAAGTTGTAACATTTAATTGTTTTTTTTTTTTTACATCAGGTGGATTTGTGGTCAAGTGATCGCTTCACAAAATTCCTTATTTTCCCTCGAAACAAAAACCAACTGAACTATTGGAAAGCTGACGTGAAACTAATACAGATGTAAGTGAAATAAACCACTCGGAAGTAGAATCTGAAATATGAGGTTCTTAAACCTCATTTTAATATCGATGGATCAGTCTTGTTTTTTAAACTCTGAAATATTACATCGTGCCTTGAGATTTATTGAAAGAAAATTAAGTAAATATTTTCAAATTTACTTACAATTCACTTTTATCCCAAAAAAGTTATTTACGTAGATCTATGGTTTTCGAGGTAAAAAAAAAAAAAAGAGAAGCAAATTGTAAAATAAGCAGTAAATTTGCAAAACTTCACTGTATTTTTAAGAATTATTAAAACTATAACCATTTATTTATATAGATAACCATGGTTTTAGCTGATTCAGGAGCGTCGTAAAAGAAAATATTCTATTTTAAGGAACTCTGCTGTCTTCAAACGATGGGATAATGTTCTATTTTTTTCCGGAAAAGGAATCGAATTTTACAAAGAGCAAGCAATAAATAGTAACAGGAATTTATCATCTGACTTTGAAAAGCGCGATGAGAAGGTCAAGCAAATGATTACCGCCAATAAATGTTTTTCTTTCGATGCTATAAAAACAGTCTACAGAAATATTTTAAGATCTATCGAGAAATTCTCTATCTCGCTTGGGATTAATTTTGCTATCTCTTATTTCATGAATCATTCCGTATTAATAGTAATGTGAAGATCCTCAGACATTAATCGTAAGATGATCCCAAAACAACAGAATAAGTAAAAGAAATAAAAACTTTATATTTGCTGTAACCTCGTAATTCACCAATTTCAGAAATGAGCTGTAATATTTGGGTAACGAATGAGATACAATAACATCTCTTGCAACAGTACAACGAGGTGTTTAAGGAGATTTCTTTTGTTAAGGTTTTTGTATCTTATAATAGATGAAACTGGATACTTTAATACAGATTTAATAAATCGCCAACATCAAGATATTTGATGTAGCCATAACATAAATGCATAGAATCTTATCTTATACTAATATATAAAGCTTGTCTGTTTGAACGCGCTAATCTCAGGAACTACCAGTCCGATTTGAAAAATTCTTTTTGTGTTAGATAGCCCGTTTATTGAGAAAGGTTATAGGCTATATAACATCACGCTTCGACCAATAGGAGCGGAGAAGTAAACATAACCAACGGGTGTGGCGGCGGCGACGGGGCGGCTTGGCCGCCCGACGAGAACCGAACATTATCGAGAAGGGCCGAATTTAATGCGCGTGACACCGCGGGGCACAGCTCCTATTCATATAAAAGCCAAAATAGAATTGTAAAGCGAACAATATAAAGTGGTATTACCTGAAATGAGTTATTACAAAGTGTTAGAACTAATGATGGAGACACTGGAAGGCAGAAGAAGTAAATGGCTTGTATGAAAATTGATCATTGTAATGCTCTACCAAGATGTTACTCTGATGACTTTTGGGAGTAGAAGTTTCGCAGCTTCACGTGACTATTTGCCGAGAGAGAGAGAGAAGGAGCTCAATAGTTCCAATGATTTACAATGTCGCTGGTATTTGTTTTAGTCTAGACCAAAACTGGACTCGAAGTCATCTGTTTTAAGTACAGGGAATTTATTCCATTCAAATTGCAGATACATCGATTCCTGCCTATTCAGCCAAAGTCAGAAGATGCATACGCATAAAGATTTTGAAAATTCAGAAAACACCTTTCTTAAAGAATGGAAACGAAGATATCTTGCACAACCTCTTAATTATTTATCGTCACATTTCTTGTGATTTTTTTTTTCGGTAGGCCTACTAGAAAGGCAGATGTCTCAGAAAATGAAGACATCAATTTTATAATTTGTATTGATTTATTTTGCGTTTTTATTAGATTGTTATTATTGTGACTTATTTTTATTTTCCATTTTTACAAACTCATCAGCAAATACGTTTAAAATCACAGTATCTTTTTATTATATAAATGCGAATGAATTTGTCTCTATTTTCTGTATTTGGTTTCTTCTCTGGAAAACTAGTTGTTTTGTCTCCTCGTAATGAAGTTGACCTTAGGGTGTACCTTAGGTAACGATTAATGTGGCTCTTGTCAGTGTATGACGATTCCTAGTGAGAGAGAGATAAAACGTCACTTTCTCTTATAACAATCGCAGATGGCGATCAGACGAGACCAGCCCTTTACTTTACAAACGAAATGATGACTTTGCAACTGACATGAATAAGAAACATCCCAGTTGTAAACAATAAAACAAAAACATAAAAAAAATCAATCTTTTCTATCTTTTAAACGTTTCAGAAATGTTTTGAAAAACCATTAATGATTTGAAGAAAGCTAAAGTGAATTCCATTTTGCTAAGTCAGATAATTGACGTAGAAAATTGCTAGGTTGCATTTTTTGTTCAGGAGCCGCGTCTCCACAGATTTTAATGAAGGACAAGTTTCTTTGGATTCCTTAAAATAAACTAAGAATGCTTTTATTTGCACAAAAAAAGGAATTCGAGCTCAAAACTTCCTGGAAACTAATTATTATAATAAGGAAGTTTTATCCATGTCTGCTTATTCACTGTTTTCCTGACTTCAATTGGATTATTTAAATACATGTTCTAGAACGTTCTCTACTGGGATGGAAGCTTCGTATTTCTTTCATCTATTCTTCACTCGACTCCTATTGCTCGATAATTGCATCTGAATGACATTGTTTATTAGTTAATAACAATGGATGAGACCAAATTATTTACAAGTGACATCCTGGAACAGCTGTTTCACGCTCGTTGGCGATCATCATATTAGTTATTTAATTTTTTTTTAACTTTAAGCATTGCGAATTTATGAGAATTAATATAATAAATAAATATTTATGAGAGATCCTATCTTTTTAAATCTGAATCTCTGTTTTTTCTCATTTTAGTAAATTTACAAAAAAAAAAAAAAAATCCTAATCTGCACAAAGTTTTAATAGAGAATTTCCGAAAAAAACAATAATAATAATAAAAAAAAGTTTATAACTAAAGAGAAATAAACAAGTGAAAATAATTTTGTGCTAAAGCATAAATTTAAGGGCGACCCATACATACATACATTGACAACAATTCGAAACATCTCGAAATAAGGGGGACGTTGGCCCCTGAAAATACCCATTCTTACGGTGGTTGGGTCTATGAACACGATGGTGAAATTGGTTTGTCGATCCGACCTTCAGTTCGGGAGTTGTTAGGGATGGACAGACACGGACGGACGGACAGGACAAACGCAATAGCTCCCAAATGGGCCGCTAATGAATGTTTAGAAAGTCATTAAGTAGCATGCTTAACAAAAAAAAATAATATATTAAAGAATAACAATTAAATAAAAGAACAGGTTCATAAAGATTAAAATAAAAGAAGAGACGAGATTCACTCTGTCTGCATGTATGTACTGTCTAATAAGTTTTAAGCAGTTAAAACTTATTAGAACGTGGCATCTACTTGAAAATTTCTTGAACGTGGCATCTACTTTCATATAAGATATAATCAACCTTTTTCTTTTTATATTTTTAAAAAAACCTTTTTAAAATATTTGTGCATTCGGCCTAAATTTTAACCATTTACGTTAATTTAATTAATTAACGCACGTTAAATAATTGTAAATCTACCTTTTTGTTCTTGAAAATTTTCTGTGTGACTTCTTGTGAAAATTTTTTTGCATCAAGATCATAAAAGTTTGCATAGAAAAGCATTACATGCCAAAGAAATGATTTCTTTATATTTAACAATGTAGCTTATCTATTTTATATTTGTGAGTGCTTTGATGCGATGAAAGGGATTAAATAGAATTAAAGGGATTAAAGATTTGCGAATTTCATCAGTTTTTAGTAAATGGAGAAATTGAAGGTAAGTAATACAAAGTAGAAATAACAGCTACGAGATTATTATCATTTGTTTTAAATATTGTTTTAATACAATGGAGAATTAATAGGAAATTAGTTTGTTTCCCGTGGTTTGAATTGAAAGAAGATTCAGGTACAGAATGAAGTGAATGAAAAATAGAAAAATAAGGTTAAGATTAACAAAAGACTTGGTTTGTACAGTTTCCTTAACTTCAAAACTAGAGGAAAATTTAACGAATGTAGGCTTCAGGTTGTTTCTATTTGTTTAATTCGAAATTTACAAGATATAAATTGTAGGAGTCTTCTTGAAGTAAGAACAGTAACCTACTTAGATCTGCTGAGAAAGGGTTACTGAGTGTTGATGAATTTTAAATCTCCTAATTGCTCCATAAAAGGATAAAGAATTCTAGTTCTAATCCTCTTTCGTCTCTTGTTTCTCAGGAAGGAAGAATTACAAGTTTCCTCCAAATTAAATATTCGTGAAATGTTTAAGGAAATAGAAGACAGATGAGTTTGTTTTTCTGTTTGTTTGTTTTAATTTTTTTTTCTTTTCTGTTCATTCTTGAGTCTGAATATTTCTGCAATTTGACTTCTAGTGAAACAAATACAATACGAATGACACATGATTTAGATGGGAGAGAAAGGGGGATCCTACGATGTTCTATTTAAAAACGACCTTACTTTGGACTTATTCGTTGTTAAGATCTGATGTTAGAGATATCAAGATTTATTATTGTCACTATTTCAGCAATCAAACAGCAGTCCACAGAAAAATATAATTTACTTACGCTTAAATATTCTGTCACATACATCCTTACCATTAAGCTCTGTACGGGAAACTTAAAGCCTTTGCAACTATAGATTCCATCTCTCATATCCACATATCTTTCTGTAAGTTTCGATTTGTTGTTTGTTTATAATTTTTAAATTTTTGTGTTTGACTGTCGACAGAAAAACGTTACGATACCCATTATGGGCAAGAAACGCATCACAGTTTTTTCAATAGAATAAGATACATTGAGTAAGAACTGGATTTTTTTTGAGAAATTCCTGTTAGACTTTTAAAACGTAACAAGATATGGTGCCCTCAATCCAAAATGTAATAATTGAGAAGCACCTTTTCTACAATTAGTAGAGATGTCTTCTCCAGGGAAATGTTGCTTTAATATTTGCATCGTAAATCTGCAGCAGAACTAATGTAGAAGTAAGTCACTGCAATCGAAACTGAAACCTAACTAAAGGCTGAAGCGTTTGCGGAAGAGAGATCAGCTTAAATTATAAACATAATTACTATGTTACAGTGTAGTATCTGTATTCTTATATAATGCTGATATGATAAAACCTTAATTCAAATTCCATATTTTCTCTCAGACCAGTCTGTAAATAAGTATGAAACCAGCCTTCAAAACTATTAAAAATTTTTTAAAACGTCAAATTTGGGTCTATGTAAATCTAGTCTTGTACTCGTGCACAAAGTAAACTCAAAGCAAGTCCTGTTTAACCCAATAAGATGAAAATGAATTGCTTTCTATTGCTTTGGTAAATCTCGGTCCTATAAGTTAAAACAAACCACTTTAATTTATCATTAAAAAAATATTAGATTACTTATTTCTGTTTATCGTGGAAAGCTCGTATGTTACTGATGAATTTTCCAATCTCATTTTCAGACTTATGAGACAGGATTTAAAAAACAAAATCCAGGATTACTTCTTCAGCGACTTTCCTTACAATGTTGCTTTTCTTCTTCTTCAAGTCGTGGAAATCAAGAAAAATTCTTTTTTTTTTATAAATTATTAAATCTATCGAATATAAAAAGAACCTTCACTTTTCTCATTTTACTAAAATGAATGAATTCTAAATTTTACTTTTATCAACGCTAGAACAGTAATTGGCGTTGTTAAAAAGTCTCTGTTTTTGCTTCGAATGCTTTTCTGTGGGGTTTTCTGTTATCCTGAGTCGAAAACTTCTTTGTAGAGATAACATTCGAAGAAAGGTTGAAATATAGAATTTAAAATTTTTTCCTTAAAATTATTTCGCGAATTTCAAAAAAGCACCATTCCTTAGCTCAAAATTATTAAGAAAACCCCACCAATATATCTATTTTATAAATCTCAATTTTCTCGGTAAATAGCCTAAAATAAATCTTATCCAAGTTCTTCCAATTATTCGAAAGTTAGAATTCCAATTACCTGTTTTAAGTACAAAGAGAAGTAATAGAATGAGGTTGTAAGTGTTAGTGAAATTTTCACTGTCAAAAGGTTTGAACGTTATTCTGGAAGATTCTTGTTAACTTTTGCCATTGGATTGAGAATGTGCTTTCAGTTCGATCGGTAGGTGGTCCGCGAGGTTGCGGCTACTCGTAGTCAGGTTTTCCAGCGAAAATCCATTGCAGAGCCCCCGCAGATACTCATTAGGGAAGGAAGCATCCAATGTTAACATGGATTCTAAAAGGCCCACAATCCATAGCCGAAAGGCTTCTGCAAGAGACCTATCGGAAGGAAAGCAGATTACATTTCTGGTCTACACACACTAGGTAGACCGAAATTAACGACGAACAATATTAAAGTTTTTTTTTCGTTTTAGATAAGACTTTGAAACTAAATTAAAGTAGTCAGTGAGAAAAAGGCAAAACCACAAACTAAGGCCTCCAACATTAATTTAGATTAAACGCTTTTAAAAGCAAAATGTTCATAAATAATTTCACTATTTTTCAATTACCACAGATTTAAAATTAACTGCAATGAGATAGTAAATAATTTATAAAACCATTAGGAAAGTAATTTTTCATTTTTAAGATAATAAAAACCTTTGAAATTTAAATGTTTTTAGGAAACGAACCCAAATTCAGTAGAATTTAACCTTGAATGACAAATTAACTTGCATCAAGCACTTCTTAATATTATATAGTATTAAGAAATGCTGTTTTTCAGTATTTACAGCCCTTTAAGAAATACGACTATTTTAGGTCGTATTTTGAGTGAATGCTTTTGTTGAATTGAATCAGATAATAGTCACAAATTACCAATAGGAGAATATCCAATCGTCCAATTTTTCTACTGGAGATTTACTTTTTCGGTCTTGTCTTCCCCACCCGCGTCTGATTTTGTAGAAACCCTCTCTCTCTACCTTAATATAACTAAAAGAATAAGAAAACGAAAGGAAAAAATTAACCTCAGTCAACTTTTGGACCTGAATTTGTTGATTCAGTTCAATTACTTGAAATTGTTGATATCCGTAAACAGAGATGTTTTGTTTGAATATCAATAAAAAAAATACACTATGTTAAAAAATTAAAATTTTTTAAAAATTCTAAAATTCCACAAGTATTTGAATCTATTAACAAAATTACGGGGTATTAATGTTATTCTTGCAATAATATTCTTTCAATGCAATTAATGTTGGCGATTCGTAAATAATTTATTAAAATTATCATTTTATTAGCGAACCCTTGGTTCAGCTTGCCTGTAAAACATAGGGGACTGCTCTTGCTTTTATGCTTGCTGGATGTACTCGGTTAGAGTAACCGTTGGCCAAACGATTAGATATATTCAAATGAAACCTTCACCATTGTGTTCAGCATCAAAAAGTAGGTGACTACGTCCAAAAAATCACACCCTCTAGGACCACTCCCTGACCGAATTTTTTTTTGGGGGGGTTCAAAAGTGGTCGCTTCTGATAAAGAGGAAAACGGTGTTAGACCCTTCTGAACATATTTTGTTTATAAAATTATGCATTTTATGGGGCCGCTTTACTTTTGACACTGTCCAAAAGCATTAATTTATCTTGTTTATTTATTTTCTTTTCTTTATTTTCCATCGAGAAACGCCTGAGCCCTATTTTTCCTAACCATTCAAACATTTAAAAATGGGAGAAAAGCTGTCAGTGTAATTTTCGGTGTACTGTCAATGTACAAACTGTCAGTGTACTTATTAAAAAGTTTAATTTTCTTTGAAACGCCGCCACTGTAATAAAAACATAATAAAAATGAAAACGTAATGAAAATGAAAATATAACGAATCACCTTTTACACGAAAAAAAATCGTTAATTTATTTTTAATTTTTTTTATTTTTTTCGTTTTTTTTATGTTTATTTTTTTTTTTTTTTTATGTTTTCTACTTGAAACATTTCATTAACGTTTTTCATTACATTAATCAAAATTCATTCCGTTATTTTGTTTTTTCGTTACAAAAAATTAACTTTTCCGTCACTGCATTAACGTAGAGATATTTTGTTTCCATTTTGTTGAGTAAATAATAAGAAAACAAGAATCCAAATAATTAGAATTGAAGAAATGAATAACAATAATCAAGATGACATAGAATCAATTTTAATTCCTACATGACAATGAAAAGTAAGCATTGTTAAAATAAGACTTAAAAATAATGAAAACCGACTTTTAGTGGCCAAAAAAGTAAACTTTGGACAAGAGAAAAAGGATTAAAAGGATTATTAGGATTAAAATAAAAATAAAAAGAGGAAACTTTTTCTCTCTCTTTAGGATTTTATTATCCTCTTTTCATCTTCGCATTCAGTATCTTCCTCCTTAAAGCTTCGTCTTTCGTTCTCATAATTCTTTGTATGTAATTTGTTCTCCTTAATAATAAATCATCTTCCCAAACTACGCTTAAACCATTTTTTTTTCCTTTTTATTTTCTATTTCTTTTTCTTCTCAACAAAACTTTTTCATTTGTCCTTTGCACACTTTAATTTCCTTCCTCCAAATTTTCTTAGACGTTTTACTTTCTTCGAGGTTCAAATATCAGAGTCTATTTCATTAAATGTCTCTCAGAAATGTTCGTCCTTGAAAATTCATTATTTCTTGCTGAAATTTTATTCTTACTTTTCACAATCTACCCTAAATTCCTTAACATGTAAAACCTCTCCTTTATACATATTTCTAATGGAAACCAACAGGATATTGTTCTGTTTAAGAAATATGAATTATCGGTCATTCTAAATTGCTTGTTATTTCATCAGCATTGATCAATTAAAAGATCAGAATTCCACTTGTTCATGATTCTGTTCGTCAAGTCTTAGAGCATTAAGCCTGTACCTTCTTTTGTGGATAAATTAGAAAAGCTTCTATAATCTCCAGCCGAATGATCAGATGTTAAAAGACTACAGAAAAATCATAACATCTCACAGGTTTAGCCCTGGATTCCATTTCTTTTAGAAACGAGAAATCCTCATTACAAGCAAAATTGTAGCGAGAAACTAAAGTATATAAAGACCCTAAAAATTTTGAATATCAAAATTCAAAAAAAAAAAAGTAAGGTCTAGAAATGGCATTACAAAACGAAGTAGGCCTTTCTGTGAGAGGATAAAAGCTATTTAACCTAGGAAACTAAAATCTTAATATCTTTCAGCTTCCAAATATCTTTGGATTTTGACTGATAAGGATTAAGAAGTTCGAGATCAACAATCATTTGTACAGATTACATTCAATGTAATCAAGCATATTTAAATTTTCAGTTTTCGAGCATATTTAAATTTTCATGTTATACCGATGTTTTACCCAATGTGCGTTCAATAACGCTTTCGCGTGGGTAAAAATGTGACCGAAAATAAATACTTAGTTTAAACCTAATAGAATAACAAATAATTATCTAATAGATAGTTTTCGCCTAAAAAATCTATTTTTTTTAGTTCTTGTTAAGGAGGTTATTTCGAAAGTTGACTCGCCAACTAAAATTTTCATGTTTCTGTTTTAAAATTACCTATTACTGTAATTGTAATTGTATTGTCTTAGATTTCTCTGCATCTTTGTGAAATGGCTAACAGGAAGAGCAGAAATATTTTCTTTCTATTATGTCAATGTAAAAATGAGTTACAATTAATTGTTACTGTGGTCTCTCTGATGCTAAAAAGCAGGATGCTTATTCTTACTTATTTTAAACAGGGCAGATCTGAAATCTCAAACGTACATTTTTCTCTTTTTCCTTTTCGTTCCTTGTTTTCTTATTGTTGTTGTTTTATCTAAAGTTTGCGAAACACACACACACACTTTTTAAACAAATCGTTTTCAAATTTTCTTTTCTTTTTCTTAATGTTTCTTTGTTTTTAATGTAGTTCTCTCTGTTATTGTTGGACGACTTAAAATAGATAAACAGCTACAAGTAAAACAAACCATTTGGCGTGGGTGGAAACAGACTGACGGAACACAGCTCATGTCACGAGAAAAGAAGTGGAATCCTGATAAATCCCATGCAGCGATGATCCGGCAATCACCCGGGCGAAAGAAAAGACCCCACACCCAATAAAACACACTCATTGCCCTCCCCCACACTCTCTCTTCTTCTCCATCATTTAAGTTGAACTTCTAAAAGCTTCTAAAAGAGCAGCATTTGTTCTTAGATTTTTACGAGAAGGTATACTAGGAAGCTGACATTTTCTGTTTTTAGATTATTAAAAGAACATTGTTTTTGAATTTTGGTGTATGGGGTGATAAAGATTCTAAATATAATACATAAATAGTACATAAATATTCTGTTTGAAATTTTAACATCTGAAAGAATATTAACTTATTTTTACATTTATATATTTAATAAAATTTGTATTTCCATCCATCTATTATTGGAAAAAAATTAAATTCAATTCGGAAGCAAAAAGAATTTAATATTTGAGACATTTGGATTTGTTTTTTGAAACAACAACAGAAATTGGGGATGGATTGAAAATAACTAAACAGTAAACATGCAAGAGAAGAGTTTCAAGCTTAGAATATTTTCTGAAAGTCAATTGATATTCTGAAAAAACATTAAGAAAGAAATAATATTAAAAAGAAAATCCTGACAAGTACTGACTCTGGTTTCCAATTCTACAGCTGACTTCGGTAGCTTTTCTCTTTCTTTTTTTTTCTGTTTCTCTTCTTTTTTTTACCTTATATTCGTATAAAATGACTTGTTCTCGTGGCTCAGCAAATTCTCCGCACTCTTGCACCACTAACAATTGTACATCGAAATATTTGCTTGAAATTTATACAAATCATTTTTAAAGTAGTTATTTGATAATGTATACAAGATTTTAATTTGTTTTGAAAACTATTAATAGGGAGTAAATTGAACATTATTGATTAATTGTATTGAATTCAGTGTATTCTCAGTAAATATGTTTTATTATATTTTCAATCTAAAGACATTAACATACAGACACAACAACATTATCCTTCTTCAATAGAAAGACATCTCTACCTCTAAGGAGGAATGGAATGATCTAGTAACATTTTTAAGTACCTATATGTACTTTTTTCTTAAGCTTAGTAACCCATCATGTTTGTCCTCAGTCATTTTATATAGCAAGTATTACTTTTGAAAATAGTATAATATTTATTAATATTAGAATGGCTGATAAGGGCGGCAAATTGTAAATTTATTTATGAAATTATTCTCTTTTTATAGAGAATATAAAGGCTTTATAGTTTATAAAAATTTAACTGCAATTCAAATCTTGAAAGATCTTCTGCAGTCAGTGGAAACCAAAAATTGAAAGAAGCTGCTCTTAATTTTAATGCTAAAATAATAAAAATAATTAGGGAATTTAGATTTTCAAAGAATCAATTGTTTTTTTAAGAAATTAAGGATTATTCAAAAAAGGAATTTTGAAGAAAGTTTAACATATACAATGGTCGAGTATTATAGTTAGAATTTGATTTAGATAAAGGGTTACCAAACAAAAGAAAAAAATATTACTTATTGTTTGTTTGTAAATTGTAAGATCCGAAGATGTAGAGATGCCCTAGGGGTTGATTTGTTTTTTATTTATTCAACAATATTAAGATTCTCTATAATCATTCCTTTTTCCTATTGGTTCCTAAGAAACACTTGGAGTTATTCCTTTTCTTGTGCGACGAACTGCTTTTACTCTGAGCAGAAGAATTATTAGCTGTGGCTACAGAAGTGACTGAAATTGACCTCCTTGCCTTTTTTCCACCCTCCACGGACTCCAGGGAGACACGAAGGCAAGTTCTGATATGGGTTTGATTCACTTTGGCCATTAGGAAGTCTCTCAAGCCTTTGATTCGCTCGATTTAGCCTCAGCGTCAGCAATATAGAGTGGACTCATCCAACCACACCGATTGCAAAGTTTGTAATTCTTAAGGAATACAATTTCCACTATACCATTTAGAGCAGATTATCTCTTGACGAAAGGCGTCTAAATCTTGTGGCCGTTGCCCTGGGGATCTTTGCGGCTTAATAGATTTAAAACCATAACTTATAATTGAATATCCTTTCTCAAGTTCAGAGTTCGTGTTCCAGAGTATAGTTAATCGATAACATCCAAGGGATCCAGACAGAAGAGAAATGAAAATGAGAAACTAGTGAGGTTTTAAACCTAATGAAAACAGGACTTCATTATTTGATGTAGTAAAGTTTAATTTATTCTTTACATCCACCATTCTTTAATGGTTTTCTTTATTTTTATAAAGTGGTTTTGAAGATGGAATTAAGACAAATACTTCCGGGATTTACGGATTCAGTGAAGTTGAACAAACTACATATTAGGACCATATACAGTTAAAAACACAACCTGGTTTCGTTCTAGGTCGTGATGTGTTTTTAACTGTAATAGGTTTTTAATTGTACATAGTTTTTTATTTTAATAATATAAAGTTTTTTAGTTTTAATCAGGTGTGCCGGCTTTGATTTTTAAAATTCCACACAAATTAAAAAGTTGTAAAAGGTTAACTTAACACATTTAAAGAATAAATTACGTTTCGGCTTGGCTCAACCAGCCGTTTATCAAACTAATGGAATAGTAGACGGCTGGCAGGCGAAATGTAGTTTATTCTTTTAAATGTGTTAAGTTAACCTTTTACAAATTTTTAATTTGTGTGTTGGCCTTTTTTAATAAAAAGGAATATTGTACAATTTTAATTCGTTCGACTTCCGTCCGAAAAAGCGAAATGTGTTAGGAAGCTGAAAGTCAAAGATAGATTTAGGTTTGAGAAGGAAGGTAAATTGATTTTGAACAAATCCGATCAATAGATTATGGATTATGGAGGAGAAAACTAGCAAAATACTTTAAAAGCGCAATCATCTTAACTCGAATTTAATTATCTTAGGAAATTGAAGTTTGAAGACGGTAAACTTAGAAAATGTAATTAATTTTTATTGATTCTAATAAAAATTAAATCAAATCGTTCGAGTAGACAGCCCTGAAATACTCTAAACACTAATTTCAGAGAAATCCGAAAGTTCACTGTTTTGGGAATACTGACGGTATCCTTCTTATTATACAATGAAGTACAATAATTATATATCATTTTAAATATTAAAAAAAAATAGAAAAAAAAACCCCAATAAGTTTAGTTGTTTACTGGATTTGTCTTTTAAGAATGC
Source organism: Thereuonema tuberculata (assembly GCA_023159025.1). Taxonomy (NCBI): domain Eukaryota; kingdom Metazoa; phylum Arthropoda; class Chilopoda; order Scutigeromorpha; family Scutigeridae; genus Thereuonema; species Thereuonema tuberculata. Next base: position 60,804,285 of record JAFIDM010003189.1, on the reverse strand, counting down.
TTGAAATTATTACGACTATTTGTAGATATCAATTGAATAAAATTTTTCTCCCTTGTTTTGCTGTGATAGAATTCAGCTTAATAAATTGGTGTCTTTGACAAATTTCTAAGCGTTTAGTAATGTAGCTGTAACTTTTAAAAATGAATCTGCATCAGGACAAGAATAATGCAGGAATTTCTCCGATTGTCTGAAGGAGAACAAGTTATTTATTTATTTCTGTAAACAACTTATTTCTGTAACAAGTTTAATTTCTGTCGTTGAATTTGTTTACTTTTTTGTGTGTTTTACTTGTATATTTATAGTATAGGTTCAATATCTTCATAATGTAAGTGATTTAATCTAGATTTGAAACTGGAGAAGTATGATACTTAAAACGGATTAGTTTAGATACGACCTTTCAGTTAGAAATGCAGTCATTCTTGCTTTAAACTGGGTAAAACTTCTATAATACTAACGCGCTTTTTAAGGGACTCGTAATGCACTGATCTCTGCCGTTTTTTTTTTAGATATCTTGGTTGCTGGGAACCTCTATTTTTCCCGATGAAATAAGATGCTTTTCTTTCACCCTATCATTCCCCGAGGCAGCATTGGAGTTTTGTACGAACGGATGTCGGTCTCTTACCATTTTTCTTTTCCCTTCTGTGTGGTATTGGTTGACTCCTGCTTCCGTTAGAACCGGATCAGCCCAAGGCGGCTTTGGTCCACTGCACGGTCCTTTAATAATTTATGGCATCTAATGGAAAACTTGTCCACGTCTCAGTCGCTCCCTTATTCATCAAATAGAATAATCTCGTAGAATAAATAAAAGACAGAGATCCAATTCAGTGTCTTCCACCAGAAGTCTTGGACGTCTTCAACGTAGAATCGAATTAGAAGCGTCGGAAACTGCAAAGATAAAGAACAAAGCCTAAGCACTTGTTTAGTGAAGGTAAAACAGGTTTAATTGTCAATCTACAATTATAAAATATTTCATTTAGAATTCCATTTTTTTAACAACAGCTTGGTTACACAAAACATGAACATGTAAAATGCACATCTTAAGCAAAACACACGTAAACTCGGATTGACATAGCTAAGATAAGGAACGAAGCAAAATTGTCTAGAAATGCTTAGAAACTTACAGTGATGTTTATGAAAAGGAGATTTTTTTGTAAATAGCAATAATATTTTTTCTCATCTAGCGATTTCTAGTTTTACTTATCATTGAAAAACATTTCCAGACTTTTTATTATAGCAGATTTATTAAACAGATGAGGAAGTGTTGTGAATTCGTTTTATGTTAATCTTCAATATTATCGTGAATTTGAACATATAATAGATTTTTATACATTAGTTCAGTGAGTTACACAGAAAATAACTCAAATTTATTGGTATTTTAAAACGTAAATATCTCTTCGGATTCGATGATAAAGGGTGATCGTTGTTAATAACTTAAATATCAGAAATAATTGACTTGGATCCGCCTGAAGGAATATAACATGCAAAACCCCACGACCCCATTGGAATGAAATATAACCCAATGTACAAGATTCAAAAGCATCAACAGGCAACTAAAAAAAATGTTTTGGATGCCCTAAGTTTAAAAATCCAAACAAAACAAAAAAAAAAAATCAAGATTTGTAGCCAATCGATATTTCTAGTCAGTTTGGGACTACGTAAAACTAATGCAAAGAATTTACATAATACAAAAAGACAGAGACAGAAGCAGCGACAACAAAGACCTCTTTCCATTCTTTTTTGTCTATTTTCTTCGTCTCCTTCACTTAATTAACTCGAGGTCGCTTTCATTGTTATCTGTTTTTGATGCACGAATTCTTTTCCGTCTTTTTTTAAACTTTTCTTTGTCTTCCTTCACGATATTTTAAGAAAAATGATCCACATAAACAAAGCACTTGAAGAAGGAAGGTTTTTTTTGTGTGATTAAATTGCAAAATCACTGAAAATGCAGAAACGTATTTAACATAGGCCTAAATGAGAAGATTGTGTCTTTAAAACGTTTCTTAAAATTAATGCTGTTGACTTGATTGATAGCGAATCTGTTTGAATGAGTTTTTTACATTGAAGTTTCTCTTTAAAAGAATCCTATTATTTTCTTCAGTAGCAAACGAGTGCCACATTACAATGTGATCCTTGTTACGAAATATGGATCAAATTAAAAATAGCGCTACTACAAAGCATTACTTATAATAGAATGCCTTATGCGCAATTCGCATAACCTTCTATTCATCTGAAGTTGGGAATACAATGGAAAAAACTAAATGAAACTTAAGCTATTTTACGTATGAATTTATTGTCGACGTCGACCATCCGACCGATTTCGATGTTAAATGAGAATCGATCAAATGAAACAGTCGAACAATGACGTCATTCGATACGATAGGTTTGAACCAATCATAGCATTCTATACATTCCCCGTAATCCTTCACGAAACCATAAGTAAATATTGGGATTCTGCATTCAGAGGAAAAATTGAAAATCTTTTGAATGAGATTTCGATCTCTCTCTGGAAACGAAGGGAAAAAAAAGCTTTTGGAAATGTTTACAATTAAATGTCCAATCGTTTTTCCTGAATTCTTCTCTGTTACATAAGCCGTATAAAGATTGCTAATTAGTTGTTCGAATGAGTAGCCTTGTTATCGAGTTCTTAATTATTATTCCTTGCATTTTATTACAATCTAACATCACTGTTTTTTTTTGTAATAGGAAAATAGAAAATTATGAATATTTGAAGCTTTGAATATTTTTCATGGACGTTGTTCCAATCCATCGTGGATATTCGAAACCAAAGATGAATCTAACTCTTAACTAGTGAAATTTATTGTTTTTTTTTTGTGGTTCGTCAAAAGGAAAGAATATTTTTGTGATAATATAAATAACAAAAAAAATTAAGTAAAACATAATTCTAAATTAAAAAATTTATATCGTTCTTTAATAAGTATTTTTTTATATATATAATTTTATAATTTCTTTATTATTGCCAGGACTTAGACATCTTTTGTTGTTGTATAATATAAAGATACTAATTATTAACGTTGTAATTTTTATTTAGTAAAAATTTTTAAGTAAGTTTCGACTTACAACTTAACAATTAGGAATTTTTTTTTTTCAATTACAAAATAGAATCTCAGTGGTTTGATATATTTTAAACAGTCAGTGGTGAGATTTTATGCTATTTATTCATCAAAGTTGCAACAATTCTTGGTTTGTTGCTGGTTTTTAAGAGATTTCATGAAATGTCACATGTTTTTGATAGAGTTTATTTCCAGGCAAAATTTTAAGCCTTTTTCATCTTGATCTTAAAAAACTCCGGCAAGGAAATGACTCAGCTTTTTTGCAGGAACTATCACATTACAGAGGACATGGGTTGATAGTGTGGACAGGCATAAGTGTAAGTGGGCTTAGGTCATCCGAAACGGCAGTCTGAGGGTACAAAGCTGTAGAGACGAGATTCTCAGACCTTCTGTCATGGCCTAGGCTGTAGGTGATTCGTTTCTTTTCATGGCTCGACCTCATAGAGATCGGATAACATGTTTGAAGAGGAGAGAATTGAATGTATAATGTGGCCACCATACTTCCCTAATCTACTACCATTGAATATTGCTGGGCCTAATATGGCAGACGCATTGCAGCTAGACCATCGCCTCCACTGACTCTTCGTGAATTGTAAAAAGCCGTCATTGAGGAGGGGGGGGGGGAAGAATCCTCAAAGCCCTCCTCGATAACTTCATCAGTTTCAGGCAGGTGTGCAGCATGCTCTCTTGCAGTTCCAGGGGACCATATCTTACTACAAGTTAGTTACCACCCTCGAAAAATTTATTTTTTTCTCGTATATTGGTCTTTAGACTATCACATAACGTGCATTAAATTATAAGTTAAATTGCTTTTTTTTTAACTCTTATTACTGAACATTCTACTGTATATTATATAAAAAGTAATGATTTTTCTCCTTAGACAATAACCTTTTGATTAATAGCTCACCAGTGTATATTAAACTTAATCTCGAACTAGTTGGGGAATAACGATCTAGTTTTTATCTATGGGCTAGTTCATCCCATAATCAGTAGTGAACTTGTATTGAGAATTCTCCGGAATTATGAAAAACAATAAGAAAGCCATGTTTACAAGTGCACTTACTAACAAGTAATACTGGACAGCTATGTAATGCTTGTCAGTCAGACGCCTAATGCCGGTTAATGAATAGATTATGTGAGGATTAGGGAATTAACTGTCGGTCCTTTCTTTATAAAGCACCAACAAAGAGAATTATATTCTCTTCAACCATACAGTCAGTTTTCTGCTTGACTCAAAATACATTTAAATAAAGAAATAGTGATGATACGTCATCAATTAATATTAAAAATTATTACTAAATTTATATTAGTATTAAAAATTAATTAATTTTAAAGTCATAAAGTGAGATATTCTTTATTTAATTTCCCTAAAAAAATTCCCAACTTAAAACTTAGTAAAAAAAAAAAAAAAAATAACCTGACGAACTTAGATTCGGTTCGAGGAATTTTCATAAATGATATTTCAATAAAGACCTTGCAATGGGAAATGACGAACACATCTAACACATTATGTCTCCTCATTCAATTAGCACATTCATGACTGTACAACGTTATTAATATTAGGATAGTGGGGTTATTTAATTTGTTTTTAATTCAAAACTTTGTTTTCGAAATTGAAACTTTTGGTTCAACATCCTTTGCTTCTATCCTTTGGAACTAGTCTTGAAGACAATTGATGTATCTCCAAATCTCTATTACATTTCAGATATTTCAAGTTAGGAATGATTTCAAACATTTTCTTTCTTTATTTTGTTTGATCAAAATTTCAGTTTGGATGTTTAAAAACTTCATAAATTTCTAAAAAAATAAAAAAAAAATACAATTTTAGTTAGCTATTAACAGTTTCTGAGTTGATCTGATGTTATTATTATTATTATTATACAGGACACTACAAAACAATGGATTTGGATTTGTTTTCTTTTGTCTCACCATGTTTGTTGGGTTGGTGGACACACTTAGTCTGACTCTTCATTTGAGACCTGTCTGGCTTGGGTGGCCCTTCTGGTAGAATACACTACCGCCAGATTATTATTATTATTATTATTATTATTATTATTATTATTATTATTATTATTATTATTATTATTATTATAAATAACCAAACCTTACATCTTACTTGTTCTATTATTTTGTATTGTTTACGAAATCTTTAAGTGTTTATTTGTTATTTACTTTTTTTTTTGAAAGATACTTCAAAAGAAGTTAAATTCTGAATAAAATCTTGATAATGATCTTCCTAAAGAAAGAAAGGTGTTATCGTTATAATTTGAACACTCATCAACAATAGCTGTTGTTATTGTTCTTAGAAGACCTTTACCCATTACTGATAAGGACCCAAATACAGGAACATGAAATCCTGAAATAATAGGTTTCTAATTGAGGGTGTTAGTGTGGAGCGTTTGGGGCTTACGGTGATTGCACTAAAAGCTTCACCCACTGATAAACATCCCTCGCAGAGCCATTAAATTGGCTTCCGAGAGTTTCATGTGCGTCAAACCCATGCTCCATTTCCTATGTCAGGGAGTAGCATTAATGGGGTACATATAATAGAAGTTCCTCTTTGTTATATAATTTTTCTCAAATCTTTTGTTATGAACAGAATGAAAGAAGAGAAATCTATGACCGTATTTAGTTTCATCTTTTCTTCGTGGTATTCGTTATCATTAAGAACTACCCATAATCCCTTCTACAATAAAGAAGGATGAACAGAACATTATTAACAAAAATAACATGGTTTTATAAAAGCTCCGGTTACGTTACACGCTTGCTTTTTTTATCGCAGAATCTTTTTTCATCAAGATAATCAGAATCACCGATGAACCTATTGATACTACAGAAATATTGTAAAGTAACAAGGTAGACATTAAAACAGGGGTTCGTAGCCTCTTTTCGACTATAGATCTCTTTCAGAAGTTGAGGATATTTATAGCTAAGAATCCATCCAATGACAATAACAACAAGAACAGAATCAACCTCTTCAGTCACAACACACACATTTTTAAACACAAACATACACACACATACTCACATGAAAACAAAAAAAAAAATATTAAAATAAGTTGAACCTTCACAGACTCCTAAGAATCATGAATCGAAGGTTAAGAAGCTCAGGATTAAAATTTTTTTTTTTTTTTTAAATCCCTCAAACAGGCCGTGCAGGCCCACGGGAGCGCGGGAGATAAGGCTCCCAGCGTTTCGTGACCAACGGGACTAGATTGAGGTCAGGAGGTCAGCCCGACGCCCGCCCGCCTTTAACTCCCGGGAAAGATACCCGGTACCCATTCTACAGAGGGCTGGGTAGACCCTAGGGCCCGTTTGGAGGAGAATGGAGGGTGGAAAAATTCCCGTCCTCCGCCGAGGCCGGGAATCGAACCCGCTACCTCCAACCCGCAGCCAAGCGCCATTTAAGTAAAGTATGTTACCGTAAATTTAGCATAAACCAAAATTAAGCTAAAAAGTGTTTTCTTTTTATTATGTTCTTGAGATATAGCGCAGAATGGGAGATAAAAAAAACCCAAATAATTTGAGGAGATATTTCTCTTTGTTGTTCCTATAATAGTTCTTATAATCTTCATGTTCATAAATAAAAGACCAACATCTGCTACTTTTTTCGACCCTTACACCTCAAACAAAATGTCCTGTTTGATTAAAAATGCTTCAAAACAAAATTAAGAATTCAATTGAGTTCACGTGACTCACAGGAAGCCTAATTTATCTGGAGAAATTATAATTTGTAATTCATTTTTGGAATAAATAGGCAATTGACAAAATATGTTGTTTAATTTATTTTATTATTTTTTTTTTCTTTTTGAATTTTCATTCCTGCATGGATATACATTAAGGCATCAGCGGAAAAGGAAGGGAGACATGCCACAAAATGAAAATTTTACAAGAAAGCAAGTTTTAGAAAAAGATTATGTAAAGTTAATGACTACTTGTAGTTTTTTAAAATGATAGAAAGTAGATATAAACTGCTTCTTTTATCAAATCTTGACTGAAGCATTTTCTTAAACATTTTTAAGATATCTTAAATTGATTAAATCATAACCTATTCATTGACTGTATTTTGTTATGACTTTCAAATAATTGTTAATTTTGTGAATAACGTAATAGTTTTACGAATAGATATTATTAAAATCGCAATTCAACCTTTATAGTATATTACTACAATTTTTTATAGTAATTGGATAGAATTTCTCCTAATTCTTTCAAGTTCTAGTGTCTCTTCATGGTTTACTGATACTGGTATCACGAAAAAGGCTATTTTCACTTCCTTTTTATTGCAGACCCATTTGGGAGCTATTGTGATAGCGACCAAAATCGGTAGCTATTGCGTTTGTCCTGTCCGTCCGTCCATGTCTGTCCACCCCTAACAACTCCCGAATGGAAGGTCGGATCGACAAACGGATTCCATCATCGTGTTTTAATTAGAAATAGGGTATTTTCAGAGGCCAACGCCCACTCATGTTCGAGATACTTGGCATTGATTTCATTGGATTTTCGCTATTAGCTTAAATAGTAGAATTGCAGTCATCTCATTTCCGTTGTTAGCTACAGCTTGATGGTTAAGGTTTCAGACTCATATTCTGGGGATTGTTGGTTCCAATCCGTATATCTCCTTTTTTTCTTTTCTCTTAATCTTTTTTTCTCAATGTCCGCATGGGTTTTTTTTTTTCTTATTTTCCTAACGTTATTTTTATTTTCCCTTATGTTATTATATTTCCTTTTTATTATTATTTTTAATTTTTTTTTATTATTAGGGGTAGTTCTTAAATTTTTGCACAAAATTATTTTCTCTTGCACTTGTATGGATACCAAACAAATAGGTATTTTGATTATTGTAATTCCATAAATGTTTCCCACATATATTTCTTCTTTTATTTGTAATGTGTAAAAATATTACAGGAAAGAACCTCCAAAACTAAAATAAGCAACAATAATTCCAAATAAAAGACACCTTAAGGAATTCTGTGCTGGCATTCCGCAGGGCCTCAAATGAATTTTCGTAGCGCCTTAGAAGAAAAAAAAGAGGCATAATTAAAAAAAAAAACATTTTTTAATAGGTGCAGAAAATTCACTTGAGGTCATTTGAAGTTTCCTTATTGATTCTGACGATTGATCTCGCTGATGACCGCTCCTAGCTGATGATCTCCAAAGAGAGTGAAACAACTGTTATAGGACAGACAGTATAATTATTGTGACGTACATATGTTTACTTTTGCTATCCTTCTCATTATAAGATCTTTTACTATTTTATTTACTTCTTCTATACATGGTGCCTCAATTTGAAAGCAATGGAAGTAAAGCCGTATCTAACTTGAGCAAACAAGGTGGCAGGGATTATCTCTTTTTTTTTCTTTCTCTAGGTATTTTTTTCTCCTTCATTGTCGGAGAATTCTTCTAAGAAACCTCTATATTGGACATTAGCAAAGTAGATAGCAGATTACAGAATCTACTTGATCGTACCAAAAAATCAAAATCCATACAAATGTGGCCTGTGCCCCTTTATCACTGGGCTCCTCAATTATAGATTTCATTTAATGTTTATGCGTCCGTTTGTCTGTCTTTGATCAAAACATATAAAAAGCTGAAACGTTGATAGAAGGATCTTATAAAGAAGATTCCTTTGGATTTCAATAACAAAATCTAACAACTTAGACCAGTCCAAAACTAAGGACCAAATCTCAACAAATTACGTTGCCATTGAATTCCAATATCAGGATATCAACAAAAAGAAACAAAAAATATCTATAACAGCAATCTTTGAACATTAATTTTTTTCTTTTCAATTTTCGATAGCCTCCAAACTGATTTTTATTTTCAAAGTTCTTAATTCTTTATGAAAAATAATTTAACATTTCATAAAAGCCTCTAAAATCCATATTATTCAAAATTATTATATAACTTAATGAATTTGAAAATTGAAAATACCAACTGTTATTTTATATATTTCTTTAAATATAACTTTGTAACATTTAAGCTTCTGTAACATATGCTCTGTGGAATTCTGTAACATGTGTTCCAGAAATTTTTTATTTGAGGAAAACAAAAAAAAAACAAAACACTTTTTTTTCTTTTTCTCGAAATAAAAACAAATCCCAAAGATTAAATGAATTTTTTTCTAGTTTCTAAACTAAAAAAAAATTACTGATTTGGGAAGATTTATTTGCTATCTATCTAAGATCACGTATCTTCAAATATCGTTTGACCGATAGAGAGTTCGGGAAATTCGATCTCGAAGAAGAAAGAGGAATTTCCCAAAATTAGTTTTCGTTTCATTTCGAACGAGAATCGAATTTGACGAACTTTCCTTCCAATTTCGTTGTTCTTTTCTCTTTTTTCGTCAATTTGGCATAAGGAAAAGTCTTTTGGAAATTTTTTGTTTCGATATAAAAATAAAGAAAGAATAGGATTTAGGTGGAGATGAAAAGCAAATACTATTTTTTCTTACTTATTTCGCAACTGAATGAACAGATCTTTCTAATGGCTGAGATTAAATATTATATAATAGTAACATATTATATAATTTGATTTGGAATGTCTCAGAAAGTTGTATATTTAGGCCACTAAGCAAATACCATTTTGGAATATGTTATATGGGTGCATTTTTCTGTGATTTTTTTGGAAAGATTTAATCTTATGTTTTTACTATATGGATATATTTCATATCTGAATTTATAACTTCGAACAAGTTAAAATGTTAAGTTTGCATTCATGGTTTTAAATTAAGGTTTTTGTTAGAAAATTAATTTTTTCCATTGATTTTTATTGGTCGGAAGTCATAAGACAGGAATCCAAAGAAGCCTTTCGATCTATTTGATTTCCGGCCATACTGTATTTGAAATGCTTGTGATAGTTTTGTCTTTCATATAGCACTGATAGTTGCTTCAGTCAATAAGAAAATGTTGCACCAACCCTTCTCTCAAAAGGTTTGGACAACTGTAGTACTTTGTTTTTGCCTGCAAATCAGAAGTAATAGGGGTCCAAAATTCTTAGTACTGATATTAGTAACTAACTAGCTGTACCCGGCATGCGTTGCAATGCCACTCAAAGAAAGAAAATGTTTGCGGTTTAATTCTGTTTATTGAAGTGCTTTTGGATACACAATATTGTTTTTCCATCTGGTGCATACACGAATAAATCAGAAGGTTTTTCCAACGCCTGAGCAGGCCACATACAGCTGTCCACGTGTGATTTTCCAAATTTAGTCCACACATTTGAAGCGATTGTCCCTGTGCTTTGTTGATGGTCATTGCAAATGCGAGTCGCACCGGAAACGTTGAAACCGGAAATACACTCATTTGTTAAATGCCTCGCCCGCCAGATATTGTAAAATGGTTCAAATGGACAAACAATCAAAGAAACTTTCATTTTTATGTATTAAAATGGGGAATTGCTTTCCGTATTTACTCCATATATGTTCTGTTTCATATACCTTTGTATATGCACGCAAAGTAAACGTAAGTAAATCGGGCTGTGTCATTTAGCCTTTATTAATACTGATACTACAACCTTTAATCTGTCTAATATTAGAATCATGTAATCTGAGGTTGGGGTTAGAAATGTGATCGGGGACTGATTATATCTAATCTAAATATATAAGAGAGAGACTTTTAGTTGACGAAAGTCATCTTTACTAAAACATAGATCACTTAAATTTTAAAAAGAAATTTAATAAGTACTAGTATAAAGTCATTTAAATCGAGATATTTAAGCCATTTTAGAAAAAAAAAATCACAAAAATAGTTTAAATTAAATGTCTTTTTATACATTCTTGGAAACTCGACAAAGGTGTCTATAATTATTTTCTTCATTAGATTGAATTTCTATTATAAGAAATTTATATAATATTTTTTCTATTTTAAAAAGAGAATTTTTGTTTTTTCTTCCTTTCGTATTTGTTGACAAGAAAAGAATAAAAAAAAATAGAGAATCGTACAACGAGAATTTATCAAAAATTCATTAGTTTTGATTAAAAAAAATTGAAGAAGAGGGGCTATAAAGCAACAAAGTTTAAGTCTTCTTTCATAAATTTTTGATGTTGTTGATAAGAATTCTGCGGAAGTCTCGAAAAAAATCAAAACTCTTAAAATTAAATATTTATTGAGAAACAAGTATAAAAATAAGGTAAGTCATTTTTTATTCACAAGATGAAGCTTTTTATAAAACGTCTTTCATTAAAGTTAGTTTTTTATAAATAGCTATAATTGTATTCTATTGAAATTTAAAATAATGTACACTAATTGAAAAGTACGGTTATTTTTGTGAAACTAATACTGTCATTAATAAAGTAGCTTCCATTAACAAAGTAATGGCTTCTCTGATTATTCTGTGTAATATTCTGTGTATGCATATATGTTATCCGCCAAATAACTTTTGAACCTCTGAAAAGTCTTCTCGAAACTTCGCGAGCATATTTACGGACCAGAAATAATCAATTCCCCCCCCCCCCCCTTTCTTTTCTTTTTTGTGGCTATATCTTAATTTTGGCTTTCATCAAAAAGCTACTGTAGTCAAGTGTTATTCAAAGGCGAATACAGTAACATTTTTTCAGTCCATTTTCTTTACGAAGCAGATTCATAAGATCACTCACTCTTTGGGTATATGTTTGTCTCCCTCACCCAATAAATTTCGAACCGATGAAAGGGTCTTTTTGAAACTAGACATGGAAAAAACAACGGGGAAATGAGACCATCTAACGTTTGTGTTGGACATTTTTTTCATGAGGATCTTCTCGAGAAATTAGCGGGAGAAGATGACAAAAACTTCCACCTAAAGGCATCAGAAGATTCTATCGATGGTTTTAGCAATTTTTATCGTTTACTAATCCTCCTGTGCGCGTTTTCGTGTGATTAAAGTTATTGTGTTCAACCGTTTAAGTATATGATCTGTTTTAATTATTCCTTTATTGAAAAATTTCTATACTTTCTGTAGATAGATTTTACAATAGAAGTTTTGGTTTGTGTTGTTTCTACAGGAAAAAATAAATCCAGGCAAAAAACTAGTTTCCTATTGTTAACGAAACCATATGCTTCATTTTCTGTGAGAAAGTGACCGCAGATCGGAACAATAGTTTTCCACCAGTAAAAGTCTAATTAGGTATGACTCATGTCTGTCCGACTTATAATTTGCGCTGTAGACATGGTGTCAGACGGACAGACAGAAAGAACATAAGAGTTCTTTACACTTTCGTGTACGGAGTCTCTAAAATTTCAAGTAATGACATTTCTAATTAAACTGTACAGTCTTTCTGCTTGTTTAGTTGGAAAGCAATTCTGTATGTTGTTTTTACAGGCTGTTTTACTATGCAGACTGGCTTTTCTTGGATAAATTTGATTCTTAATCAATTCTTCATATATTATATCTTCACTCCTGAAGACATCAGGAAATCCAACCTTTCGTTGGAACATTTCCAACTTCCCTCCAGGAAAATCAGGTTTTTTTTATTCAAATTCAGAAATCTTATCTAAGTCACAATCAGCTGTGGATTATTGACAGAAATTCTTACAAAAACAACTTTGATAATTTTTATGCTTAACGATAGTGAAAGATTTAAAATAGCCATGAGTGTTTGGCATTTTGAGCCACAGTTGATTGTAATATCGTTGGCGACCTGCAATGGACAACATTTCAAAGTAATGGGCGAACTATTATATATCTGATAAACTATTGTAGTAAAATTCTGTGAAGTTGTTTGGCTGTGTTGTTATTAATAATGTTGTTTTATATCCACAATGTGATAACAGTCCCTGGAAGTCTCTGCTCTCAGAGCTTTAAGTGTTTTTGATTGTGCATTTCACAGATACACTGCCACAGTTATTCCAAGTTCTTTATGCGTCGAAGGAGCATTTATGAGTTATCGAAAAAAAAGTTGTTCTCATGTCTTCTCTCCAGCATACATACATATACTGATAGCAGCCCCGTAGGGCTATTCCCACAGTCCCGTGATCACGCGACGATTATGCTTCATGCTGCTCAAACTTAGTGGGCCATATTGACATGATTAGTATCCTAGTCAGGCAGTACAACCAAGTGAAAGACACTACAATGAAAGGCTTATTTGGTCGAAATGAGAATGGTGATTGGGTCAGACTATTCTCAAGTACACTTCAATTCGAAAGCCTTCCAATTTTGAAATAAGTTCTCAAATGGCTATTTTGAAGATCTTTGGCCAATCACTCGTTTGTGGATTGGTGACGTAGTGTGAACCAAAACGAGGTGAAGCAGCAGGCGCCATTTTTTTTTACAGCTTCAGTTGTGCAGAAAGTCATAATAAATTGGCAGTCACTTTGAGAAACTTATCTTTCAAAATCAACAATAATTTTACTAAATTACAGTTATTCTATTCATCAGAAAAACATTCATTTTTCTTTATCAAATTCTCAACATTTGATGAAATTCGTAGGCGTTTCGTAAGGATCATGGAGAGCTTCACTGCCGCGAAATGCGGAATTCCCTTTTCTTCATTTTGAATGATTACAGCGCCCTTCAACGGAGAAAAATTTAATTAAGAAGTGAACTTAAGAAATCTCGTGTGACAACGTCATAGAAGTTCGTTTCTCGACAGCCTTTGAACTCATTTCAAAGGCTTTTCACTCAAGTACCTTTCACTGACTAGACCAGGAATAAACTTGCCGCTACTAAAACAAGAGCGGGACAATTTTTGCCACTTGGTAGCTGACTAAAGAATTTAATGTTAAACATTCTTTTCTACATGAAAACAAAACCAAAACAAAGCAAGATGCTACATCGTTATCCGTATAGTTTGACTTGCTTTCCCATCTCGTGCTGTATATGAATTATGTTTGCTATATCAACTGTGATCTCATAATCAATAAATACATACATACATTTTATAAGTTTTTTTTTAAAAAGTCCTTTTATTTTGTAAGTCTGTCTGATTATTCATCGCTGCCGTAATATTAGGCACGGGGAAAGATCAGAAAGATCTTAAACCGATCAGGTGTTGTTGTGGTTCTATCCTTTCTAGTTTGGATCTCCAAGGGATAATAAAAAATAATCTTTATTTCGCCATCTTCTTTGTCTATCTGAATTTCAAAGAGAGTCTCATTCTCGATGGCTGGGAATTGGCTTCTATCTTTCTAGTTTCCACTTCTCGATCTGATAACTTGATCAAAGACTCAAAAAAGGAAACAAAATACATCGCTTGGTTCATTTCTGAGATCATTTGCAATTATTAAAAAGGTCAATAGTTTCATTTATAAATGCTGGGATGCTGCGTTGTGTTTTGATCTCTTGATACAATTTGCGTTTATATTATATAAGAAAAATCCCATTGAAAATGAAAAAGACCGCTCATTTTAGGAGCTTTCCAACAGCACATTGTTTATTCATCTAAGTTATCTAAAGCGAAGAAATCATATCTATCTATAAAAATCTCCCCATGTATTATTCTTTGTTTTTAAAGTTTTTATCTAATAATAATATCCTATTCTATAATCTACCGTTCTTTGAAGAATTGGAACCTGCTCCTTAATATATTATTGATGTTTGGATGATTGAAGATGTAATTTTGTGGAGAAGGACGATATTAAATATTAATTTAATCCCAGAGGGGAACTAAGGAATTGGATGATGTTTTGTTAACGTGAAATCGACGAACTTTCGTGAGATAAGACGTAATCTCGTTTTAGAAAGTTCTCTACTTTGTTAGTCGTCAAAAATAGGAATATGATTATGATCTTCAGTAAAGATTATGCCATTTAATATAAATGTATATTTTGTTACGAAAATATATTCTTATTATTCCTCTATGTTATCTACTCTTTCATGGAATTTTATAACTAAACAGTATTTATAACAGTTTCTATAAAATGAAACTGTTTGTTAGATATTTTCAAATCGACTAACTCAGTTTATATCCAATTTATGAATCAAACAATTTAGCCTTCCTTAACAACATGAATCTGTTGATATACCGGTATTGTAACAGTTTATAAGTTAATATTTTTAAAATCATTTATTTGTAATTTTTTAGAAATTATTGATCTGTATTTACTCTGTAATTTATTCATTTTAATCCTTAACTGTTATTTATTTTAAAGCATTGTTTTCTATTTCCTAATTATTGATGTTCTGTTTATTTTTAAATTCTTTTCCGTTGCAGCCGTTGACTCAGTTAATTAATTTAAATTCGTTATGTTTTATCCAATCATTATGAATATTTTTAATTAATCTTCCAATCAAATCCTTCTATGTAAAAATCTATAAAAACTAATGTTTTTCATTTAATACTAGTCGGCTACCCGTCGCTTCGCTCCGGAAGCCTCGCGTATGTAACGGAAAACAATTTGTTATTTATTAAAAAAAACACACACACAAATTACATCAAGTAAAATAAAACTAAAATTTTTTTTAAGTTTTTTTTTTATTTTAATTTTTGATGTATATATTCTCTCAATTCACGACTGCTTTTAGAATCAGCGTGTGAATCATATATCTGTGATATATTTTTATATTTTATAGAGATTAGAATGTAATCCCTGTGGTCTAATGCCTAAGACGTCTAACTTCGGAGCAGAAGGTTGCATGTTGGATTCCAGTAGATAACTTGTAGAAATTATTTCTATTTTTGTAAATTACAATAATTGCACCAGACCGACAGAGAAATAAAAGATTTTCGTAATATAGATACAATTTTCAGTCGCTTTTGAGCTACAAATAGTGAGCTTTCAGTATTCTACTCAATAGAAATAGTGCTTCTTTCTTTCTTGAGTCTCTTTTTTTTATTTCCATTGATACTTTACAGTGGTTTTTGAGTTAGAAATAGTGATTGTTTTTGAGTAACAAATAGCAATTTTTCAGTATTCTACCTAATAGAAATAGTGATTATTTTTTTTTTTTCTGTTCTTTTTTATCCAATTCCAATTGATACTTTTCAGTGGTTTTTGAGTTACAAATAGTGAAAATTATCTATATCTATTAGCTAGGCCATCAGATTGTTCGATATAGATATTTGAAGAAGAGATTTCAGATGGACGTTAGTTGATATGGATGATAAATGAAGATCATAGCTTGTATACGAAATTCTTCGCAACAAATTGATTGTGAGTATTCTTTAGAGTGAAGATAACCAAATTCTGTTGAATTGTGACTCAAAGACCTAAAGTTGTATGTGAGTTAAGACAACGTTTTCCAATTATATGGCAACTTTATTTAGAGTTTGTCCTTGAGCTTTATTGATAAATATCGCATAAGAAGGTCTGATCGGAAATTGTTTTCTTGTGAAAGTGAATGGAAGTAGATGACCGCATGGTTCCATAGACATCCTATGGATGAAAACAAAATCTCCTTTGTGAGTTCTGTTATAATTTCGGTTTCTATGAGATCATTATCGAATGAACAGCACTTAAGTTGAGTTCCATTGCAGTATGCAAACTTGGGATTGATGTTTCGCAACAAAATTATTGGAGATCCAATCTTCAATGACAAACGATGTTGAGGAATTCCGCTGAGATTCAATGCGTTCAGACACTCGGGCATATAGAGATGTTCGTGTGGTGAATTATCAGAAGTGTCAATTTTATTCGCACTTGTATTGTATGCTCTGTAGTCTCTCCTTGTATTCTTAGACTTATCATTCGATTGATGTTATCGACACTCTCGTTCATCTCGTTTATCCAATTCCAATAGATACTTTTCAGTGGTTTTTAAGTTACAAATACTGATTTCTCAGTATTCTATCTAATGACGTACTGCTTCTTTCTTTTTTGACTTTCTTTTTAATTACAATTGTTACTTTTCAGTCAGTCAGTTCAGTTTTGACAGATAAGTCAAAAAAGCAATATGAAGAGAGTTGTAGTTCCCATGACCTAATGGGTAAGATGTCTGATTTCGGATCAGAAGGTTGCAGGTTCGATTCCTGTCGCGGATGTTTCATTGAAAAAATTCTTTCTATTTTTCATTCTCACAGAAAACTGCGCCGGACAGACAGACAGACACACAGACAGACAGAGAAATAAACGATTTTAGTAATATAGATTAATTCTGTTCAGTTCCAGAACTTGACTCGTTGATTCTCCATCTCGACGACTCTCCTACAAACACTATTACAATATTTTTTCTATGGACAGGATTTTATTAAGTAATGAATTCAAGTTTCCTTTAGTTCTGTTTATATGTTGGCGATGTGGTATTTTACCTTTTTTTAATCAATCCCCCCCCCACTCTTTTATTTAATCTTCTTCTAACAAGAAAAAATAACTTATTTACTAAACTCCTTCTGACGGATTTAAGCTATTCAAATGTGTAACTTGTTATTAATTCAAACGCTATCTGTAAATATTAACATTAAATCTCTAGATTTGTTTATTTGTATATTTTTTTTTCTTCCAATGGTGATAACATTTTATGTTCGTGAAAACGTACACTGTACTGCAGTGCCTAAAGAAATAATACTAAGTAAGGGATAAATTGTTCAAGTGCCGATTTTGCGCAAGACAAAAAAGTGAAATAAAATTAACAAAGAAATCGTTATGCAAATACTCTAATTTAATTCCATCTAAGAATCCTTCCATTTGATATTCACTGATATTTCCAACTGCTTTCTCTTATATATATAACAGATGAATATATATATATATATATATATATATATATATATATATATTAATATATATATTCAAGTCCCTGAAAGAAATTTACAGTCCTTTTAGGAGGTCGTGCGGTCTCGGCGGCGGCCAGCCGTGGCGTCCAATGCGCCAGTACCTGGGTTCGATTCCCGGTCGTGGCATGATTGTTTCTTTCGTCTTCTTCTGTGTGTTGTGTCCGCTGGGGACCCGAAATCTGCTCTGTAGGTAGTGGTCCCCATTTGTCTTCTATATGTTACAGGCTATAGTCCTTTTAGGATTTCTGTGAATTCAGATTACATGACTAATAATACAGAATAATGCTTAACAATTTAAAATTCATTGTTGTTTTGATGTAAGAAAGAAATGGCACTGAACAATACCACAAAAATGAATTATATTGTTATAAGTAGTAGTGATATTGAGTTACTTCATTGTTATATTGAAGTAACAGAAAGAAGCAAACAGCAGCGTTTTATCCACCCACTCATAAGTCTTGATTACAAATATTTATAAGTATCTTTTTTTTTATCTTTTTCTAGCTTTGTAATATTAGACCAACCTTTCTTATTTCGCGTTTGAGATGTGTTAAGAGATTAACGAAGATATCCACAGATACGACCAAAGATCTTGTATTTTATTTTTGTTTTCACGTCATTGCTTAGGAACCACTGGTGTGGACTTTACAAATTACTATGGTAGAGAAGTAAAGCAAATGTAAGCTTAATAAGATTTAGTATTTCCGTCTCTATTTCATTAAGAAACCATTAAAAAATAGGAACGGTCCTTTTTTTTAAATATCTTCATTATAGTTTCAGATTTTTCTATTTTACGCTTTTGTTGAGCTTTCGAAAACGAGCTCTAATTGTGTTTAAGTTCGTGTGGTAAATGTTTTGTATATTTATTGTAAAGCAGTAATATATTGTTTTGTAAATAATATGAATAAATGCATTGTAATCAACAATGAAGAATGTGTCTCGAAGAAACGTGTACGTGCAGAACAGTATTACGAGTATTATTGGAACAGATAGGCAATGGCCGAAAGCAAGCTTTGACAGCAGGACATTGCCTCCTGACTTGTCGTCGCATGAAGATGCCATGTTTTTCTTCTTTCTCCGTCAAAACGTTATGGATAGAACAGAATAGTTAAAGTGCGAATATTTCAATATGGAAATGTGAACTAATGAAAGTGCGATATTTCACAGTTTCATTGCGAACAAGAACTTTATATAACAAACTCGTTGTAATTTGCGTGGAGATAATGATTCTTCTTCAACTGTTGTGTCATCTAGAATTCGAACGTTTCATTGAATGTCGTCACGGCTGTATTAACGGTAAAGATAAATAATTACAAGAACTTTTAATTTACAAACTTTTGAGGAGAAGTTAGCAGAATTTCTCTAGAAGAATTAAGCAGAGAATTTATTGTAATTATAGTAAATGTTTATTTTGCATTTTGAATAGTGTTATTCATGCCACATTTATTCTCAAGAGTTTTATTACAATTCTGTTGGTAGCAGAGCAAATATTTTGGAATGTTGTTTATTTCGGTGCTGAGTAATTTGTTTTAGTGGCTTTCTCCTTTGAAAGGTATTTCGGTTAGTAATTGTCCTTCTCTTTGACCTTTACAGATTTTAACTCGTTTCTTTTCTCAGTTCCTTGATTGTCCTGAGGCCTCAGTATCCCAGTTGTGGACTTTTTCTCTCTCTTTTTCTTCATTATGGCAACCAGTTGTTGGTAATTCGATTATCCACATTAAATCTGGTAAACCCAAGCATTGTGTGGGTAATTGGGGGTGGTCGAGCTGTGGCGTTCAACAGATATTGATCAGTTGGTGACAAGATGAGGTGAACCCCGTGGGTACAAGTTTTTACTGAATTCCATGAAAGTCGTCCGAAGAGAAAAAGAGGAAAAATAAGTTTAGCTCCTTCCCTTTCTTCAAATAAAAAAGGAAGGTGACGTAGTTAGGGAATTTTAAAGTTCTTTCTGAGGTCCTCAAGTTGAGAGGATGTTTGTTTTGCTGGCAATTATCGTTCTACCAACTCAATCTTGTTACAGTACTTGAATTCCATAAAATGATTGTAATCATTCTAAGATAAGAAGATTATGAAGTAAAAAATTATTTAAAAAAATAGCTAAAATTTAAACGGATCTAGGAATTGTGTCTCAATTTGTCAGTAATAGTTTGATGTTGATCAGTGCATATTTCATTTTAATAATTTTTTTTTGGTCATTATCATTACTAGCTCATATCTGGGTCTATAATTTGTGAATCTAAACTGTCAAAGCTATTAATAATGTAGTTTGATTTTGAACTGAACATTGTTCTCTGAATTATTTAAATTAAATATATTAGTCCTTATTTAAAACGATTGCGTAATGTGGGTTTTAGAAACAGGAAAATCTACTCCCAATTGTCAGATATGCAAAATGTTCTTCAACTCCAAAAAGTAAAAGTCGATCAAATTATTCTTCAATTTATTTTAGATTTAAAAGAGTAGCATAAAAAGAAACCTGCAAACCAAAGGAGGAAATTTACTCAGATCTAGATAATAATACTAAACTCTTAAATATGAAGTTTGATGTACATTGGTGCGTTATTTTATGAGTTATCGTGTCCACAACAGTACGTAATAGATTATTATCAAAGACCATTCAAAATCAGTCTTAACAAATATTTTAGGGATCATTCAATGTGAATATCCTTTATTCACATATTTTGTATTTTGAGAAATTTATATGAGAAGAAACTATAAAATACAGTTGTGTTTGGTTGTCGTCTGCAAATATAAACTGTTCCATTACTATAATACGGAGAAAACAACATACGCATTGTTTTGATTTGTCGTGCTAACAATACAAGCGATTGTATTTGTATATTTAACAAACACAAACATATATAAAACGTTAAGCCAAACAGAGACCCAAATCTCTTTTTAATTCTCCTGGAACATCTTTCCTTTCCAACACGATCTTTAAACAAAGCTGTAATTTGGGGTTTTTTTTTCCAAGATTTGATCTTCAGGCTAAAAATTAAAAAAAAAAAATAGAAAGAAAAAAGAAATAAGAAACATTTTAACCAAGCAGTTTTTTTAAGAAGATAAACAGAAGATATTTATTATCTTTAACCAAAGCAGGATTTCCTAAAAGATAATGCTATCAACAATTAACAGAAGGTTTTAGAAATACGGCATCAATCATCATTTTTACACCGTTCAATTAAGCATTTATTAAATTCTCTCCGCCTGCTTTTTAATCTTAATTAAGTATTTTTTTTTTAAATCCGGGATCTGACGTAAAATTGAAGCCCTGAGAGGAATTCCACTACATTAATAAATAACTCGAGAAGTTAAAATGACTTATTTCGTTGATTTTTGTTTTTTCCTATTACTAACAATGAATTGCTTTACTCTTTTTTAAGACACCCTCTCCCCATCTGATCCATTCATCAGGAGCAATGGATTTCTAAATTATAATTCAAGTTACAATTATTTATTTATTAATACTTATTATTTTTTAATCGAAATATTTATACAGGTAGCAAAATATGAAAGAAAAAATATTAAAATCAACACAATGTTTAATTGATTTTCGCGAAAAAGTACCAAATGTCTATATAATTATAAATCATTGTTGGAAATTATCAATGAATAAGTATTTTATACTCCTTGTATTCACGTTTTATATTCACATCCATTATATTGACTTTCTTTATTTTTGTGAAAATAACTTTGATACAAGGAGATCTTGTTTTTAAAAACTCAATTGCAAATATTAAACTCTGGCTTTCAAAAATTTATTAGGAATCTTCCAGAATGTATTTGTGCCTTTATAGAAGTAACCCAAAAATCCTTGCTTTATATAGGAATAAACTTTATAAAATTTTATTATCTTTAATTTTACGAAATTTTTTTATAGTAGTAAATAAAGCACAGGAAATGCAGACGTGAATAAAAGGTGAAATTGCCTTTCTGATTAGATTATTTAAAATTAATTTAAAATAAAATAAAATAAATTTAAAATTAATTACAGTATGGAAGACGTCTTTAGTGTTAGGTACGTTAAGTGCAAACATCATTGTAGTTTGTCTGACTTGAATAAGTTGAAATGTAGAGAGATAAAGGAAGTTAATGGCGAAGCTCAAATTTCCTTCAGACTGGATGGCAATTAACGATCATGAATTCAATTTTTTCAAAGTATTTCACAACTAATCTTATCTACATAGATAACAAGAAAGGCTATTTCTTTTGTAACAAGAAAAGTTGGGGATCTATCCATATTACATTCTCCTCCAGAGGGATACAAGATATACCCAGCCTTTTATAGAATGGATGCACATGTTTTCTTTTCATGTTGGTCACAAAATGCCGGGAGCCTTTCTTCACGTGATCAAAGCACCATGTAGGGATTCAGTAGGATACTTAACTTTAATTGTTGAATGAATAAATAAGTTACATTCACTTGTTACGTAATGAAATTTAATGTTAGCATTCTGACAATTTGATTGTTGAACTGTATTGTTATGAAAGTAGTTGAATTCAAGTACTAACGTTGTGGCTACTGTTTTCTTAAAATGCATTTTTATTTGTGATGATATTGAAATCATTATTTATTGTTTTATTTCAACTTAGCTGTTGAAGGATTACTATTGACTGTAGCGATACTACAATGATA
The DNA here is from genome assembly GCA_023159025.1 of Thereuonema tuberculata. NCBI lineage: Eukaryota > Metazoa > Arthropoda > Chilopoda > Scutigeromorpha > Scutigeridae > Thereuonema > Thereuonema tuberculata. The sequence goes on along the minus strand of JAFIDM010003189.1, from coordinate 60,781,952 downwards.
AAGTGCAGTTTAATGTGTGTGAAGAACTTAGATGATAAACTAAGCTGGCACATAAATTTAAAAAATAATAATATGTATAAGAAAATAGAACACAACATGTTTCGAGTGTACAATTTACACTCTTCTTCAGGTGTTTGTTTCTACTTCAGATGTTTCATTTGTAGGAAGTCTCTTAAATAGAGAAGAGGTATGATTTTGTCCATTAACCTGAAGAAGAAGTGTAAAATCGAAACCGGTTGTGATCTATTTTATCTAAATATAGTTATTTTTTAAAATTAAATGTATCGGTTTAGTTTATCATCTTTACTAGTGTGTGATTGAACAACTTAAAATGAATATCGATTGGTGTGATTCATCTTCATTGTTCAATGGATTGTTGGATGTTTGAACTATATTTTTGCTGTTGAACTAACTTCTGCTTTATTTTCCTTTGCGCTGTTCATTATTACACTCATTGTTAGTCATTTGCAAACTGGAGAAAGATCCGTTTCAAATAAAATGAAACTCTAAAAATGGTGTTGGCTTGTCTTAATTGACTTGGATATAAATTAATTTCCAGTCTCTACTTTTTAAAAAATGGAATTGATAAATAGTTAATGTCAAATTATAACTTCATTTACACCATTGCTGAGTCAACGTATTTCATTTTATTTTTGAAATTGATGAAAATGGGTAAAAATATGAAAACAAGATGATCACTCTCACTGTTGTTTACTTTCACTTTATATCTTTTCAAGTCGTTATAGTGAAAATGTTCGATGAATCTTGTGCATTAGAGTCTCGTAGGCCTCAGGCATCCATTCATAAGTCTCCTAAAGAAAAAAAAACGAAGAGACGAAAAAAAAAAGTGAACCAGAAATTACAGGCGTGGAAAATTGCTCATCTTGTAATTTAAGACTCCTTCATCAAGCGTCTCTGTCACAGCGAGCGTTGCCATGGCAACCGATGCAAATAACCATACTGAAGAAGATGATCGCAATTCAAAAGTGTGCGGATATGTTTACACGAGTGGATTTTCTTTTTTTTTTTCACTGGAATTTTTTTGTATTTTTTTGTAAAGTTCTTTTCCCTCTCGCCTTCTCAGACGATTATAAATGTAAGCAAATTTGTTTGTAACAAATTCTCGAGTCTCATAACAGCATTTTAATTGAATTCGCGTAATGAGAACCATTAGTATCAAATTCCGACTGATTGAGATCGATAATAAAATGAAGTGATCACAGCGACGAAATTCGAGAAAAGTTTCAATAGAAATTCGTATTTAAAAACAACTCAAAGGCAATATTTTTCGCGAAAGAATTTCTGAAAATATTAATTTTAAAATACCAATTTCTAAATTTAAATATCAATGGGAACATCAAAATTTCGATCAGCATTGGAATAGAATATGGAATGTTCTGTATCTCTTTCAATTCTGAAACCAATTTTTGATTCAACTGATTTATAAAAATCATTGTTCATTTCTTTGAAATTGATTTGCTTGTAAACTGATTAAAAATTCATTTTAAAACCATAAGGGCATCAGAAGTAGATAATTATTTTTTTTATGTTGTCAGGTCTTATTAACTATCGATGAATGCCAATACTAGGACCATTAATACTTTTAATTACTTCGTATCATATTAAATAAGCAGGTTATATAAATAAATATAACCTGTTTATTTAATAATATTGTTTCTATGAAGATTGGCTGTATCTTCATACAAACAATGATGTGTTTTTTTGTGTTGGCAAAAATAGATATATTGCTTTGGCGAAAAAAGCTTGTTCGGTTTTTTTTTCACGTAAGTTGGCTCTAGTAGCGCTTAGGTTTCTTTAACGTCATTCGACACCATTTTGTTAGATTGTATTGTGATAGTTGTCATATCAGCGAACATTTAAAATAAAAACGGATCAAAATTGGTAAGTTTTGTGTGGCCAATTTAATATTGAAGATGGAAGACAACAAGATTTTTTCTTTGATGACCAGGCAAAAACTGTTACAGCAAGGCTGAGAAGTTCTGATTCATCCGCCCTATTCACCAGACATTGCACCTTCGGATTTCCATTGATTTGGGTCAGATTCTCTTAATGGAAAAAATTCAATTCCCTGGAAGACTCCAAAGACACCTGAAACATTTTTTTGCTCAAAAAGATAAAAAGTTTTGGGAAGATGGAATTATGAAGTTGCCTGAAAGATGGCAGACGGTAGTGGAACAAACCGTTGAAGACGTTGTTCAATAAAATCATTGGTGACAATGAAAAATGTATCTTTTATTTTTATTTAAAAACCGAACGAACTTTGTGGCCAACTTAATATATAATTACAGTGATTTTTTTTTTTGCAAAACTGAATGAATAGATAATGGAAAGTTAATATAGTCTTGTAACATATAATAAAAGAAGGAGTAAGAAAAAAAAAGATACATTTAATATTCATTAGAAAAATAAAAAAAGAAACATACAAATTTTTCTAAAAAAATTTTTTTTAGAAATATCCCATACTGAAATTATTCTTGTTATCTTTGACATATAAGACAAATTACGTATCTACCTAAGAATAGCTAATATTGTGTTTTAGTGCCATTAAGACACTCTGGCTAATTAGGGAGTTTAATTAAACATTGAACGTTTTCCTTAATCAAAAGTTTAGTAAAAGTAAGAAAATATTTGTTTAAATGAAGTGAAAAATTGATAAATGAAGATTTATTAAGATTTCTCTTCCTTCAACCATTTGGTTTTCCTATTCATGGTACATCAATCAAAATCTTAAGAGTTTTCCTTAAATAATCTAAACCTAGCTCTAAAATTTTATTTTCTGGCTAACACTATAAGGATGTAATGTTTACAATTTTAAACTCATATCCATCTGTCTGGTCTGTCTCTTCATCCATCTAACTCAAAAACTATACATATAAAATTGCAAACTATTTTTCTTTTAAATCCTTTTCTTCATATTAAAGGGCGTTACAAGCATTCGACTAAACCTAGAAGCTTTTTGAGAGCAACTATGCAAGAATAAATAGAAGTGTTCAAAGTCGCCTACATGAACTTGAATTCATTTGAAAGAAACTTTGGGGACATTTCAGACCATCCACGAGTCTTAGTTAGTGCGCCATATGGACCATTTGTCGATGTGTTAACACCGTCTTATCGATGTGTAGGCGTCTTTTGTGCCATATGGTGGACGTCTTCTTTTTTCTATTGTTGTTGTGACTACGATCTGACTTCACAGCGCCGTAAACTCAGCATTGATTATCTGACCATGTGGAAATCAACATAAATGCGATCATTTACGACCCAAAACACTCGAGTCGTTATCTTTGCAGCTTATGGGTTATGGTTTGATGTAGGTGAAGTTTGAGCACCATTCATAAACCCGCAACAGACGCCATTCGAGACCACAGCCACGACTGCATCTGGGAAAGTCACAACGAAAAACAAAAGAATGGGCCACTTTGATTCAAGCCTTCTCATTCTGGCATCCAGTGAGAAATAAACTATTGTCTATGAAATATAACCGCTTCAAAAGTTACTATAGAACTGTTTGGAGTATTTTCTTTAGACCACAAAATACGCTAATCATAAATTCTTATTCCGAATTATTAAGTTTAAAAGTGAAAGGTTCATGACAGATTCCCTCTTCACAATTTACAGTTCTTTAAAACTGATTAAAATAAAAAACCTTCAATCCGGTTCCTTTTAAGTAAATTAAAGCGCGATCAAATTTCAAAGATTTCCGATGTATTTTTAGATATCAAAAGAAACCCACTCTATTGTTTCGTTTCAAATGTGGTTTATGGGAATTAATATCATCTTTTCGCAGAAAGTTCTCCGGAAGATCTACACAGAGGGACATTTTGAAATAGATATGGTCTAATGTTCATAAATATGTAAATGTCAAGATCATCTTTCATTTTTTTCAGTTTTCAGAATTAATAAGATTAGCAGACACACGGACAGATTGACTTTGTGAACCTTTCTGTCCTTAAGAAAACAGTAAAAAAATAATTGTTCATACAATTATTTCTTTCTTAATTTATTTCGTTCAGGGTTATAAATCTCCCTGAAATCTCTCTTCTTTTCTCTCTTCCCATTCTTTCTTTTTATTATTCAAGTGATAAGATAAGATGGTGTTTCTATTTAAATTTTTAATTTTCTTGTTAATGAATTAATATTAAGTTTATGATAGAAAATATTAATAGGAATCATTTTTCAAGAATTAATAAAAAGAGGAATGAGTAAATTTACCTCCAATTTTTTTTGAATTTGAATTTCCTCCACGGCTAATGTTCAATTGTTTGATTTGCTGAAAAACTCCGCCTGTGCTGTGGCTTCCCTGCAGAACTTTCTCCCCCTGTCAATATAAATAGATGGAATTGACCCAATTTTTTTTATTTCCTTTTAGACTATAAATATGATTCTTCCGTTTCCAAAATATGAAAAGTCATCTTCAAAATATTTTTTCTCTTCTGCTGTTGTCGTTATTCAGAAAGATCTGAGTAGAGACAATAAATTAATTCAGTTAGATCTGCTTTGATTGTTTCCTACTAACAGATTTCGTTTCCCAAAAAAAATATATATTTCTCTATTTTTATCTTATCTCTTAGTGTTTTCATATTATAATGAATTTTTTTATTGATTATTTTGCAGTTTATCAATTCACACTTACAATTACGACGTAAAAAAATGATTTTTTTTTTTAATTTGATACTAAAATTTAAAGTAAAATTAAAATAGTGTATTTATTTACTATAAATATTTTATTAATTTAAACAATTTTTAACAAACAGTAGTTAAAAAAAAGCCTTTATTATACCGGAGAAAAAAATAAGGAAAATATAAACTTTATTATTTTTAAGAATAATGTTATATTAAATAACAATAAAACATTTTAATAAATATTTCTAAAGTTTATATAAAAAATTATGTCATTTACTTAATTTTATATATAAAACATTCAGAATGTAAACCATGATTACATAAAGTATAAATATAAAATATAAAATATAAATTTTAAATTAGTAATTAACAGTCGATTTGTTTAATACTGAAAGGCAATTTCGGATTAATCCAACTAATCATGTTTAACTTATCATATTTACAACTGTCATCTTCCCTAAGTATGAGCGAAGACCCTCTTTTATTTTTATTTTACAGAAATAAGAAAATCCTTCCAAAGCAAAATTAACTATCAAACTTTTTTAACTGTTCAATGACGACAATAATTAAAAAGTATTTTTAGTCTTCATAAATAAATGTTTGCAATATTGGCGAAACGCTGTCAAAATATGTCTGTGTATGTCTTTGTGTCTCGTGTGTTTGTGTTCGACGGATCTTCTACAAACTTGTCTTGCAATTTTCTAGATAAGAGACAATGCAAATTTTGTATTTAAAAATTTTTTTATTCTCGTCAATAAATTTGATCTTGTCGAATTGACAAATATTATATATACAAATATGGGGGTAATTGACAAATATTCGTAGTCGTATATTCGTAATCCGTTTAGTAATCCTCCTACCCATGTTTTGATAGGATTAAAATAAACTAGATTTATCCATTTAACTAAGTAATGAAGTTCTAAATAACTCCATTTCTTTTTACGGAAATTGGAAATTTATGCTGCATTTGTTTGTATCTATTTTAATTTTTTAAAAATGGCACCGTTTCGTTTGTATTGTCTTTATGACTTTAAAAATAACCGTAACATGTTATGTACAGTAGACCTTAAGTTCTTTCAGTTGTTTAAGTTATTTCTTGTTTCTACAGTTCATTAAATCGAATATTACGTCTTTGTATAAATTCTTATATTCTTTGTATAACACGCTTTTATCTATTTCTGTTTTATTTAACAAAAGGTCTAAGCACAGCTTTATTTATATCCGTCTAAATACTACTTGAATAAGACTTTTCTATTTCGCTGTGGAGATTCACTTTAAGATTTCAGACCCGAAGAAAATGAAATGTATTTAAATGGAAGATAAGGAACGTGAATCCTTCTAGCCCCAAGGCCTGGCGTCTGTAGGACTGAGCTCGAGCGGAACAGATGGCGCTATTGCCATTTCATTGGAAGCCACGGTGGGCCTTTCAAGGTGACGCACTTTCTTTTCCTCCACGGGCAAGTCATTATCAAACCAGAACTTTCTCCACTTACCAATTTTAACCTCAGAAAGTTTCTAAAAATCAGTAAATAGATCTTCTTAAAAATTGGTATGCTTATTTACTGATATCAGTCAATGCTTCATCAACGTTATTTGGTTGACTTTCAAGTTCTTTACTTTAATTTCAGTTTCAGTTAGGCTTAACGTATAGTATAATATCTTCGTTGAATATTTAATATTATTAGGACTAACACAATATCGTGTTTAAAGGTTGAGGGTTTGATTGATTATTCCAGACGCAGTCCTCCGTGTTTCCACATTTTCCCGGAGCCGAAGATGTTGTTCCTAAAATCTATTAAAACGATTCACTTAGACATTGTAATTTCGAATAACTTGAGGAATGGGATGTTATTCTGAATGAAGGATTCGGGTACCTCCCTCCCTCCCGGTTGGAAGCGAAATCTCTTATGATATTGCGGATACTTGAATGTTTTGTCTCTAAAAGGCCATCGTCAAATTCTTTTTTCCCCGTAATTGCAATCTCTTAATGCGGTGGGTTTTATTTTTTTAAATTCCTGAAAAAAAAATTAAAGTAACAATGGGTGAGACCAAGTGTTTACTAAATGACATCCTAGAACAGCTGATGTTCTAGGATGATCACGCTAATATGGCGATCATCAGCTAGGAGTAGTCACCAGTAAACAACGAGGTCTCGATACACAGGTCAATAAGAAATAACGTCGGAATCTATGTGGAACCTGCAAAGCTTAAAAAAAAAGAAAAAAAAAAAAAAGAAAAGAAAATATAAAAAGAGAGACTGTTTTTTGTGCTTAAATTTTCCTGCGAGAGTTTAAGAAGATTCAACATTGGCTCCACAGTTATAAACAGGACAGACAGACAGACTGATTGAGTTTTTGAATTTCACGTATCTAAGAACAGTTCCTAAAAAACGGTTGTTTCTTTCAAGAATAATGTTTCGAAAAAAAAGCGAAGATTCTGTTACATAACTTAATCAATGAATTCTTTTTTTAATTTTTTTTTTATGAAACTTGGTTCTTGTGGTGAATTTAAAAAAAAGAAAACCGAAAATTGATCTTTGAGCAATAAAACGCCTCAAACATTTGATAGTCGTCCACTCCTTTGTGATAGTAAGATTTTATGATATATTATAAAAATAGTTCGGCTATTTTTATTTTTAGAAAATAAGTTTGCTGATTAATACAAAATTGATAAACTTAATTTAAGTTCGCTGTTAAAGTATCGTCACCATTGAAATAACATCCAATTTTATTTGGTTTTTATTTATTTTATTTTGTCTTATTTTCTCATTTATTTATTTTTACTGCGTCGACAAATTATAAATAACCTTATGTACAATTTGGCTATTAAATTTTATTAAATTAATACTAAGTGAACTAAAATGAAGTAAAGGAAAAAAGTAAGAATTTCTGAAAGAACTGTAGGCCTACTTGCTTTAAAATGTTTCAGTTACATTGTGCTTTTACGCGTATCAATAATCGAGTATTAAATTAGCAAATAATCTTCGCGTATTAAAACGAAACGTATGTTTAGTAGCAATGCGAACACTATCTTAAAATCTTCCATTTTCTGGCGATTTATTTGAAATCATGAATGTGATTTGATTTCTCCATTCAGTCAATCACATCAAAACACGCTCAGAGTGAATTGAATAAACTTAGTAGTAGGCTTATGAGATATCGATAGAAATTCATTGTTTTACTTTTATTTTTTTTTAAGTTAATTTGTCACATTCACGTGCAAATTTCTGAACAGGGACCCACACAAAAAAAGTTCAAATGTAAAAATTAGACAGGTGAATATGTTTGGCTCGTTTCATGGAGATCCAAAAATGTGTGAAACACATAGACCTTGACTTTTTTAAACAATTTTATAATTCTACGTAAACCAAAAGTTTTTTTCTTATTTTATTGTTAATACTTAGTCTGTTTTTTAGAATAATTCTTTGAAAGTAAATAAGAATCTAAAATAAAAATCCCTTCATCTTTTAATGAAATTTAAATCAAATTCTCGCTGCTTCTTTTAAATGTCATTGATTGTAATTTAAATCGCCAATTATTCATGAACCTGAATTTTCAAAATTCCAAATATTTACTAAATATTGAATGAAATGAAAAACTTGACCGTTAGAAGCTTTAGGCAATTTTCTATTTATTTTTCCGAATATTTATTAAGCCGATCAATTGAATCTAATTAAATCCCATTAGTTTAATTTGGCTAATGAAAGTCACAATAGATAAACAGTTACACAATCTGTTGCTCAGGGCGATTATTACGTCATTTCAGCAGACAGATAAACAGACAGAGAGATCATACGTATGCGAAATAATTGATTTTCTAATCTAAACCAAAAAAAATTCCTAAAGAATCTGAAACCTTGAATCTACAAAATGTTGCTTTTTTTTCCTCTACCGACAAAAAAGACTTTTCCATTTTCTAAAAAAAAAATAAAAGAATTACCTTCCCATTACTTACTATAAGTTCAGTTTTAATTTTAACGTCAAATAATGATTATGAATTCCTTAAATATTGATTGAAATCCTCTGTTTCGAATAAAATGCTTTTTTAATGAGAATACAAATAAAACTGATGCTAATTTCTAAGCAACGGATTGTAAAATGTAAAACATTATTACATCGATTGGTAAATGAGCATTCCAAGTTACAGGAAGATCCATTCGGGGCGTAGAGACGAGTTTTATGAGTCTCCTATTCTTAGAGAAGAAGTCCTAGAGACTTATCTTTAGAAATGATGAGCTAAAGGGCAGAAATGATATTTTATAAACAAGTGATGAAATTGTAAGAGGAGCAAAGTTTAAGTTTTCTTTTTGTTTGATGCTTTGAGTGAAATAATTCTAACCAATTCTTTAGTGAATAAATTGGAGAAACCAAGGCGTAATTTTAATGGCTTTTTTTAATTTGTGGTTTCAATTAAATCACTTTTGAGTTAAGCCCCTTTAATTTTAAAATAATAATAATAATAATAATAATAATAATAATAATAATAATAATAATAATAAGCCCCCATGGACCCTACCTCCTCGCGGTGGGGGCGGGAACTACACTAGCTTTAGGGTAGGCTAAAGGGTCCAACCATTTATGATGAGAACACGTTCTAATATAGATCATGCTGCATCGGGTGTGGCGCAGGATAAAGTCACCCGCGTTCGGGGGTTAGGCAGAGGCCTCTGTTCGAAAAATATACTACAGTCTCCCGCAGGTGGTGGTGGAGAAAGTGGCACCCCATCCTGTAGTACGGCTACCACAATGCCCGGGCAACACCATCCAGCCCGAACAGTCGGAAGTGTTTCGTCTGTGTCAGAGCAGGCGACCACCAAGACTGGGAAACCACGCCAGCGCATCCGATGGTCACCACAGATGAACCAGGATCTTATGCGCGACTTCTTCACTGTTACAAAGTTAGGTACTCAACTAACAGGATACAGACAGGCACTATACCAAGCTTTCACCACACGCTATCCATCGTTAGGGCTTAGCGAACAGCGGGTAGCGGATCAGCGACGTTCAATTGTAGTAAACAATCTTATTCTCCCATGCATACTTGCACAAATTAAAGAAGAAGTCGCTGAATCCAACCACAGGACACCAAACCACACCCCACCAGAAGACACCATTATGGAAACATAGAAACAATCTCTACCCCTCAGTACACATGCCCCAATAATACAACTAATGAAATATTACGTGCAGCTCATGATCATTTCTACACTGCACTCGCACAATACACAGGCACAGACCCCACACTCAGGCCGCCACTCCCCAAAGTACACACATCAAAACAACTCGCCACAGTCTTATACCATCTCAACACACACACTATACCACAACACCTTGACAACATCCAAACATTAGAAGACATACATACAACACTCTACTGTGCCGCACAGGGAATCATTCGGGCACTTGGAATCAAACAACACAACATACCTCCCACTGCACGGACACAAGAATACATCCCCCCTTGGAGACGTCGCCTTGAGGGCCGCATCAGCGACCTTAGAGGAGACATAGCCAGGCTCACACAATACTGTGCAGGAAACAAAACAAAGAAACTTACGTCCCAGGTTAGAAAGATATTCAAGCACATAAATACTCGCCCTTCACATTCAAATCATCATAGCCAGGTTCAGGAACATCTCGACACACTAAAACAAAAACTCAGTGCACTTGCAAAAAGATTACAAAGATACAAATAGTGCACTCTGCGCAAACAACAGAACAACACTTTCCAATACAATGAGAAAAAATTCTACAGATCCCTTACATCTTCCTCTACTGCAACTAACACAAACACTCCCAACAGCGAGGCTTTACATGAATACTGGTCGTCTCTGTGGTCAAACCCTATCCCCCACAATGATAAAGCATCATGGATAACAGAGGAACAGCAACTCACTGAACACTTACCCTGCATGTCCTTCCATGAGATTACTCCCGCAGATATACAGACAGCACTAAAACATGCACACAACTGGAAGGCTCCTGGTGCAGACGGAGTCCAGAACTTCTGGATCAAGAGGTTCACGTCCCTGCATGGAAAACTAGCGCTTACACTCACTGACATAATCCAACACCCAGAACATATGCCTCGTTTCCTCACACAGGGTGTCACATACCTACAGAGCAAGAACACTGAAACAGCGCAACCTGCAAACTACCGCCCAATCACTTGCCTCCCCACACTTTACAAACTCCTCACCTCCTGCCTCGCAGACAAGATCTACACACACATCGAGACATATAACATTCTTTCCGAACAGCAGAAGGGCTGTCGCAGGAATTCCCAGGGTTGTAAGGAGCAACTCCTTATTGACTCTGTAATCCTGCGCCAGGCACGCGCGAAGAATAGGAGCTTACATATCGCTTACATCGATTACAAGAAGGCATTTGATTCTGTCCCTCATTCCTGGCTCCTACACACTCTTCATATCTACAAAATACACCCCAAGATCACGGCATTCTTAGCTGCCACGATGAAGAGTTGGAACACAACATTACACCTACGCACCTCTAACACCTCCATCACTACAGATCCCATTCCCATAAGGAGAGGTATTTTCCAGGGAGACTCCTTGAGTCCTCTTTGGTTCTGCCTCGCCTTGAATCCACTGAGCCATATACTAGATAACACAAAACACGGTTATAGGCTTACCACAGTCACTGTGACACCATATAAAATCACACACTTACTCTACATGGATGACATTAAACTCTATGCCACAAACAATGCACAACTTACTAATTTACTACAAGCCACCACACAGTTCACCAAAGACATTGGGATGGAATTTGGAATCGACAAGTGCCGCAAGTTACACATAACACGTGGGAAGACTTCGAATTTTGAGGGTTTTGAACTAGACCATGGGTTGGCCATCCAATCCATGGAAGAGGGAGAGACGTACAAGTACCTGGGCTTCCAGCAAGCGCGCATCGTTGACAACGCAAACATCAAAAATGCACTGAAGAACACATACCTTGCTCGAGTTCACAAAATCCTCAAAACACAACTCAACGCCAGAAATAAAATTAAAGCTATCAACACTTTCGCCGTACCCACAATAACATATTCGTTCGGCATAATTCCATGGACAAACACCGAACTCGAAGCACTACAACGCGCAACACGCACTACATTCACGAAACACAACATGCACCACCCCAAGTCCGCTACGGAAAGGATGACTCTTCCCCGCAAGGAGGGAGGCCGAGGACTCATCAACCTCATCACCCTACACGAAAAACAAGTACATACACTTAGGGAACATTTCCACCAAAGAGCAGAAGACTCCTCACTTCACTCAGCCATTGTCAAGGCTGACACACACCTCACACCCCTGAACCTCGAAAACTCTTCTCCAACAATCACCACCCCTGACACCCACACTCAGCAGCTGCGTGAATCATGGGCTCGTAAGGAACTCCATGGCAGACATCATCACGAACTCAGCCAGCCTCATGTCGACATGGAAGCGTCGAACAGATGGCTGACGAGTGGTGAGCTGTTTGGGGAGACCGAAGGGTTCATGATCGCAATACAGGACCAAGTCATCTCCACACGCAACTACAAGAAACACATTCTACACGATGCAAACACACATGACGACAAATGCAGGAAATGCCACACTACACATGAGACGATCGACCACATAATATCAGGCTGTCCCCTTCTCTCTCAAACAGACTACCTCCACCGA
>JAFIDM010003189.1:60713950-60734462 GCA_023159025.1 Thereuonema tuberculata | reverse complement strand
GTTGTGAGAAAGCAGTCGCACGTTGGGAGAATCCACATTTATCGGGTTGCTAGTTATTTTAAAAATGAACTTTTATTCTTTTTTTATTTCTGCATTTACTTTTTTTTTTTGGAAAAAAAGTCAGGGAATGAATTAAAAAAACAAACAATGAAAACAACTTACAATGCTCTTGCATTATCATTGTTGTCAGTGTGTTCGGCTTTTTACGTCAAGTTACTAACACTGATCAATTTTTTTTTCCTTCTAATTACTATTAATGATCACTCAAATATCAAATAGACATTTAAAGACATTAAAAAGCATAAAGTTGAAAAATATTTATTTTAAAATTAAAAGAATTTTTTAAAAGAATTTTTAAACAATGAATTTGGCCTGTAATTGATAGTTTAAACGTGGCTGATGTCACGTTCTCTGTTGTTAGATTGAGAAATTAATTCTTGTTTTGTATTATTTTTCGTTTTTAGGAAAGGGAGAGATCCCTTTCTAAGAAATTTATGTGTAAAGCATGTTTAAGGCTTTGAAATGTATAAATCGAAATATCGCCAAAGGTGTTTTGAGTATTTTTTCCAAGAAGTTGTAAGGTGTTATTAACGATCATATTTTAAAAAATTAATAAATTAGAAATCAAATCGTGTCTTTTTACTTAATAGTAAATGTGCGCTAAAGAAATAGGAATACTCATAATCACTGATTTATTTCAAGGATTTTTTTTTTATAATGAGATGAATTCTCAAAAAACATGAACTAACAATTTTTGATGAATTATCATCGAAAAACCTTTTAGAATGGAAATTACCACGTGTTTGCTTCAGTTTATCATCTAATGTATTGTAAATCTGTGTTTGTTTGTGTGATGAGTGTGGGCGGCAGGGAAGCCGAGCACTGCGACCGTTGGTCTATTGTGCTATCCCACGGAAATAAGGACAGACGGAGAGAAAGATTGAGAAAAAAAGATAAAAGAAATGCAGGGGAAACGGGAGAACCATGAGAAAACCTGCCTAGCATGGATCGTTCACCTTTACGAAACTCACAAGAGAACCGAACCCCGGTACTCAGAGATGAGAGGCCAATGTCTTAGTGACAACGCCAACCGAGCGGCCTTCTGTAAATCTAAATTGATAAAAAAGAAAAGAAAACAAGAATATCGAAGTTGATTATAAGTTTTCTATGTAATCTTATGTTTCTGGTTGTAGGAGAGATTTGGTTTTCTTTCTATGATCTTATATTGTTGTTCCTAATTTGCCGAGAAGAGGAGACTTTAAAACCACCATCTCTATAATTAAATATGGAAGATAATGAAAACAAAATTAAAATAAAAACATAAATACCGAAAGAAGACTGAATATCATCCAAGTTGTATGAAAAAGAAGCCACTTCTAAACCAAATGCAATAATAAATTGTAGCTCTATTCGCAAACAACTGAGATACATAGTCAAGAAGTAGTTTCTAAATCACGTTTGAGCGTCGCGATGTTGGTGTTAATAAAACGCGATTTTTCATTAGTGTCATCATCATTTTTATCGTGTATATATATATTTATATATATATATATAGTGTGTGTTCGCATAATTATCCCTTCCTCAATACATAAGACATTTTCAGCAAGCGAATGAATCTTCTTAAACCTTGACATGCACATTTACCGATACGATATCTTTTAATTGAAAAATTTGCCCTCTGGTCTCTATAAAGAAGTCCCTATAGATAAATATTAGGAGCGTAACGAAGTTATTATCAATATCTAATCATGCAAATTAATCCATTTATTAATACGTATTCGCTCGCGTTGTGATTTGTTTAAAATACAATTGGATTTAGGCAGCTTAAATAATTGCAGACTTAATCACTTTCAACAGAATTTGAAGAAATATGATTTTTCAGTTGATTTAATATTTTACAAAGACATTTCCTCTGAATTGTTTTCAGATAAATAGAGAACAATAGAAAAGTAACAGTAAAAAAAGGGAACAAGAACAAAACCAGCACATGAATAAATTAAAATTGCCTTTCTGTTTCAATTATGGGGAGGAGTTGGGAACGGCCGTTTCGTCCTTCCACGGACTCATCAGGCCAACCCCGCCTCCCCGATAAAAGAAACAGAAAGGCAAGATCACCATATGAAGGTCACAGCCACACCTCGGCGGGGTTGGGCTGATAAGTCCGTGGAAGGACGAAACGGCCGTCCCCAATTCCTCCCTATAATTGAAACAGAAAGACAATTTTAATTTATTCCATGTGCTGGTTTTGTTCTTGTTTCCTTTTTTTAATCAATTTGCACAGCACGTTAAATGCTTTATTTAGCTTAAATAGAAAAGTAACATTTTAGAAAAAAATACAAATAAACAACAAGGATTATGTTTTATTGTTTATATCTACAAATAGACCAAACGTTTACTAGATGACATCCCAGTACAGGTGTTTCTCGCTCATTAGCTGCGAGTAGCCACCGGTAAACAGCTCAACCCTTGTTCTTTATATATATTTTGAGCGTTCTTTGTTATTTTTAATGCTCTAATGAAATTCATTTGCAAATACTGGCGCATGAATTTCCCAATTTATTTTTTTATCGTGTATTTGCTGTTTCTGATTTTAATCTTGGAGGTGTCATTCCAAGATGTTTAAAATAGCCTTAAAGTTCTATGAGGAACTTTTCATTACTTTTGTTAGCATTCCCGCCCTTTGGTGATTATTTTACCATTTAGTGTTGTTCTTATTAATTTCATTGTAAGGTCCTTCTGTTCGTAGATGACTCAAGAGCATTTGTGTGAGTGAATGTGTGTATGTTTATGTGTCCTCCCTTTCTTTTGAATTGAATGATAAATTTTGCAACTTGACCTGAATATTTACGAACAAGTGAAGTGTCTAACTTTGAAGCGTCTGCGTGGCTTCATCGAGAAATATTATTGGCATGAGAAAGTTTCCGCATTAGAAACGAAACATCGCTATCAAACAACGATATTAATCCATTTACAGATCCATGAATTTGCGCGCGGTTTTATTTGAAATTAGTAGGACTTAGACACATAAATTCTGTGTCTAAAAAATTTATACTATTTGCAGATAATTTAAAAGTATTATTTTTCACTTAAAAAAAAAAAAAAAAAAATTAAATTTTTTTTTAAGGAAAGTAAACGTTAAATTTTTTCAGGAGCTTCTTGTTATTTAGTTGTTCTTAGGGTAATTGTTATTATAAATGGCCTTTATTTATAGAATTAAAAATAATCACTGCCAATAGGAGTTAGACACTTTTTTAAAACATACTTCTTTAAAATGTGTAATGTTTTAGCGTTTTGGAACCAGTCCCATTTTCTCCCGGAAATTTCCGCATTCTGATTTGGTAATTATTGTTTTTCCTTTTTTTTTTAATCCACATTTAAAACGATTTAAAAGTCAGAGAAAGCTGACATTAATTCCTAACACTGCATATTTAGGACTGGTGCCAGACATTTTGAGCAACCGCCATGTTTTTTATTTTTTTTTGGCATCGTTTTGGAAGAAAAAGAAACTCATAATCTTTGTACAGAAAGGAAATCCCTGTTTCCTCCTTTGGAATATTTTTTATTTTGGTTTTTGACGGGAAAAGTGGAAAAATCGAAGCGACCTCCAGCCAAGGTCCCGCCATCCATTTAGGGCCGTGCCGTCTACTGGCCCAAATTGTTGTCGTTCCAGTGGGCGACCGTTTCGTAATGGTCCATTGAATTCTCTTTCCCAAGGCTCCTCTTGTTCTGTGATGGGCATCGAGTAAAAAAAAAGAAAAGATAAAGGCCACAGAAGTCATAAAAGCGGAAGTTCGACTGACACTTGTCAGGAATAGGTGGTTGGAAGAAATGGATCAACGCAGTTGAAAGGCGATTGTCTACTAACAAGGCTTCTACCTTACTTTCGTAACGCTCAGAAAAATCAGTCGGTACGCCTGTACGTCTATCCCCATATAATTTTTATACCGTAGGTCTTCTTGAAACTTGCCATCCACATTTATGGACAAAAGATGCGGTGTCTTTTGTTATTTCAAAACTTTTTAAAAAAAACTTTAAAATAACTTTTATTCACAGAAACGATGTTAGATTTTTTTTTTAATAGGAAATACTAACAGTATAATATTTAATCTAGCTGTAACACAGCAGCAACTAGATAACTTGCACCATAACGATGAACGGAAAAATGCACACTTATTAACTAGATTAAACTTGATTTAAACACACTAACTTGATCTAACATGTTCTTATTTAAATAACATTTAGTCATTTCATTAACACTTGGTAATATTTTCACTTGAGACATTTACTGACTGACTTATCAGAAATAACAATGTCTTACAACAAATACAGTCGTGTCTTTATATCTGCAATGTTCATGGAATGCAACTGTCGTCAAGATTCGAGCGTCGAATTCCATATTTCTTTTAAACACCATTAGGTCTTGCAACGATAAAACAAAAGATCCACTGGCCTTTTACTACTGATGCATAGCATAATAACCCGATGCAAACTGGCATCATCAAAAGTTTCTAAATTATCCTTTGCTTCTAAATTCGCATGACTGGAACACAGCTTTTAATATATACAAAATAAAACACTTCTATTCTCATTTTTTTGAACAAAAATGTCACCAGCACGAGTGTCTACGATGGCATTTTTCACATCTTCGATCGAATATTGCTACACAACAAACTCACGTCATAGGCTAACGTTCAACAAAACAAAAACACCTATAAAAAAAGATTAGAATCTAAACAGTGGACTGTTATTGATATCTATTAATCCTTTTAATGTCTGCATTACTTTATTATGATTAAAACTAATTGAATTTACAATAAACTTTGCAAGTATTGATCAACTGAATTATTTTTTTTTAAAGAAAATTGACAATTTGGACAGTTTTTATTCTGAAATTAAATTTTAAAAATATATTTTTTTTTACGATTCTAAGAAACAGAAAATTAGGAAAAAATAAAAAAAAAGATCAACATTTTAAAGAACGTATATATTTAGAAACTTCTTCTATCTCTGGCATTTTCTTGAAACACAGTCTTGATTTCTGTTAGATGACGGATTATTCAGTGTGTGGAGGTTGACGTCTGGCATCAGTTGAACTAAGAAGCGTTTACGGATTATGGTTTGGGTGCTAAAAAAAACCTCTGTAATTAAATAAGATACCTTAGTTACAGCTATTGATTTACAGAAGTTTTGGTTGCTTCGTAATCAAACGGCGATAACAATAAATAAATAAGGAAATTTAAATAAAGATGTCCCATTTATTTTTTTTCTTTGTAGTATCCTTATTTTACTTGAAATTACTGTGGGTGGTATTCTTAGACTGGAGAGCTTGTTGCATGCGGGGAAGCATCGGGCAGCTAATGTCACATTGGGAATGCCACCCACAATACGTCACTACTTTAAAAAAAAAATATGAAACAAGTCTGTAAGAGTAGAGGACCACCAGTACATTAGATTTTCCTTTTCAAACTTGTTAAAATGACATTTTGTCAGTGTTGAATTGAAATTTTCAACGAATCCTGTAAAGCATTGGGTTGTATTACGCTGTAGCTAACATCTAAAGCTCAATAGGAAAAAAACGATTAGCGTTTATATCTGTTCGTGATCACCAAAACTCTACGGCAGTTGGAGGCTATCTGACCTAGAAAGCTGAAATTTTTAAAGATATAAGGAAGATCCTTTTGGTATATATCCGATCGATAGATAAAGGATAGTGGTCAAACAAATAAATAAACCTTCCAATGTAAGCCACAAATTAAAAAGCTGCGATATTAAAGCATTTTGTTTTGATCGAAACTGAACTCAAAAAGAGCCGAAAACTATCAAACCATGTCCAAAGCAGTAAATGAGGATGTGCTTGCATAGAAATGACACCTAATTTCCTTTTGTTTTTAACTTTTTTGTTAGAGTAGTTAAAAGTTGCCATTCCAACTATATCATTTGTTTTTGGTGCTTTGCTAAGGTCTCCCAAGTGCTCTCACCAACAGAACACACTTATTCAATTCCATGGGGAGCGTCTCTTAGAAGCCAGGTGACCGTTAGATGGCATCTCGCGCAATAATTTCTGAAGGGGCCAATGACGAAGGCTCTTCATCAAAAGGGCTTTGATGTCCGACGCAGCTGTCGATAGCAATCAACGATCCGTCTGAATTACACCAGCTGCCATTTAACAAACCAAGTCGGTCGGAAGAAGCAGGCGATTCTGTTCATCAAGGCCCAATGACATTTTTATAAGTAAATTTAAATATAATTCAGAAATTAAGAACAACGGTTTTTTGAAAGAACCTGAAGACTATATTCCTTAAAGGAGCCCGACGTCTTTGTTTCTTAAAGACGTGAAAATAACTTAAAGGAAAGTCTCTTCATATTTCTAAACTATAAGATTTGCCAAATACTAACATTTTCTTCAAATTCTCCGTTTTCTGAAAATTAATTAAATTGCACATGCAATTAATTTTAATCCTATCACAGCACGGACAGATGACAATGAATTATTCAATTAATTAACATGCATTGTTAGGTAAACAGATTGTTTCGCTTGAAGCGCAAGTTTTCTTCGGGGAAACCACACTGGAAACATTTCTAGAAACACCACTAGAAACTTGAGTCGAGCAGAAAGTTTTCACTTCAAAATAGAATTAAACCCAAGAATGTATTTTTATATCGAAAGTAAAATAAAAAAAACAAACTTGTCTACTGCTCTCGTTAATAAGAGTATTTTCAATGAGGAAACAGTTGGATTTTATTCTCGAGCAAAACAGTCGAGTGATCACTTGTTTGCAAGACATTGGTTCCAAAAGGACTTGTATTTTTTTTTATTATTGGAACATAGAATACGAACAGTTACACTTACATGACATTCGAAAGTCTCACTTGGAAACCTTTTAATGAAGCTTTCATGTGAATTTTTTTTTTATGTTTTACGAAATGAAACATAAAAATGTAAAGCAGATAACAACAAAAAAGGAGACAGTTACCTAAAAGCTCAAGCAAAAGATTTAATGCAGTTTTATAAGTCAGAGATAATTTGTAATGGAGTTCTTATATAAAAAGCCTTCCTCAAGGATATAAATTGCTTTACTGCATTTTCAACTTTCCTTATCAAACTATGAGTGATGATTTGTTTCGAAGGTATGACAGCTTGTTCTAGTGCACAGACGTCGTTTTCATCCTCCATTTTGTAACAAAATGACATTCATTTCAAATCTATCCATTAAATGAATGACGGAAAGAAAAAGGACATTTTGATAATGAGTAACAGAATTTACTATAGGTTATTTGGGTATATTCCATATCTTCTGTATTGTGTCGCACTGAGCAATGATTTTCATTATCTGTGGCTAAGTAAGTTCCAAATAAAAAACGCTGGAACAATTCTTTTTCGAAAATTCAAAGAGCATTTAATTCCTTTGAATCTGACAGTGCCTTGTTTGCACGCACGTCACTTTGATGGCTTCCGATTCTTGAAATGCCTCAGGGTCTGTCCCAGAAGTGGAGACAGGTTTATTAGCTATAAATATGCAACTTCAATCACTAGAGCGTCTTATATCCCTCGCGAGAGTTCGGCTCATTGGAAATTCATGCAAGAATCGGACGCCAATTCAAGGAACCCGGTCGCCTTTTCAAAATACGGTATTAATCTTCGTAGATTCTATTTGATAGGGTAATAAAAATGACCTAAAAATGTCCCCAAAATGTAATGGAGATGATATTTAGAAAGATATAACAGCAAATATATAGATAGAAATAACTGAATAAATTGAAATATTATTCCGAATCATTACAACTCTTAACATGAACATCATATGTATTATTCATCTCATCACTTATTTGCAGAAATCGTTTCTTCAGCTAATCTCATAAAAAAGAGAAAAAAAAGGCAAGTAAAGGCCTTGATCGTGAAGATGTAGCAAATAGATATACTCCATTTCATACGCTGAACAAAAAATAATCGTGGAATTAAATTTATAAACATCGAAAGAAATATTAGTCTACACGAAGTTTTTACTATTCAAAGTATGATCTTCATTTTTCATAATTATCAAATGAAGCACTATCAAGCGAGCAATTCTTGTAAATTTTATCTTGAAAACGGGGCTACGGATTTTGAAGAAATAGGGGTGAATATATCGTTTTCGAGCAAGAAAGCGATTTAGCTAGTTCTCGACTTCGGAACACCCAATTTAGGGGGTAAATGAGTGATCTGAGATCTGGGTACCAGGTTATAGTCTAAAGTGTTCTTATTTTATTTTCGTTTTATTCTTTACAAATCCGAGTTCTGAGCGTTTTTTACATGTATTAAAGTAAATCATCAAAAATAACACATTAAACTTACATAAAATTCTCTTTATTACTTAACATCTTGCGATATTTCAAACTCCTTATCGGATATTCTTCTTCAAGCTTTTTACAAAGGGAAAAGAAACCATCTTTCTTCTTCCCAAATTAAAAATTTTTTAAATAGCATCCATGAATTATGTTTTTGTTATTGTTTATTTTAGAATTCGTGGATGTTGTTTTAAAATTTTTTAATTTGGGAAGAAGAAAAATGTAAAAAGCTTGAAGAAGAATGCCCGATAAGGAATTCGAAATATCGCAGTTGCAGTTGTTAAGTAATAAACAGAATTTTATGTATGTATTAAAGTAATAACTTTTAAAACTTTTTCCTTTCAATGTCGCGTGTATTCACGGTGGAGATGTCCATTTTCCCGAAAGTGGGTTAAATAACCAGTGTTCTTAGTTTAGTTTCGTTTTATTTCAGTACTTATAGTAAAAGTTAAGCTTTTTGCAATAATAGATAATGGGGAAAAAACCCTTGTGATTGGTTTCCATGTCTTTCTATTCTTGTCTATGATCAATCTATGGCATCTACTGAGCCCTAAGGTATTTCTTGAAAATAATTGCTTAGGGCTTCTTTTCCCTGTAGATATATTGATTTAGAACTCAAATTGTCCTTTTAAACTTCCATGCATTGTTTACCTGGCCACTTGACTGTTTTTGTATTTTGAAATTACAGGGAAGTTCGTTAAAGTTAAGTATTTTGATGTTGTCTGCCACGATTATTTCATTAAGTGTTTCAGTCGCCAGTGACGTCATCTTTTGTCGAGTTTAGCGCGAGGAATTGTTGGAGGATGTTTACAGAGATGTCGTCCGAGATCCTCTCATTTTGAAGAGCTTAAACGGATTAAAGCAAGAATAAGTTAATTTATGCTCCCTCTTCAAAATAAACTGGCCTCCTTGGAAACTGCTTCTTTTACTGCTTCAGTCATTTAATAGCGTCTTTACAAAACTGGCAAGGAAAATCATTAACGTATTCCTTTTTCTCGGCCCAAAAGAAAAGCGTTCCAAAAGAACTTAAACGCCTATTTTTCTTAAAATGTTTTTATTTACTATTTCAAAGCTAATGAAAATAACAGATATTTCTAATGAAAATTACAATATCTTCGGAAATACATCGTCAGATTTCCATTTGGTGAAAAATAGATTTATTTCTTGAGTTTTTACTTTTGTTACATCAATTTAGATCGCGAGGTTGACGTTTCGCTATGGCCTCTCACCTCTGGATATCTGGGTTCAGGTTCTCATGTGGATGATCCGCGCTGGGCAGGTTTTCTCGGGTTCTACCGATTCCCCTGCCACTTCTGCCACCATAGTCTTTCTCTCCATCTGTGGGTTAGTACAATCGACCTCCGGTCGCAGTGCTTGGCTTCACTGCCACCCAGCTCAACATACATCAATTTATTCAATTAATTTAAGTAAATAAAAAAAGATCACAACATTTAGAACGGAGTCTTCGAATTAAGTACGGAATTCTGTCTCTAAACAAAGTGATTTAAAACTGGGAAAGTAGAATTTAATTTAGATGGAAGACATCTATTGATTTTGATATAAATTTGAACAATAGGTAAGGAGTTATGTGGAAAAACACGAAAGTATGTTGTTAAAGTTACAACAATAATCAACAATAACTCAAAAATGACGTAAGCTGAAACTTAGAAAGCAGAAATTTCATTGGGCGGATGAAAATTATCAAATGTGAAAATCAATTTAAAAGAATTGTGATTTAAAACTACCAATAGGCAGTTATTGCGATAAGTTAATGTAAATTACTCGGAAAGATGTAAGTTTACTGGTAAATGAGATTAATTATTAACGGTAAATATGAATCCTATCTTGTTTTAAGGTTTCCTTTGAGTTTTTTAAGCATATTATTTTTTATTTTTTTCATATGGTACTTTTCTATGTCAAGCCTTTTCGAATGTGTGTTGCTAACGGCTATTTGGTCTTTCTTTGTAGATGACTGTTTGGAGACAGGCGGCTTACTGGCTTTCGTTCGCTTGATGAATGACCCGACCGTTGGGATAGTGATCGGCGCCGTGTCTCACCCAGTGTGCCAAGCAGCTGTAAGCCTCGCCGCTCTTCGACACAAACCTTTTCTCTCTTGGAGCTGCTCGGGACTGGCTTCTAACACCTCACACACTGACAACTTTGCCCGGACGGTGCCTCCTGCTTGGCACGTGGCTCGCGCTTTGGTGACGCTCATCCAGCACTTCCGTTGGAAATACTCTGTGGTGGTGACGACAGACGATGGCCAATGGCCGCCACTCGGCTACGAAATCGACATGGCTTTACGAGAAGAACGCTACATTGTCCGTCACTTCATCATCCTTCACCGACACGGATCCGTAAGTGAGGCTAAACAGAGGCTGGCTAGTATCGGACCTCTGGTCAAAGGTAAGTTATTTCTGATTAACCTCCTAAAAATGCAAGGTAGACAAAAAAAGTTCGATTTCAATTTCTGAGAAATAGAGACATACCTGAGATTAAGTTATCAACCAAATTAATACGTTTATGAGACCTCCTTTTCTCTATCTATTTTTTTAATTACAGTAGAAATTAGGAAGGTCTAGTGAGCATCAAAAATAAAAATAAAAATGAGATTTTAATAAATTATTCACTAACTGATTTGAAATTATTTGAAACATGTTAGTGTTAATCACTCTATTATATAAAAAAACTAATTTTTTTCTATGATACAAATTTGCGGTAAGTTAGTTAATTACTTATTTCACTTTACAATATTCAGAAACAAAATCTTACTGGAAATCCACAGTTCATTGCAATTAATAATTGGAAGTTATTTTCAAAACAAAATTTCATTTTTTTATTTATTTTTTTGTTCTAAAATCACACTTTATTAAATGAGAAGTTGTGTCATTCAAGTGAAAGTTGTATTACACTGTTGAATACCGAAAGGGATTTTTGTGTGCAATTGGTTTTTATTTGCTAATAGAACCTATTTACCATTACAAATATCCTCCCAAATAATCGACTAGCTTTTCTAGTATCTCTTCCGGCAAAAAAGTGTTCTTAAGATGTCGGAGATATTATTTACTAGAAGGAATAATACATTGAAAGACCTTTTAGGATTTTCAGAACAAGAGATTTCATTGAGAAATATAGGAAACTGCTTAAAACCAAATTATACGGTCCCCTTTTTCATCTAAGTTCTGATCACTGACTCCTTATCATTGAAGCTCTATGATCTTGTGATTTCCAGCTGTCACCAGTCCTGTTACTGAATTTAGAACTTGATCTAAAATTTAAGGAATTTCAATCAACGGTTATTAGTGAGCAACCAGTCAGGACCGGCGAAGCCGTGACGTACCACTGCACAAAGGAGTTTCCCCCTTTCATCCCACCATCAAACGAATCGACGCCATTTTTGCCACCGCTTCGATTGAATCCGATTAAGTGTCACAGTCAGACGGTTATCTTTCGAAAATAAAATAATATTTTTACTTAAATAAATTCATTCGATGCCAATAAAATAGCAGAAATAGCAGATGTCAATGTTTTAAAGATATTTTTTATTTTTTATTGAAGCTTCATCACGCTCGCAAAGGACTGTGGGAGGATTTGCCGCTGTTCGAAAACTTAAATCTTTTGCAGTCGAAATGCTCTCTGCTTTCGCTTAAATAGTGATATGCTAAAATACAACATACAATTATAATAATTTTGAACAATTGATAACTTGTTAAAAGTCATTTAACATTTTATGGCAACTGCGTTACCCAAATGCATCTGTAAATAGTAACAAAAGTTGAAATCGAAAGTTTAAGATCCCGTCGCTTATTGGTTCATGACTTTAAAAAGCAAAGACATGAAGCATTGCTTCCCATTCAGTGATCATTTGAGAATAAGATCAAATGATGGAAATATATCACCGGAAACATTGACTATTTCAGTGAAGCAAAACAATGACGAAAACAGTAGGACCGTGGGATTTGGCTAGTAAGATAAGTGCGCCAAATAAGGCCACGTAAACCATTAAGGCCAACTAATGGTTTCAAACAACTGGCGAGTATTTCCGCAAGGTGGATTCAAATCCTAGATCTAGTGAGTGTTAAGATACATCAACCCATTGTTTGGTTCTCAGTGAGCGTCAGTGCACAGAGGAAGAAAACTGTGACCCCATTTGATTTAGCTGATACTTAGACGTTTGATTTAAAGCTGTCTAACCATTTTTGAATGGATAGTTTTAATTTTTTTTTCTTTAGTAAACGATATTTTCATTCAAGCGCTTATTTCCGTAATTTAAAACTTTGAGCTGCTCCAGATTTTTTTAAAAAATAAACAATTCAGAGCTGGCCTTATTTGGAACTCCTATTTTGTTAGAAGACCGAAATTATTAACAACAAATAACTAAATACCAAAACTTTATAACAACAAATACCAAAGCTTTATATTTTCCTTTTCCCCACAAATCAAGTTGTAATTATGTTTAATTTAAAAAAACATCGGTTCAGCTACAATCAATTATCAGAGAATCAAACCTTAACATGGGCTTATTTGGCGAATAAACCTTATTAGTTAAATATCAGTGAATTTTGATAGCATTCACATCATCTAAATTGGTTGAGCTGCCAAAGTCCAGACAGTGATATTGCAGAGAAGTCAAATCTTCTGTATTTTTGAGCAATTGGGGTTTTTGAAAGTTCATAGCTTTGCTACTACGATTTTTAAATTTCATATTTTGACTTTTTTCAATGTTTTTTAATATTAGATATTTCGTATCAGTAAACTTTGTGGACATTCATGTAACTTTCTTTAAAATTTGACAGAAAGAGATAGGACTTCTCCAACCAATTTCTTAAAGAATTTTAAACCATCTGATATAATATCATCGCGGAATTTTAAAACCCTGAACCTAGCTACAAAGAAAGAGAGGATTCAGCAAAACCCTGCTACTTCAAGCCGCATTTGGGAACAGAAAATCATTTTAGATTATCTTTCTCTTTGCATTCTTACAATTTGCTGTTTTTCAGGAGTATGATTACGCGGGAGACGAAATTTCATCTGACCTTCTTTATGACCGTTTGTAATATTACCTTTTTCAGTATTAATAATAAAAAGCATTTTCTTGTTATAACTTGAATTATTTTTTGTATATAAAATAATGTAAGAAATAGTGGAATTGTCTCTAACACAGTGTTAGTATTTTAGAAAGACTGAAAAAAATATTAAAATTGAAAAAAAAAAAAAAAAAATGGTTGATATTCGATTAGTTTTGGAATTTCATGACAGAGAATCAAAATAGCTACAAAGCTTTATTTTCTACTCTTTTTAATGCTGGAAATGTAATCTTTCATTATCTTCTGAATGGAATTAGTTCGTGTTTTGGATGATATTTTGAAGCAGATTTAGTGACATATCTGTAAGATTCTTTCATGATAATTTACATTCTTGGATATCAAACATCCAGCAGTGTTGAAGTAATATGGTGTTTATAAGAAAGGATCCACCTCATAGTATTTTATGTATTCAGAACTTTACCTGACTTAATTTAATTTTAAATGTAATTTAGTGAAGTAATTAGATATAATATTATTAATTACAATTAATTATGTCATGAGTTCATTTAGCTTTCTGTTAAATGGATGACTATTTGAACTTTGTCCTTTAGACAGTCTCACCTCATACACTGTCTACTGTAGATTTTACAGAATTCTTTTTTATTTTACGGACTTTTTCTCAATCGAACAAAGGAAGTTTTTGTAAACTGAAAACCATTGATCTAAATTAACGTGCTTTTCCATTATCGCCTTTGGAAACAGAAGCTATCACATTTACAAATTACCTGCTACAAATGGTTTCCCAAGAACGAAATATAATAACACGAGCAAGGAAATGAATGTAATTTGTACTAGAGAAAAGACAGGCGATTTGTATTTGTAATATATTGGTAAAATTAATAAAACACGAATCGACCGCAATTTCAGAAATGATTTAGTCAGAGTGTGTATCAATATACAGCAGTATTTACATGTTGTGGCGTTGATGTCATTCAAAGTTCAAATAGAATTACGGAAAAACATTCGCAAAATAATAAGAATACATTTGATGTTAACGTGTGATTCAAATTACGAAATAAAATTATGGTTTGCTGTAAATTTGCTGCCGGTGCCTCAAGGAACACTTTCACTCATGAATTAAAGTGGAACAGGGAATATTAGTCGAACTAAAAGGGCATTTATTACTGATTTTGTCCTTTAGGAATACTTTGTTTATTTGTTTTTTGTTTTTTTTCCAAAGTGAATTAAGTAGGATTAATGACATGCATTCAAATGTAAACGGTAAAATACTTCGGAAATTAGAAAAAGTTACTGAAAGAATTAAAATCTACTTCCTTGGTATGATGCAGTTTTATTTTTCTTTGTTTTTAGTAAACGAAAAAACTACATATGTGTATTTTTACTGCTGTAAAATACAGATTTACAGATTTCACTAAAGTCGCCTAGAATCAATTAATTTTAATCCAATCAAGGAATGCGGAAATATAAAATGGTCTAGAAAATAGCTTGTCTCAGTGGATTGTTTCGCTTTTATTGTTTTCGTATGGAAATTTTTGTTCCTTCATCCATTAATTTCTCCACAGGAATTCACACATTAAGCTTTTTGAGATGGATCATAAATATGTAAATCAAATTTAAAGAAAAGTTCCCTTTACTGGTTCAAAAGTTAGTTGGAAACACAATGACACATGCATACATACACACAGAAAGATTGATTTTATGAGCCTAACTTTGCTTAACAAAGTAACTTAAAGAATAATAAAAGGAAAAGAATTAACAACGTTTCTGTCGTTAGTAACTCAATGGAAGTTGACTAATTTAAAACTTATTTCTTGGTATTTAGTTAGATTTCAGTGGACTATTGTTTGATAGCAAAGTGTCAAATATAGATGCTTTCTTTCTGTTACTTTACTACAACGATGGATTTTAATACACTGGTCATTGTTGCACAACCTAATACAAAGAAAACATTCGTCATGATTTTATAGAGCAATCTCAAGCGGACTCACAAAACAAAGTTCACTGCAGAAGATGTCTATTAGACAATGTTTGTGTCTATCTGCAATATTATTCACGTACAGGGGATAGGTTAAGATGGTTAACGTGTGTGAAAATATAAGTAATATGAGTATTGGATAATAAAAACGACACTCATACTTTAGCAAAGAAATGATATATTCCACATTTATAACATATATAAAGAATACATTACAAAAACAGGACAGTTTCGTCCGGCAGTGGACGGCTCAGGACTTCATCAGCTAAGTTATAAATGACAAGGAAAGGGACTTAGAATTCTAAATTATTGATTCTCTATTTTATCATTCATTAAATCCTTTTAAATAATAATACCAATCATAAATTCTCAATATACGAATACTTTTGAAATCTCTCCCTCCTCAATTACCGAATTTCCCTATGACTATCACGACTGTTGTCCGTAAGAACAGGCTGTCGGAAGACCGGAATGTTTCCAACTGTATTTTTTATTTTATTTTATTCGGATCATTGACAGCTGATCTCTCTTTAACTCTTTCAGAAGCTCGAAGTAATCCTCGTTTGCCTGAAGCAATCCGTTGTCACTTTGCTAGACTTAATGATGTGTTTATTAATGTCACAGATGGCGAACGAAGACGTAAAAGAAACGCTTGTTTCTCAAGTGGATTAACGTCTCTTGTACATTACAAAAAAAAGAGTATTACTCAAAGATTTATGACTGAGTATCATACTTAAATACATTGTATCGTTTTACAGGAGTAATGTTTCATGGTGTCAGAAAGTAGCAGCTACACCGTCAATAGATCACATTAATCTTTACTGGCTAAATTGAAGTTGATATTTTAATGGTCTGTGACTGACATTCGTGAAGTTTAAGATATAAATTAAACGGTTCCTTGGTTTTTTATAAAAGTAAATTAGTTTTTAATTTTCTGAGCGTTTTAGTCTCTTTTTTATGTTCAGACGGGATTAGAAAAGTGGTCCTACTTTTCTTATCTCGCTACAAATTAAAATTAGAATTAAAATAGTTGTAAAAAACAGTTTCAGTTGAAAGAACCTGTCTGGAATAATTTCATTCAAGGAAAGCGTTTATTAATAAAAAAAGATTCGCAATGATTTTCAACCAATTGGTTCTTTTTTATATAATTTATTCTTATTTATTCTATCTATTCTAATAAGTTCTTTTTTAAATTGAATAGTTTAAGGATAGTGCTTGTATTCTACATATAATGAATTTATAAATATTACGGAGATTTTACGTTGTACTGATTTCAACACTTAAAAAAAACATAGTTTCAGGAAAATAGATTTCATGTCTTTTCAAAACTTCTTGTTTCTTTTAATGTTTAGCTGTTTTTTCAGAAGTAAAAATTTTTTTTTGTATTTCATTTTAAAAAGTGTGCTTAGAAACAAAGATTATTTGAAAATGTTTTGTGTAAACATCCTTTGGGTTTCTGATTGATTGAGATTTTAGAAATTAAGTCTTTCTTATATTCGTCCATAATCTCAAAAGCTAAGTACAGTATTTTAGAATGCCGAAATTTTAGTATTTTGTTCATTCTGTCAAATATCAAGCCCTTCCAGCATAGCCTAATGGTCTGTATCTATTCCCTAAGATAAAGCGAGTCTCCGAGATCGGAGGACGCCAAAGGAGCTACAGCAGAAACACTTTTTATAATCATCAAATATCAGGTGACTATATTAAAGCTTGATTCGTTTGAGATCTGTGGGTTATTCAGATTGATAGTCATATCAACTCCAAACTACTCAAATTCTACATAGTTCAAGTAAGACGCAAAGATGAGGAGCTCAATAACACAAAACAACTTTTAGCAAAGTCTCGTTAAAACAATTTTATTAATCGACAATTATTTATTTAAAAATAGTATAAAATGTACTGAAAAACTTAACTTTCCAGTGGTGTGCTTGAATAACTGTTACTTTGTATTCGATTATTCTGCTGTTGGCTTGTATTCTTTTTAATTTTAACTTTATTAATACGATCAAAAAAAGTAGTCAAATTTCAAACCAAAGAAAATCTCATCTTCACAAATGACAGCTCTTTGACTCCTTATCGGCTGTCGTCAGTTTTATCATACGGAAATATTTTATGATAAATGTTCGGATTTTTATTTCATTTATTCGCCTACATCTCAGTTTCATTTGGATACCAAGATGAAAAATTGGTACATGGATTTGATGTTTCATTTTTACATTGATTTGACTGTTCTTTTTTCTTTTCAAGTGCCGTTGATTTTAAACCTTTCTTCCTGTGTTTTCTATTCTGCAGCAGGGGATGGACCAATCATCTTCTCTCCTTGACTTTTCTTCCACAATGAAACTGGCGCCTAAAGTGAGTCTTCCATTGAACACTCATTGCTTCATCGATCCGAATCGGTTTTTCTCGGTTTGTGCCAACCATAGTAACTGAATCTATTTTTAGTAACGTGGCCATGAGAATGCGGCCGCCTCCCATTATACCAGTGCTGTTTCCCGCTTCCGCAAGCCGAAATAAAACCTCCCACTCGTTTGGTCACTGTGTCCCGTGGACGTCATTCGGCGATCAATGGCAGCAGCAACGATCTGATTGGCAGATGCCCGGGAAGTCTGGACATGTGGAGCGAGCGCCACGGTTGAGCGACCATCCCAGAGAAGTCAGTGACTGTGGAATAAGAGAATTGAATTGATCAGCTTTTAATATACAGCCATTACGTTTCAGTGGACTCTCCCAAAAGAAAAGAACACTCACCCATATTAATGGAAAAATGATTGACAAGAAGGGATGCCAATATAGAGAGAGTTATTGCTAAAATTGAAAAATCAACTATTCAATCAAATTGCAGCTCATACAGTGGTGGTCAGAATTATAAGGACAACTGAAAATTGCACAGAAAAAAATTATTTTTTTATATATAAAAATTATTATATAAAAATTATTAATTAATTATAAAATGCAAAATATGAATGTTTTGCCATATTTAACAAAAAATGTCATTGTAAAAACTGGACAAAATTATAAGGACAATGAATGTTTTGGCCTGAAACACACTAATAATTAATAATCTCCCCCTTCTTCTCAATCAATTTTATCAGTCTTGATGTCATAGTTTGACAGTTCCTTCAGAATGTTTTTGGAAATTTTTTTCCAAGCTTTTTCGTTGGAGGACATAAGTTCTTGCTTATTTTGATATTGACTTTTTTTCCAAGCTTTTTCGTTGGAGGACATAAGTTCTTGCTTATTTTGATATTGAATACCATTTTTGTATACTTCGTGTGCCAGAATACCCCAAAGATTTTCCATTGGATTTAGATCTGGGCTTCTGGCCGGCAAGTCAAGTAGTTTCACAAAATTAGCATCAAACCATGCTTTCGAAGTTTGAGAAACGTATACTGAGGCATTGTCATGCTGGAACAAAAAGTCTCCACTCGTAATTAACGGTGCTTCTGGTAAAAGATTATTGCCCAATAAATAAACATAACTCTCTGAATTCATTTGGCCCTGCACAAAAACTATTGGAGTAGTTCCGCCAGTTGCGAAACCTCCCCAGACCATTACTGAGCCATCTTTAAATCTATGCTTTGCGAAAATTTCTTTTTCTTTACGGAGATCATACCAGAAGTAGCGAAAACCATCTGGTCCATCCAAATTAAACTTTTTCTCATCGGAAAAGATAACATCATCGCACTTCTTTTTCCATAGTAATGCATTTTTTGGCAAACTCCATCCTCAGTCTCTTATGAACTTTTGTAAGAGGCGGTCGTGACATAAGGTTTCCATAACGAACCTTTTTTTCTTTTTGTAAAACATGTCGAACAGTTCGAACACTGCATCGTAAGTTTAATTCACGTTTAATTTCCGTTGATGTTTGTTTTGTGGAGCAACCTCGTCTTATTATCATTCTTTTCACACGCACAGAAACAGCAGATGGCCTACCTGTCCGTCTTTGTCGTCTATATTTTTCGGGATTTTTAAGAAAATTATAAATAACCGTTCTCGATCTATTCAGCTTTGTCGAAATTTGATGAACAGTAAGTCCTGAACTTTTAAAAGCAACCACTTTCCCTTTCTAAAACTCCGAAAGTTTCGTACCTAGTGGCATGACTGAAAAAATAGAATACGACGTTCGCAATCTTTTACTATGCATTTATATCGTCTGGGAGTGCCGTGTGCAGAACAAAAAACATGCAAATTTTGCTTTTTAGAACACACAAATAGCATTGTCCTTATAATTTTGTCCATATCACAGGGCTGTCTAAATCAAAAATACATTTAATGAATATGAATTTCCCATATATTTCCATAAAAACTAATAAAAAATGTTGCATTTATCGTTGGTTTCCAGCCATAAAATTTGCATAATTTTCAGGCCAACTGTAACCAAGTTTGGCGATTTTTTTTCCCTTGTCCTTATAATTTTGACCACCACTGTATGTTGCATGTTAAAAGCAAAACAAAAGTTTGGGTGCCAACTAAACGGCCAAGCCATACTTTTTGACCAAGATATAAGGTTTTTAGAGTTAGGGCTTGTAGAGTTAGGCCTCGTAGAGTTAGGGGCTTGGCTCTACGTGAGATCTCATATCTTTTTAACAGTGAAAGCATTATGAGCATGTGAGTCTTGGCAACTTATTTACACGAAGTGTTTTGGGTGGGATTTCATTTCTTTTTGTAGGATGAGATCTGATAACTTTTTAACAGTGAAAGCGTTATGAGCATGCGAGTCTTGGCAACCCCTTATTTTACATGAAATGTTTTGGTTGGGATTTCATTTCTTTTTGTAAGATGAGATCTGATAACTTTTTAACAGTGAAAGCGTTATGAGCATGTGAGTCTTGGCAACTTATTTTACATGAAATGTTTTGGGTGGGATTATCTATTACAACTAAATTTAGTTTTAAGATTATTTAAAAAATGGATTTTTTTTCAATACCCTACTTTTCTGTTTTTCTATTGGTCAACTTGTATATACAAGCTGTTTGCACTTTTGTAAGAAATCACATTATTACACAGTATTATTTAGGCCGAAGCATTGAGGGTACGACGCATTTCAGATCTTAATAAAATCCAAAGTATAAAAGCTAGATAAATGAAACTTAGCGTATTTCATTTGTATGGTAACTGCATCTTATCCTGAAAATTTGAGCTCTCTAGTATTATCCAGGCC
>JAFIDM010003189.1:60689183-60713940 GCA_023159025.1 Thereuonema tuberculata | reverse complement strand
CATCTTATCCTGAAAATTTGAGCTCTCTAGTATTATCCAGGCCGAAGGTATGAGGGTTCGAAAATACGACGAAACACTTCCAGTAAAGGTACGTAGTGCCCTTCCTGCCTTCGGCTCGTCGTCTTGGCGGGTCACTGCCGTGCCCCCAGATTAAAGTTCACATTTTACTAGTACTTAAAGAGTTGGTAATATTATGAGGACAATTATTATTAAGTCAATAAATAACTTACCCTTTGATAACATTTACCAACCATTACAATTTTAACTTCCAAAGATCAATACTTATTTCGTAATAATTATGATTTAAAGAAACGTATGTTCGAGATTTCTTTTTTTTTGCTCTTACTTCTTTACTTTGTTAATGAACAAAATATAACAGAGATTTTCCTTTAGTTTAAATCAACGTTAGTATTTCAGTTTCATAGGTTAGGTTTTGGACTTCTTTTGATCACATAGTGACTATTTGAAAAACCTTTTTTTTTTTTTTTTTTTTTACATTAAGGGAAATGATATTAGACCAAACCTAAAAACAGCGACAAATAAATGAAGTAGTAGGTAATGAAATCTCACAGATCCATGATAGATTGTACGGAGGCAAGTTTAAAATAAGAAATGAAGAAAATAGTATTTGAACGGAAGTTAAAAGGAATTAACAGAAAATCAGTATAAATGAAAGAATACCTAAAAAGAAAATAGAAGACAGAAGAATAATCATCATCATCAGTGTTCTGTCGTAGACAGGTCCAATGGCAAGCAGCAAATAAGGTCAGCAATGTCTCTTCCTCCAAGTTGTTCTATTTCTTGCCTCCTCTTTCAGGCCTTGATATCCCCTTGTAACCAATAGGCCATCCAGGATCATTTTTCTCTTTCTTCCTCTTGGTCTCTTTCCCTCAATCTTCCCCTCCAATACTTCCTTCATGAGATTTTCACCTCTCAGCACATGACCAATCCAGTTCTTTTTTCTTCTTCTAATGTTCTTTAATAAACTTCTCTCTTCCCCAATTTTTTCGAGAACTTTGTCATTAGTCACCTTGTCTGTCCATTTAATTTTCTCCATCCTCCTCCAGAGCCACATTTCAAATGCTTCTAGCATCCCAACATCTCTCTTTCTCAGAGTCCAAGTTTCTGAACCATACAAGGATATACTCCAAATTAACATTTTGTAAGTCTTTTTCTTAAATCAATGTCCATCTGATTTGTGAACAAGTTTTTTCTGTTATAGAATGCAAATTTACCCTTACGAATTCGATCTCTAATATCTAAGTTACATCTGCCGTCTTCCTGTATTATGCTTCCCAAATATATGTATTGCTTGACCTGTTCCACCTTTTCTCCATTTAATTTAATACATACATTTTCAGCATTTCTGGCAACTCGCAGCACTTTTGTATTCTTGGCGTTGATTTCCATTCCAAATTTAAGACAGGCTTCATTAAATCTTTTCTAATAGAAGAATAATAAGGAACTTAAGAAACGACAAACTCGTAGACTAAGGACATTAAAGGAATGCCAGAATAACTCAAAGAGTTGTAGAAGAAGGAGATACCATTGCGGGAAGTTTCAAATTTGATTTAATTCTTATCGAGAAGCGCAGCAGCATCTCTGGTTCTGTCCAGGAAAGTTGAGGACTGGTAAATTAAAAAGGAAAAAAAAAACCTACTTGGATAAAAACATCATATCCTGAACTTCGCTGTCAAACAGAGGATTACCATCAACTGTTGATAATCCTGTTCCTAGGTTTCAGTGGAAAAACAAACAAAGAATCTTTCTAAAAAATAAAGACTAAGTAAGGAAATAATACCGGGGCAAAAAATTATATCTGAAAAAAATTCGGGATATTAAGTTATTAATTTAGTAAGTTAATTGAACATTTGTTCTAATTGTACCGAAATATCATTTCGATGCTGAACAGAAAAGTGTAGGCAGTTTTTTTCCCTTCATTTCGTCAACTCAAATCAAGCTTCGCAAATAAACAAAAATCGGATTGTAGTATGTTTGCTTTGCTGTTTACTTCGACCAGATGACGTTTGGATATTGGGATATTATCAAGTAAATTGAC
Source organism: Thereuonema tuberculata (assembly GCA_023159025.1). Lineage (NCBI taxonomy): Eukaryota > Metazoa > Arthropoda > Chilopoda > Scutigeromorpha > Scutigeridae > Thereuonema > Thereuonema tuberculata. Next base: position 60,711,881 of record JAFIDM010003189.1, on the reverse strand, counting down.
CATCCTTGTACTGAGCATTGGCGTACTAAAGGATGATTATTAGGGGTTGTAACCTTTTCGATATTGTAACACCCTCCCGAAAATATGAAATATCAAGGATTTTGAAACTTGTTGTCTTAGTTGGAAAGTTCATTGTTTTTTTCTGTCATCTTCCCCCCCCCCCCCCAATCCCAATCCGTGAATCGGATACGACTATCGTAACCACTTCCATTCCGAAATCCTGGGTGCACTTAAGGTACTGGGTTGTATGGTTGTAGGTTTCCAAGTATTGAAGTAACAATTGTTTTCTGAAATGATAAAATGATAAATCTGAAATGATAAATCTTAAAGAAGAAATTTCTGTTAAGTTGAAGAATTGTCTTTTGATTTAGTGTTGAATATCAAGATAATTAAGTGGTCAAAACCAAAAAAGAAAAAAAGTAAATAATGACTAGACAATCGAATAGACAATACAAGTGGAAAAGTAGACAACAGCCAAGATGATATCAGATTCAGATAAACAATAATTAAGATTAGAAGGTTGTTAGTGGTTACATCGACTTCTGATAATCAATTCACAACCTTCATTTTTATTAGAAAAATAGACATTTTAATTATTGATCTGAAAAAGAATTGATCCTTATTTATTGTTGTCGCTAAGGAAACAATCATATTAAGTCGTTAACCTGTTATCCTAGGAGGCTGAAACATTCTGTTTGAAATCAATTTATTTTGATAGTAATTAATTCACTTACGAGGATTATGAGAACACTATAATATCGTAATCCTTTCTACGAGAATATTCACATTTTGTTTTCTTATTTGTTTTTTTGCTTTGTTTCTTTATTTACCGAACGTGGCTTTAATGTTCACCTCATTATTCGTCTACAATTCTCTTCGTGCCTTCAGTTCTTAATTCTTCTAATCCACATGAACCTGTGTCGGAACAAAATAATTAAAGTTGGCGATAATTAATGCGAGACCCCGAGGGCAATAAAAAAAGAAACTTCTTAATAACGACAAGAAAGCTTTCTGAGTATTAAAATTTGTTTGGCGCTAAAACCTTGTTAAGACCTCTTGATGTATTGAAATTTGATCTTGGCTGTGTTCCCTAATGTGTCTCGCCACCATTTTACAGTCAAATAATGTTTACCGCTAATGAACAACTACGGAGGCACCATTATTTAAACTTGGATATTTTCTACTATTTTTCTCCTGTGATTCTTACAGTATTGGCAGGAATATATCAAGGAACATACTTTGTGGACGGGATTCTTAAAAGATTGCCACAAGTAAAACACAACTGTTCCATATCAGGCTTTTTACTCGATATTTAGTTGACTTTAATTCACTGTCTTACACTCCAAAGTTATTCAAAGAACTTTTTCATGAAACAAATATTTCTGGTTCTCTTAATAATTTTGGAATCGTCGAATTCTTCATTTTCTCCATAGTTGGTTTCTATATTTGCAGACTAAGATGATCTAACTGATAACTTTTCTTTAAATTCATCAAATATGTGTTCAAAATTAAAGCCTGCACATCTGCTTACTGATAAAAAATTTAATTAATAAAAATAAAAATATAAATTTATACGACCACGGTTTCAGTTCCACATGAGGAACTGTTCTCATGACTATTCTCAAGAATAGTTCCTCCTGTGAAACTGAAATCATGATCGTGTAAATTTTGTATTTTTATTTTTATTATTTTGTCAGTAAGCAGGTGTACAGGCTTTATTTTTGAACACATAAGTTAGGTTCCTGAATTCATCAAATATTGTTTTAAAAATACAGAAAATTGTTCCTTTCTATTTAAAAAAAAAAAAAATCTTTTAACATGTGCATGTTGAAATCTTTCTAGACATAAACTTTGCTAAAAAATGATGAGCACACATATTAAAAAACGATTGGGAAGGAGTTACTTTGCTTCCCAAACATTTAAATATCATAACTTACATGGAAGGACTGAGAATTCATCACCAGTTTAGCCTTTTCATCACCAGAGTGGAGAGAAGAGTTTTTTGCTGACAGCGTTGAGAGTATCTTAACAATCAACAGACGCAACACTAACACCTTAACTCACGCTGCACTAACCACTGTTGCACTTCACTGTTGACTTACGTAGCACTAACCACTGTTGCACTATACTACTTTCCCCTTTTAATGAGTTGGGGAAACGGACTGGAGAACGCAGTTTACGGCCGGCACGAGTCGTGTAAGGTTCCGTAGGTGTTGAATCGGTAGACAAGTCCGACGAACGGAGTAAATGACAGGCTTTGACTCTGTCAATGGAAACTGTTATTGGATGGTTGGCAGTATCCAAAGTTAGTGTCTTTTCTGTTCTGCTCAGTATCTTAAAGGGTTCTGCATATGGTGGTGTCAGTGGTGGTTTAACTGTATCTATGCATAAGAAAACATGTGTAGCTGTGCTGAGAGCTGGTTGTATAAAACCAGGATTTCTTGATAGAACGAGGTGGTGTTGGTCTGTTAGATGCCATGAATTCTCTCAATTTCTGTAATAGTGTTGTTGAAGATGGAGGTGATTTTGTGGGTACGAAAAAATCACCAGGCAAACGTAATGACTGTCCGAACACTAGTTCGCATGGTGCGACGCCTAAATCAGCCTTAACTGTGGTATGAAGACCTAATAATATGGCAGGAAGAGCAAGAGTCCAGACTTCTTTATAGTTGTTAATTGTGGCTGTTAGAGCTGATTTCAAGGTTCTGTGAAACCTCTCTACCATACCATTGTTAATTGTTAATATATATTAATCGTTTTTTAATATGTGCGCTCATCAATTTTTTTTTTTCACTTTTAAAAAATTCCTTTAGGAACTACGTCTTTGAAATTCAGTTCCATATTTCTTAAAATTCCAGTTGTTTCGCGTTTTTGTTAAAACAAGATTAAAAAATATTCCTAATGGAAACGCACATTAAATACAATATAAACAACATAAATACGACATAAATGAAGAAATAAATTAACATTTAACACATTTCGTTATTGAAACTTAACATTTTTATAGCACTTGTTATTTTTATTCATCTTATTTATTTTAACTAAATTTCAACTAATTCTAATTAAAAAAAAAAAAAAAAAGCCCACAAGAATACTCCGTACATCAGTATTACAATCAATTTATGAAGTTGCTGTGGGGCTAAACCCCCATCCCTTCACGAAACTTTTAAAATCATGTGAACAATTTGGATTGGATGAAATAATACAAAATTTAACAAAGTCCACCCTCCTTGCCTTGAAACAATATCGGTATTGATTCGAGTGCTTATTGATCCTCAGAAGGCTAGTTAATTTCCTTCTTCAAAAATGTAAAGGAACCTCAACAGGAAGTAAAGTCATCAAAATCGGAAAGAGACTGAAGCAAAGATTATATCGAACTGTTGATACGATTGGTGCGAGTTATACTTCCGATCCTGGTGCTTTAACTGTCCTGTAGAAGTTCTGTTAATAGAGCAAAGTGGTGCTTGGGTCGGCACCAAGTGACTATGAATAAAGAACATTCGCAATAGACGAAATATCTTGTAATGTGTTTTGATTTTGTGTCTTAAAAACGAGCGTGCCGTTAAGTGTTGGAAAATACTGATATTTTCAAGATGATACTGTAGTGCACCATTAGAAATGGATCAGATTTGTAATTTATCGGAAACTTACGCAATAATCAACTCGAGGAACATTTCCTGTGTTGTGCAACGTTGGATAATAATTAGGTGTTTTCAAACCATGATGTAGGATTTGTGCTGATCCAGTTGCATTCCTTTTTAAATGAAAACATTAATATTGTTGTGGAAATATTTGCAGAATTATAAAAATTGTTTTCTTTTGATCTAATATAATTCTAAAATTACAATTGTTGTTGTTGCGTGCGTTCCCAAGATGGCGAACCCTTAGAGAACCCATAGAATTTCAAAGGAAAGATACTGAGGTGGCTTCCTGTTGCCTTCCTCAGGAAATCATTAAGGAATGAATAAAGTTAAAATAGAAATCTAATATAACCGTACTTCTTATTAACAATTATTATTAATAATATTAAATGAAGAAATATTTGGAAATATCTTGATCATATAAATCTTTAAAGCCTTTATAACATAGACAGTCTTTACTTAGAACATCCCCTGCTGCTGCTAAGTGAACAGTAACTTTGGTTTCCTTTAAAATTTATGAGGAACAAGTTGGCATTTTAAAAAATAAATGGGCCTCTGATTTTGGCATTTCTTTTTCTTTGTTCTTAGTTGCAAATAATATTAATGTAAAACTTATGGGGAAGCCAATCTTTACAATCTCAGCAACATTCTGTTGAAGGAAGCTAAGAGTTTTTTTTTTTTGTTTTGTTTTTTTCTTGTTCTTTTTCCAGATTTCAATTTATTTTGTAATTTATAATAGTCTACATAGTTAACTTTTAAAGATCGTCCGAAACTAAAGTTATTTAAACTTTCTTAAGTTTCGAGTGTTGCTTCAAACCTGAGTTTTCAAAAAAAAGGCTTCCATTGAGTTGTGTCATTAGAAGTTGATTTTTTAACGATTTTTGCTGTAATGAAAGTTGAGCTTGAGTTCGCGCATGCGCACGAAGGTATCGCGTTTAATCTGGTTTTGTGCGGCTTCCTTTTCATTCCCATCCCTTTTAGTTTCTTTCTGTATTTCCCCCCTCCCTCTTCCCTTTTCCCCAATTCCGTCGCTTTCTTTTGATGCCAGCTTTTCAGGAGGCTTTTGTACAAGAAGCGAATTAGAGTTTCGTAACAGTGTATCCACCCACCAATAGACTTTTCTAATTACAGTCTCAGTTAAGAAAGCTAAAGGAAAAACGCAGAGTCTTGAAGTAACTACAACAAAAAAGAGGATGTTAACAATTTATCTGTTATTAATTATTAATGCTTTTTTTTTCTTTTTTTAATCAAAATATTTTTTAGATACGCAATCCCATTCAGAAGCGTTTTGAATCGTTACTGGAATATATATTTACTTTCTTTTGGACAATCGCCAAATAGGCAATAGCAGATCTATAATATTTTATTTATTTATTATTTATTTATTTATTTTAAATAATAATAAATTTACAAATTCAGTAAATTTATTATTAGGTTCCACATTCTTTTTGATGATTATTGAATATGTTATTTCACACTAAAGATGATATTCCTAAATTACATAACATTTGGTTTTATTTATCAGTTAGAGCAAGAAACTGCTCTATCAATACAACAAGATCAATACTACAAGAAGGTCTGCAAGAATCCCGAAGATGCGTTTTAGAAAATTGTTCTGCTTACAAGAAACATACACTTAAAATAAATTATCTCCAGAGAGATCGTCAGTTAAGTATCCTATAAATTCATATCATCTTCCTGAAGTTGTTCTGTAATGTTAGAAAATGGTTTTGCTGTCAGCTTAGATGGACGGAATTGATCTTTCGAAGAAAATATTAGAAGTGAATTAGAAGTGAAACAGCTACAGAAGGAAGCTTTAAATAATGAAGTTCTTTTGAATCCGTTTTTGTTATTTAGTATCTTCTCTTTTGAATTTATTGTAGAATAGCTTACACTTCTGTCTAGCGGACAATCTCTGCTTTGCTTCATTTCCGCTGAGAAAGGATTTCTATGTTGATGGGTTTATTTATTATTAGCAAATAATCTAATATTTTAATTGTCTTTTCTAAGGCCGTAAAACCATGTAATGGAATTATCAGCTCATTGCAGCTATCAAGACCTGGTCTACATCATTAGACTCCCATAAACCGCACAGGGAAGTTTCTAATTTAATTTCCGTCCAAATTACAGGATACATTTTAGCTCTGGAAATCTTTTCCGATTCTATGTGACTTAAACCTTTGATGCTGGTTTCAAGGGACTTAACGTGGAGATTGTCACTTTATGCCTATTAATTCTCTCGTATTATTTAGACAGTCTGCTTCGGAATCAGTAGATGAAGTAGAACTGCTCTACTCAGTGGTTCTTACTTTTTGAAACCTATAAAGAGCGGTAAGAAAGAATTAATTGAATTGCAGTATTTATTTTATTTTTTAATTTGTTTTATCGTTTTAGTGACTTAATCTGATTTTGAATTTTAAATAAGTAATTTGAAAAGAATGTTACTCTTGTATCAGCCAAATGTAACTCCTTTCTTCGATTTTCGGGATGTTTTGATTTTGAAGTTAATGGTATTTAAAATCTTTCTTCTTTAAAGTAATTTTCAAAATTTTCGTACAATTACAAACGATATTTCACAGAAGCCGTTGTTCTGCTTTTACAAGTTCTGAATTTCGCAAAATAAAATAACATTAATAAGATCTAATAACAATAGCAACACTGTAAACACACTAAAGTCATGAACGACCTTAATGGCCTAAAATCAACAAATTATAAGTCATATTCCTCAACAGAAACAAACATTTTTAATACCAATTATTTAAATTTATCGTCAGTATTCCGCATTAAGTCCTGGAAATAAGAAAAGTCCTGACCATTCCATTCCCATGTCAGTTTCACTTTGATTTTTCTTCGTTAATAAGGATTTTAATTTTCTACCTTTTTTGTGTTTAATATTCTAATTTCATTCTCTTTGCACATATTTCTTATTTCTTTGTTAATTTCGATTTCACCAGGTGTTATATAACATGAGATTTTTTGGAATATTTTTATCTAATGAAGTTTTCTTTATATTCATGTACAACCTTATTGTAGCCTACAATCTGTATTATATTTCTTATTTTAAAACGAATGAAAAGATGAATTTTTTATTATTCCGAATTTGCAATAAGAAGTGAAGAATGATCTCAACAGAATTCAAACCCTAATCCTTTCTCACAGCGTAGGTGTTAACCCCAATAATAATCCAAATATTTTGCAAAGTATTTAGTTAGTTGTCTTGATTTCGTTAACAGTAGGATTGACATTCTCACTCAAACACAAACAAGGATATTGTCTATTATCAAGAATGTAAAAAACATGTATACAATGTTCTATTTCTTAAAATCTAATGACTAGTTTTGAGGTTTATTAAAGATCTTACTTTTCTTTGGCGGGAATGAAGTAATAAAAAAGTAGTTCCTACTCAATCTCATGATGTAACCTTTAATTAATAAAATTTCAGTATATGTGCAGTTTTGTCACAAATTGAATGTAAAAGTTCAGAATATTTTTTTTTTTAATATAAATTACTTAGTAAAATTGCAAATTTGTTTTCCAATCATTGGATAGAAAATCATAGCCATAATTCATAATCTGAGGTGGAAAGAATCCAAGTTTGATGCAAAAATGCTGGTTTTCTTCTGGTTTTTAGCCTAAGTATAAGTTCAAATGAATGGTAAAAAGGAAATTGGATAAAGCAGGAGGCGTCAAATTGAGAACCTCTGTATTAAGAAGTTTAACAATTTCTAAAAAATGTTCTAAAAATTTTACAAGTTCTAAAAAGAATGAAATGAATCTAATTTTTTAAAACGTACTTATTTTAGGTTTATTACTTGTTAGTAATGGGTCAAAATTAACAAATTTTTTTGTTATTTATTTTAGATAAGTTTTGAAATAGCTGCTCACTTCGAATGTTTTATCACAATTTGAAATGACTTTTATTTAAAGCCATACTTGCTTTGTTTTTTGTTTTTCAATTAAGTTGTAGCTACTGTAATGTTAATCTTAAGCCCCGCGAACACCAAGCAGTTTTGAGCCCGTTTATTGATTATATCAGCTCGTGACGTCAAAATCGGACGACTAAATTGCTGAAAAATTGCATGGTGTTCGCGGGGCTTTATACTTATTGGGATTTGCAGAAATAGTGGATTCCATCTAAAAAAAGAAAGGGAATTGAAATGTTGGTACTAATTTAGTTCTTATCGCAGGAAGTAATTGATTGCATCTTTCAGCAAAATACAAATAGATTTAAGACAAATTTTTTTTGGACAGAGAAAAACGTGATTGGACTTCTTTACTTATTTAGTTCTTTTTTAAAATACCGACGAAAAGGTAAAAACGACGGTAAAGATTCAACCTTTAATTACAACAACGTGAATCGATCAGGAGTCTGGAGGATGTTTTTGAGGGTGGTTTTGATCTCCCGCCAGAGAATTCTAGTTAATTCCATCACTGTTCACGCCTTGTGGAAGTCTACGTCGCTGTTCAGCGTGCTTATATAAATAATAAAATAGATAAATAAATAAATAAATACTTTATGCTAGCTCGTGAAGAAGTGCTCCATGTGTAAGACCTAGAAACCTGAAATCGATCATTTTCTGATACACACTTAATCGTTCATTTGTATCTTATGGATGATCAAGTCATTGTTGCTCGACTTCGTTGATTATTCTAAGTTTTAGCCCAATTGTTTATTAAAAATTTTTTATCGTCAATCATTTTTTTGGCAGCCATTTTTAATGGTGGCATAACGCTATTTTGGGGAATTTTGTTTTTAAATTATTCTGACGCATGAAAAATAAAGGAGCTACGCCATTTTCCGTGGAACGCGATTTTCCCCAAAATGGCATTACGCCACCATTAAAAAATGATTGACGATAAAAAATTTTTAAACCATGTTTTGTAACTCTCAAAATACTAAGGAACACTTCGGCAAAAACTTGGCTGTGGGCTGGTAATGAATCGTGTTTAGTGACGAATTCAGGTTTGTCTTTCAGGTTTGACTTTCGCAGGATAGCATTTTTTTAGACATCTCTACGACTCTACACACTCTAGGGGCTTTGTAACTAAAGGGTCTATTGACCTGTGGGGTTTTTGTCTAATAAACAGACCATTTACTCTGTACTGTAATCAGTTACTTGCATCATTACGCTAAGTATCATTCCATTCCGACTGCTGCTTCTGGGTGCGCTGTTGTTTTGGCAATAAAACACATTATTAGAAGTGTTCAATAAAATAGTTTATATTCGTTGATTTTTGGAAAATATAAACTTCTATCAATTCGGAGTACTTTGAATGTACATTTACCTTGGAATAATAATTTGCACCATCAAAAATAAAAGGGTTAAAGTGCATTAATTGCCGCAGTCTGAAATATTAAAAAATAATACATTCCATGCTGTATCCAGTTGCTAAACTCGACTTCTCTAAAAAAATTATACTACTTTAGCAAAAGCAATATTTTAATGAATTGTTCAAATCAGTTTTTGTGATTTTTTTTTTTATGATTGAAGGTGTCATGTTCCTTTCGCTAATTAACTTTTAATCCTGTATCGGATCTTGGAATTTTAACATGTAAATCAACTAAAATTCGAGGTTTTTATACCTAAAAAAAAAAAAATCCAAAACCAGTTTGTCGTAGATTGATGAAATTTCAATGTAACTGCATTAATTGCCAGTGTCTTTTTTTTTTCTTTTCTTTTTTGTTATTGTTGTTGTTGTATTTCCCCATTAAAAAAAATAGATGTTACTATTGAGACACCCGGTACTGTTTCGGCTCTTATACATTAATCATGAGATAGTTGTGAATTTAATTTTTTTTCTTGGCACTTTGTCCTTATTTTCCTTTTTAGCCATTTTCTTTAAAGTTTTCCATCAGGTAATGGACAGACGTAAACTAATGGATCCTGAGTGAGAGTCCATTATCTTTTTTTCCTTCTTGTTTCAAAGTTCTTTCTTATTAAGGAAACGATGCCATTGCATAACCAATAAGTTATACTTTTTCAGCACTTAACCGGAAATGTCCATCAAACGAAAGTTAGTAAGATAGTTTCTCGCCAGTGGGAGTTTACTTGCAGCCAATTCCGAAGCTGTTTCTTCAATTCAATCAACTTTATTTAAAATAATTTATATTTTGAATGTTTCTATTTATTTCTTCAATAACCTTCTAAAGTCAAAATTAAAATTACGAAGTCATGTAACGAATGAAAAAAGAAGTTATCTTCAATGTTCCCTAAAAATGAGCGATGACCACAGAAATTGTTTATTTACAATAGCCTACTTAAATACACTTGCTGTTAACGGTTGTTCAAATGATTTAACTATTAAGACTGTTCAGCATTGCCTAAAGATGATGATTCTTCGAAAAATTTAGTCAAGCTATTATTATTTGAAATGATTTCTTGCAAAATACTTTGCTTGCCTTGAACTTATCCGTGTAACACTTAATGATTGCATTATATTACGATTTAAAGCAAATACCCAAAAGCCGATAACATCAGATAAAAATATTAATCCTATACCGAACAATTAAAGTCCTTCCTCCTTCTTTCTATCTCCTACTTTCCCTTAGGAAGTTAAACAAGCTATCAAATCACTATCTAACAAAACTTCTTCTGGTCCTGATGAGATCTCCCCGAACCTCCTCAAACAAATCGTTGATGAAATTGCACTCCCTCTTCTTTTATTTTGAATATCTCAAAATCTGAAGGTGTCTTTCCTTCTTCCTTCAAACAAGCGAATGTTGTTCCGTTATGGAAAGCAGGAGATGTGAATACTTTGATGTGCTACCGCCCTATCTCCGTGGTAAATTCTTTTTCAAAATATTTGAAAAATTATATCACAGTAACTACATATATCATAAAGGACGTCATTGCGCAACAACAACATGGTTTCATCACAGGGAAAAATACGGAAACTGTGCTAATTGATCTCTCAGAATTTATCACGAAGAATATGTCGGCTAATAAGATCGTCTTAGGTCTCTTCTTGGACTTGAAAAGGCTTTTGACTAAATTAATATTTTTCTTCAAAAATTAGAATATATGCGTATTGAGGGGAGTTGAGAAATTTTCTTGGGATATGACAAGTTGAGATTATTATCGCCTTTTGTAACTGAATATATGTGTTTGGGTTTAGATGGAGTGTTTTAAGACTATTTTGAATTTGTTTTTATTATCATTATTTATTATTATTATTATTATTATTATTATTATTATTATCATTATTTATTATTATTATTATTATTATCATCGCCTTTATTACCAATCTGTTTGGAAATCTGTTGTATATTATTCCTGGCTGATGAGGTTTGCATTTCTTGATCTAAATATGAACAAACATAATCAGAAAAGCCTCATTAACTTAAGGTAGTTAGCGTAAACAATTAATTAGCTTTATCTATTGAACTAAATTAAGCCGACACGGAAACTCAAATGAGAGGAATCCATTGTGACATAATTAAACTAATTGTTGACGCGTTCTAATTTCGACTCTTCAGAGAATCGCAGTGTATATATTTTATAATAGACACGATTAATAGAATATTACAAACTCATCAATTTCAATCCATCTTTATAGAAAACTACGCATTTCTAGATATTAAAATTTTAGGTACAGTTTTTTTAAGATTTTTATTTTGGATTAATAACATTGAAATCTTACTTCGGAATAAGAATTTTGGATGTGAATATATTGATTTCTTTGAAGATACTTTTCAATTATTCATGTAGATTAAATTTCATTTATCAAACGTAATTGGAATAGATATCCATGCCGGTGCTTGGATTCGAACCCAGGCTCCGAAGAATCATCAATCGGGGAGGCTGACGCCTAGACAACAAGGCTATGTTGGAACGAATTCTGTAGATATAAAATAATATTTGTAACAACCCTTACAAATGGGAGAAAAACAAAGCTTACTTGTTAGGAAAACCAAAGTCTTAAAATTCAATTTCGAAGTCTAGAAAAGCATGTTTGTTCGTCCATCTGTAATTAAGACAAAACGAGGAAAATCAAAACAGTACAGATAGATTTTGTAATGGAAGAACGATACTAATTTTGACAATATCAGTTCATGAAGGCTTGTTGTATTTGGAAGAAGCCAAATAGGAACATAATTCAATTAATGTTCATCTTAATTGTTTTGTTAATTGTTCATCTAAAAGTGTTGTTAGTACATAAGTATTACCGAATGTTAATTGTGCATACAAAACACAAACAACACTTGTTTGTTTAATCACATTCAAATTTTCACAAGATTAGGACACAATGATATCTGTTTCATGTTTTATTCATCAACAAAAATAATCAGCTGAGATACTAGGATTATGGCTATCAATTTTGATCCTACCAATAATATTCTAAAAATAAACAAGCACTGCAACTATCGACTTGACAGGAGAAAAGAGACTTAAATAAACCAAAGAAGAACTCCTTTAAGTGCCAATTGAAGATGTTAAACGGACAGAGCAGTGAGAATAAAAGATAGAAAATTAGGCAGACAAAAAAGCAAACAAACAATATATTTGCCTTTCTTCATTGTATCTCTTTTTACGAACAAAAAATAAAGTTATTATCAGGGGCGGTCTGGCATAATTGGGGGCCCTCGGCTGGAAACGAATTTGGGGCCCTTTAAGGCTTTACCATTTCTCTGGCGAACGTAACCAGTACATGATTTAAGGGGCCCTAAGATGAAATTTATTTTAACAACCAAAAAAAAAGGGCAATCCTATCTTAATAACCAAAAAAAAAAAACAAACAAAAAAAACCAGGGCAAATGGGGCCCCCCTGGGTTGGGGGTCTCGGCGATTGCCGACCCGCCGACCTGGCCAGACCGCCCCTGTGTATTATGTCCAGTAAAATAGAAATAACTTTTAGAAATGTAAGCATTTCTGTCCTTAAGGTTTTTGTTTTATTTAAAAACTTTACTGAGTAATCTAGTTTATCAATGGCAGTTTCATTTAGGCCTATGTGATCTTCAAATCAGATTCTGTTAAAAAATCATATTACGTTTCAATGTTCGCTTTTAAGATTCGTGTGTCGTGACGCCAATAACAAGGAAGAAGCAGGGTGTTGATTTGACTGTTGTCATAGCAACCGTCCAGCAACGTGGACTACTTCAAAGAGTCGTAGGAAACAGCCGTATTGACAATTTCGATTCACTGATTTTAGTATTTTTTTTTTGTTTTTCCTGAAAATTCAATCGATAAATCGAATTGATGAACCATATTTGATTTCTATGGTATCTGCACTGAATTGATTATGTAACTGTGCTTTTACGAATATAATTTTGTCTCAAAGGGACGAGACCAAATGTTTTTATTTTATTTTTATTGTTTTTAAAGTCAAGAAATCAACATAAGTCTCTACTATTTTCAAATTTTAATATCGGCTGAATATCAGCAATCAAAATATTCCAGTTTCGAAAAAAATGACTAAATACTAATAACAATAATAATAAAAAACTTGTGGGTGGTAGGGAAGCTGAGGAACCGATGGTCTATTGTGCTATCCCACGGAAATAATGACAGACGGAGAAAGAAAGGTGGGAGAAGTGCAGGGAAATGGGAGAACCCCGAGAAAACCTGCCCAACGAGGAACATTCACCTTCACAAATTCACATGAGAAGCGAACCTCGGTACTCAGAGGTGAGAGGCCAGTGTCTTAGCCACAACTTGCGGCCTAAGTTGCCTGATTCTAATTCATAGGCATTGTTAGGCATGAATAGAAATTCGGTCTTTTCTTTCTAACGATTTGCTACGGAATTTGTTTTTTCTTCAATACTCAATTAAGGAATATTAATGACGAAGTATTATTCCAGTATTAACGTGAGATCTTATCTGGTCACAAGAAGATTTATTCATTGGTGTTCAAAAGCTTTATTTTACACTTGCATATACAGCATTAAAAACAAAAACTTTATTTATTTAGCAAATTAATATCGAGATCGGAGAATATACGTCTTCCCAGCCCATTGTAGCTTCTCCGCTTAACTTAGGTGTATTGCGGGTTGGCACCAAACCCCTTTGATTGTCAAAAAAAGATGTCACTGGTGTGACATCTATATAATAGGTATATAAAAACACGCGCGTATTCGAATGCAACGTTGTGTCACAATTTCAAATCAATCGGTGAAGAACTTTCGGAGATTTTGAACAAACGAACATTTACATTTTTATTTATATAGATTAGGAAAATTTTTCGAATTAAGATCTAGTTTTGTATTTTTTCTTAACGTTTCCGTTTTAGATTAGAGAGAAAAGAATGTATTCTATTTTAAACTGTAAATGTGTGAAATAAACTTAATAAACATTTTACTTTTCTCAAAATTAAGTCTTAAATACAAATACAGCTTTTTCGTATCTGAGGGAAAAAAAAGATTTAACTAAAACAAGCTTCTGATGCCTTTTACCAATAAGAATGTGTTCTATTCAGTTAAATTATATTAACTAAATTAATACTCACAAAAATCAGTAGGTCTATGTGTGAACGCATACTGTGTATCTTTCCTCATAACCTTGAATCAGTTCTTGGTAAGAAGACGCAGGCCACAACATTTTATTCTTATCTAAAATTTTTCCCTGTCGAGAAATTTCTATTTGGAGATGAAATAAGAGCTGCCATGGGAAAATTTCGAAAACGAAACAAGATCCTGAACTGAGGACTGTTATTTTGAACAAGTGAATGTTTGTGTTTTGTAACTTCAGTTATGCGATCTTCTTGAGACTGAGATGCATATTCACGGATCCAACGTTTGTTCCATTTGGTTAAGAAATAGAAATCCTGTAGAGAAATCTGCACTTGAAGGCATTAAACATTTCCTAGAAATCTATTAGGAAAGCGGCAGAAGTTACTCGTAGCAAATGACGAAATAGAGATGACGGCAACGAAGCACTTTGGCTATGTTGCATTGGGACGCTTGTAGATGTCGACCAGAGTTAGCCGTTGAATAACAGATTTGTGTTTTTAAATGTATAATTAAAAATTACGTTCAATTACTGCATCTATTTGCTCAATCCCATTTCTATTGAGAATATAATAAAAAAAATGTATTGTATCGAATACATTGATGCCATTTGCACCAAACCACAAAATGATAACATGATTTTTTTTTCTTTTGTTAAAACAACTGAACTACTAAAATAGTTTAAAAGGTTTTTTGTCTTAAGACATTACAAAAATAATGTAAAAAATGAAAGATATGTTATCATACAGTAAATCTTAATCGATAAAGTTCAATGTAATAAGAATGCTCTGTTTAGATTTACAACTGTAAGATTTACGCAATAACAATTAATTATAGTATAGAAGTTCTAAAACTTGCTTACTCGTCATTTAGCCAGAATTAAAAATTCTTTCTAGTGACATTTTGGATTCAAAGTGACAAGAAGAATTGACGTCAACTGTAAAATGATGATTAAAATATTAGAAATGGAGGTGTTGGCATGTCAAGGTTAGAGTGACACCAGCCAGGGAATATTGTCTTTGCGATTGACATGGAGCGACAGATCCGAGCATCCAATCAAAGAAATGCCGACACAAGTTAAAACTTGCCTTTAATTTGACAGTTGCAGTGTTGATGGACGATGTAACTTTTAATAAAGACAGTTAAATCTCCTGAAGCAACTTATTAAAATTTATACAATTCCTCTAACCGCCATTAAAGCAAGGATAAGTAGAGAAGATGGATTGAGGCATAAAATAGCGAAATGGTTCGAGAGGATGGAAGAAGTGTCATTCTTTGTCAAATTCCTTTGACAAAGAATGACATTCAAGTTTGGCAATAAAAGTTCCTTTCTCTGCAAACGTTATGGAAAATCTTAATACTTTTTAGTAATAATATCTTAAACAAAATTATAGTTTTGACTTTCTAAAGACCTTTATATGAACGGTAAATTCCAATGTATACGTTGCGATGATCATAAATATTACGTTCAAATTCGCTTACACGACAGCGTTAGACCGAGTCTTCTAGAAGTTGTGATTCTACAGATCAACGTCTCAGATGAACCATTGCTCTGATTTTCTTCAAATTTAAAAAAAACAAAATTGTAATTTTCAACTCCTTTTTCATTGATTGACAAATTTTACTTTTAATTTTAAATTGAGGTTAAGAAAACAAAAATTATTGCTTTTATTTAATCCTAATGCATCTGCAAAAAGTGAAATGTCGAAATTGGCCTACATTTCTGTCATCTTTCATGATCTTTTAGTCGACACACATGCCAAAAAATAAATGGCTGCATATTGTACACGAAACGGTAGACTACATTTCCTTTTCGGCCACTTATGTGCGATAGGAAGTGGATCATTCTATGCCAAATGGTCTAAACGTTCACTTTTGGGGTCTAATAAAATTGAAATTAATTTATAAAAATGCCTAAAAATTTGGGATCCTGTACAATTTTTCCTTCTGATTCCAATAAAATTAATTTTAACATTGTGGATGCAAAATTCAGTCAAACAAGTTGACTCAAAGTGTGCATAATAATTTGTTGTGACTTCCCGCCACAAAATTTGACTTCCAGGCAAAAAAAAGTATGGACTTGAAATTTTGAACAAGCACTACGCTTGGGCTAGACATGTTACTGCCAAATTTGCAACTATCTAGCATCTATAGTCGCCCTGAAGGATCTCTTCAAATTTGGCACTGTCGGCACGCATGGTAAAATTTACAAAGTTTAAAGCCAAGTATTAAAAAATAGTCTACCTGAATCTGCTTGTGAATAGTATCATCTGAAAGAAAAAAACGTTGCTCTACAAGACTGATGTATTTTTTTTTTTGCAATGTGACCATTAAGTAGCCATGTAGACAGGTCAAAGTATGTTAAAATTTGTGTGTGTGTGTGTGTGTGTGACATATTGCATCCTGATTAAGGTATGTTTACTGCAGGATCCCAAGCCTGATTGTGGCTATCTTTGCTTCAGAAAAATTTTGCTCTTTGCAATTTCTATGAATTTGAGTCTTAATCTATATTACTAAAATCTTTTATTTCTCTGTCTGGCGCAGTTTTCTGTGAGAATGAAAAATAGAAAGAATTTTTTCAATGAAACATCCGCGACAGGAATCGAACCTGCAACCTTCTGATCCGAAGTCAGACATCTTACCCATTAGGCCATGGAAACTACAACTCTCTTCATATTGCTTTTTTGACTTATCTGTCAAAACTGAACTGACTTTGATTGAAAAGTAACAATCTATATTACTAAAATCTTTTATTTCTCTGTCTGTCTGTCTGTGTGTCTGTCTGTCCGGCGCAGTTTTCTGTGAGAATGAAAAATAGAAAGAATTTTTTCAATGAAACATCCGCGACAGGAATCGAACCTGCAACCTTCTGATCCGAAGTCAGACATCTTGTTCTTGTCTTACCCATTAGGCCATTGAAACTACAACTCTCTTCATATTGCTTTTTTGACTTATCTGTCAAAACTGAACTGACTGACTGAAAAGTAACAATTGTAATTAAAAAGAAAGTCAAAAAAGAAAGAAGCAGTACGTCATTAGATAGAATACTGAGAAATCAGTATTTGTAACTTAAAAACCACTGAAAAGTATCTATTGGAATTGGATAAACGAGATGAACGAGAGTGTCGATAACATCAATCGAATGATAAGTCTAAGAATACAAGGAGAGACTACAGAGCATACAATACAAGTGCGAATAAAATTGACACTTCTGATAATCCATCACACGAACATCTCTATATGCCCAAGTGTCTGAACGCATTGAATCTCAGCGGAATTCCTCAACATCGTTTGTCATTGAAGATTGGATCTCCAATAATATTGTTGCGAAACATCAATCCCAAGTTTGCATACTGCAATGGAACTCAACTTAAATGCTGTTCATTCGATAATGATCTCATAGAAACCAAAATTATAACAGAACTCACAAAGGAGATTTTGTTTTCATCCATAGGATGTCTATGGAACCATGCGGTAATCTACTTCCATTCACTTTCACAAGAAAACAATTTCCGATCAGACCTTCTTATGCGATATTTATCAATAAAGCTCAAGGACAAACTCTAAATAAAGTTGCCATATAATTGGAAAACGTTGTCTTAACTCACATACAACTTTAGGTCTTTGAGTCACAATTCAACAGAATTTGGTTATCTTCACTCTAAAGAATACTCACAATCAATTTGTTGCGAAGAATTTCGTATACAAGCTATGATCTTCATTTATCATCTATATCAACTAACGTCCATCTGAAATCTCTTCTTCAAATATCTATATCGAACAATCTGATGGCCTAGCTAATAGATATAGATAATTTTCACTATTTGTAACTCAAAAACCAATGAAAAGTATCAATTGGAATTGGATAAAAAAGAACAGAAAAAAAATAATCACTATTTCTATTAGGTAGAATACAGAAAAATCGCTATTCGTTACTCAAAAACAATCACTATTTCTAACTCAAAAACCACTGTAAAGTATCAATGGAAATAAAAAAAGAGACTCAAGAAAGAAAGAAGCACTATTTCTATTAAGTAGAATACTGAAAGCTCACTATTTGTAGCTCAAAAGCGACTGAAAATTGTATCTATATTACGAAAATCTTTTATTTCTCTTTCGGTCTGGTGCAATTATTGTAATTTACAAAAATAGAAATAATTTCTACAAGTTATCTACTGGAATCCAACATGCAACCTTCTGCTCCGAAGTTAGACGTCTTAGGCATTAGACCACAAGGATTACATTCTAATCTCTATAAAAAATAAAAATATATCACAGATATATGATTCACACGCTGATTCTAAAAGCAGTCGTGAATTGAGAGAATATATACATCAAAAATTAAAATAAAAAAAAACTTTAAAAAAATTTTAGTTTTATTTTACGTGATGTAATTTGTGTATGTGTGTTTTTTTAATAAATAACAAATTGTTTTCCGTTACATACGCGAGGCTTCCGGAGCGAAGCGACGGGTAGCCGACTAGTAGTCACTTAAAATTATTGATATAATTATAAATTCATTACCACTTCATTTAGGGTCAATCCATACCAAACGGTGCAGCACTAGTTGCTCGAACATTTTTAAAAAAAATTGATTTTTTTACTGTTCTTACCCCTATACATTATATAGTGTTGTACTCGTTTGGAGTGGTGCACTCAATTAAAACTTCTTCTTACCCCTATACATGAGTACTTCAAAACAGGCATTATTTTTTTTTTTATTTGATTTCGTTTTTAAAAATAGCGTCCATTTTTGTTTTGAAGAATTTCCCTTAATACAGGCCAATACAGCTATTGAAAAATTACGTTCTAATAAAATTCGCTATCACGCCATTTTTAAACGAAATCAAATAAAAAAAAAATAATGTCTGTTTTGAAGTACTCCTGTATAAGGGTAACAACAGTACAAAATCAATTATCAGAAACTTTTATTTGTGTGGTTAAAATGCACGTAAAATCTTAGTAATTCTTAATTTTTACGATTGAACGACATAGAAACTTAGTTTTTTACTTTTATATAATAGCTAGGATATATATCTTACATTTAAAAAATTGTCATTTGTTGAATTGTTTTATTTTTTTTAATACTTTTTAAATCTAAATATTATATTAGATTCCAAGAATGGGTTGCAATCCCACTTCTTATTTCCTAAGACTAAAAATAGTAAATCAGGTTTTTGTAATTCCTACAGTTTTTTGACTAAGTTAGTTGTTTTTATTTTGTTTTTTAAAGGATAAAAAGTTTTGTTTAGTTGATTTGTTACTGATTCGTTGTTGTTTGAAATTATCTTCATCAGAGCTAAGTTCCACCAGCAACTGAAGACTGAAATCTCATTCCGAACAAACATCCGAACAAATCGATCTCTAAAAGGAAAGTGAAACACAATTATGGCGTAAATAGAGGCTTCATCTCTTTGTAAACCTTGTAACCTCCGCTTATCTCTCTTGTAAACCTCTTCCAACTGTTAAGTCAGGTCGCGTTTTACTACGTCCCAGCCTTTGTCAAACGAAGTTCTTCCTCCAATTTTTCTTTTCTTTTCTTTTCTTTTTCTTCCCACGAGCCTCCTTCACTCGATTCGTCTTTGGGATTGTCTCTCTGCAATTATCTTCATTTGACGTTTCTTCGCCAGGGAGCGCAAGGTGCACTATTTGTTTTCGCCGCAGAATCAATAGATGAAGTTTGTCTGTCACCCTTCGAAATTGCTTTCGTCCTCTGAAAATAAATGACATTTTTTATAGAAAAAAAAAAAGATCTGCAAAAGAAAAAAAGTAGTTCCATCATTTCATGGACAGTCCAATTTTTCTTAGTAATATGTTTTGAAATTAAGAGAAAAATTCTTTATCTTTTTCAAAAAAGAGGTAATAACTTCTTTGTGTATTAGGTCTTTAAAGATATCTTTGTTTGTTTGACAGAGTGAATTGAGCACAGCAGTGGCCAGAGCTTCAAGATGCGCTATTTACTTCCTCAGTAAGTTATCTTGGGACAATTGTTTCGAATTTCGAAAAGCATGGCAGCGAATGCGCAATTCACTAATCGTGAAGAAAATATTATTTTTTAAAACAAAGTGAGAAAATTAAATGCAACAATTACAATGAATAACTATATTTTTGGGAACATTTAATATTGATCAAAGTAGCATTTGTTTAAAAAACAAGAAAAAAAAAGTGAAAAAAGAAGTTTCTTTGCAATTAAGGTTCTTTATTGCTCCGCTTGCCATCAATCACTTCGTAACATTCATTAAAGGCGTCTGCGCAGCCAAAATCTTACGTGATTTTTCTGTACGCATATCCCCTTTCATTCAACATCATTCGCCGATGACGATTGTCAACCCAGAACAGCCGTCCCGTGGTCCAATAAAGAAGAAATGATTCACGAATTGAAAAAACTTAAAACAAGAATCTATAAGAAATAATTCAAAATACAGGGGCACGGGAAAGTCTTAAGTCACCAAATTATATTTGAACGAAAATAGCTAGAGTTCGGGAAATAGGTATTAATAAAGGAAAGAGACCCTGTGCTATCAGATGAGACTGACGGCAGTGACCGTAGCGGCAAAAATGTGGAAGTTATTACCCCTTTCTCGGAAACTGAGAGAGATACAGAAAAAAAAATGAGAAAGTTGTAGAGCATCTCAATTAGTAGGAAAGGACATTTTACAGTAAGGAATCGTGAAAATAGAAGGCGGGAGACGTCGCAAACAGTATCAGCCCATTCGAATAATCTGCCATGATCTTTTATTTACAAGATACTACGCAAAAGTATGAATATAGTATTTACGAATGGAATATTCGATAGTCGACGATTCTTGGTAAACTGCAAAATATGAGTTTTATCTGCAGGAGTGGCGTCACGTCACAGCCATCATTTGCATACGGATCACAACTTTGCCGCTAGGGTCACTGCCATCAGTCTCATCTGATAGCACATGATCCGCTTTCCTTCACCGTTACCTAACTTTCCTAACTCTAGTAATCTTCATTTGGGTGACTGAGGACATTCCCGTGAACCCTGTATATATTCATAAATCACAGTCTGCTTTATACATGAATTTATTCTCTTTTATTGTACTTCTATTACTTTCTGTCCATGTTTTATAGAAGGAGTGTCTTGTTATTTAGTAGTAAATAAGAATTAAGAATATGCATTTATGTTTTGTTGTTGTATTTTAAGATTAACGAAGTCCTTAAGAGTATCCTTATTATAAAGTTGCTTTTATAATATTTTTAAAATAATGATATCCTTAAAGATAGCTATAATTATATATGTTATTTTTATCTACCAGTGGAAGGACATCATCATCAGATTATTCTAGATCTACGTTTGAATTTGAAGGTTCGCGGAAAAAGAAATTTGTAATCTGTTGATACTGTGAGTGACCCGTCCGTTTTCTTTATTTTTTTGGTTAGCTACTGCAATTCGGTTGGATGATTGTTAAGTTCATAACAAAATAATATCGGAAGGGGGTCCTAAGTAAAAGAAAAGAAATGTATTCTGTGTCTTTTATTATCTTTTCATGGAAGCTATCTTACTTATCCGTCGTTGATTGTAAATTTATAAATATTTTATCAGGGATTTTATCTACTTAGATTTGTATTAAGGTATTTATAGTTTTATGTATTTATTTTAAGAGGGATCAAAATCATTTCCAAACCAATCAGTAAATACAAAAGGAAGTAATAGAGAACAGAGACTAAATGTAGTTAAACAATTGATCTGTTTTTTTTTGTTGCGAATGGATCGATGCAGTTGTTTTGTAAAAGATTTGGTCTCTGATTGACATCTGAATGACTCGACCACAGGAATTAACTAGACATTTATTTCTAACTTCCCTCCACAGGCAGATCAATATTTTTGATGTTGGACTTAATATTTGGAAGAAATTTTCTCTTATTAATAGACATTTACAAAAAAGGAGTTCCATCAATTCCTGTTTTCAGTGTCGTGTGGGAGTCAACTGTTTTTTTGGATCTCCCTAAACATAAGCTGGATTAAGCACAATCACACGAAATTCATAATATCCATTCCCGTTTGAAAAACGCTTTATCGAAACATAAAATTTTCGAACCTAAAATTATTATCAATGACTTAAATGCTCAAATCCCCTTAATTTTAATAATAATATTTAGAATTGCAGACTATTAAAATTAAGGGGATTTGAGCATTTTAGACTGATGATCCATAATAGATAGAAATGCAGCTATACGAAATAACCATTTCTCCTACTTTAATATATCACTTAAAATTTTAAAAGTTGCAGCCGAGATTTCTTATCAGTATTTTCTGTCTTTTTCTAGATAACGAAGTGTGTTTGTATTGCTTTGCTCGATTCCTTTGAGCTCCCGTTGCCTATCCTCTTAGCTGATCACTTAAAGTTCTTCACATGTGTCTGTGAACTATTGTTAGATGGTTAACAATGACGATGATAAAAAAAAAAGAATTATTTTAAAAAATTGGAAAGTGCTTTGGTTTTAGCTGATTGCACTGAAATTTTAGTTGATTAATATATTTCTGTGGTCTTCCTAACATTTCAAGTTTTCTGTAGTCTACGCTGTTGCATGCACCTAACAAATTGATACTGATTTAAACTGATACATGCTTTCTTTTTATTAGGT
>JAFIDM010003189.1:60649937-60666247 GCA_023159025.1 Thereuonema tuberculata | reverse complement strand
AGATCCTTGTTTATAACAGAACAATTAGCCTTTTAATTGATTGTTGTCATTTTAAATCAATAAATATTTAATGAATTGGAAAGGTCGTTGTCGGTGTCATATTGAAGCTGTAACTACCAATGAAAATCGTATTTACGTAAGTCTGTTTTCCTAGCAACATGAAGCTTCAATTAATTTTTGAATTTTCCTATAGAAAATAAATTTGAGCCCAAATCCAGGAATAATTAAAATGTGAACTTCTGGGTGAGAATCAAAATAAATGTTGGTGAAGAATTGAGTCACTCTATTGGATAGTTGCAAAAAAAAAAAAGGTCCACCGCTTGTAAAGGTGAATATTTCGCATTTATACGCTTGGCTAATTATTAATAAAAAAAACTATTAATTGACAGAAGGATGAGACAATTACCTTGAACTTTGTTCGACGTTGGAGTGTTGTAGTGTTTAGCGACGAGCCATGGTTCCTTTTGAAATTACAAGTGTACTGTTTCAACGATTATCTATCGAAGGGGGAAAGGGGTCTACCGCTAAGGGTTATGATGACAAAGCATTACATTGCAACACAAAACACTGTCAGAATTCCTTGATTGGCGTTGAAAGAGATTGTATCTCAGATTGTGTGTAGATGATAGGAAATCAGAAGAGAGCATTGGAATTTAAAATTTTATGGATGGAAACATTAACGCATTCCGTTATTTGACATTATTTTGTTTTGCGATATCCCATTAGATCTTTTATGATAATTAACCATTAGATCTTTTATGATAGTTAACCACCAATATACCATCAAATTTCCTATCTTGTTTATGCACATAATTTATTTATTATTGCTGTACTTAAGTTGGAACTATCAAATTCATATAAATTTGAACATCTTTATTATATTATTTGAATAAAAATGTGTTCTACTTGACTACACCTACTAGTTTTCAGGAATTTCTATTGATCTGATATAGAATATATATTTATTATCCACGTACTTTATATACTAACTAACAAAAAAGTTGTTTTAATTTATTCTGAAGTTCCTATTTTCCTATGGTTCCTGTTTTCTCTGGAATTGTCTAGTGAGTTTTTTTTATTTCACGGATAATTTGCAAGTGACCCCCTCTCCCAAATATATATAGCCATTGTTAAGCCAAGCCATTATCTTTCTAGATTTCTAAGTTACAGTGTAACATAATAGTTCTTTTGTTTATTAGATTGTTCTAGTGAAAGATTTGAAACATCAAGAGGACGTCACAGCATCTAACTATTTATTCACTTTAAAGCAACTATTTCAATAGAACATCCGCATCAAACTGAGTTTGTCAAAATATCTTCGAAAATGGAGTCTGCGTAAGTTTAAAGAAATGAGTTGGTGGAGGAGATATTCAGAAATAATCTACGACAAAAACGGACCGACACGTTTTATTTTTTTCTTAGATTATTATAAGAAAAAAACCAAAGATGGAGGATTTCCTGATAGTTACCAATTTCACCTCCATACAATCATGTAGTAATTACAACAGCATAGCTTCAGCAGTAGAGGATAAAAATATTATTTGTCCTTTTACTGTTTTTTCTCCTGCTTAGATATACTAATCAACTTTATAATGTAACAGTCAATGCAAAGTAGATCAGACTTAGTTTCACACAGTCCCTGGGATAGTTGTTACAACACTGCATTTGAATTTTGCTTTTATCATTGTTAGTGGGAGGGGGGTGACCTAATTCTTAATATCATTTAATCATGGAAAGAAAGAGGATAAGGACCACTTGTCTTTCGGTCAAAACGTTAAGGACAAAGAGGAGGAGGAGGACGGTTAATAGATAAGGGAAGAGAATCTATGGGGAAGAACAGACCCAGGACAGATGGAGGGAGTTTATCTGCTACGCTACGATGTTGATGGAACTGGCGAGAGATGGTCATCGATTGCAGCAACAAACCTTCCAGTTCCTAAAGTAAAGGCTCCATTCCAATAAACACAAAAAACAAACATAAGAAACCTCACGGAATGAATCTTTTATAATGGTAAAATAAAACAAGTAGCAAATGCCAAGTGCACTGCACAGAAATACTCTTACTCCATTGGATTACTTTCATTTAAAAGAACCTAGGAAACTGTTTTCTTCTATTCACTTGCCAGTCTTTCCTTTAGTAATTCGTCTAAGAAACCTAGATATTTCTCAAAACGAGTAAATGCAATTCTTTTGCCATCTACCAGAAAATAGCTATTTCAATTCTCAAACAAAGTGGCAGAGCCTTTTAAAATGTATAAAAAAATATATTTCACAAGTGATCGCCGATTAAATATTATAATTGGAAAAAAAACTCGATACAGTCTCGAAAAGTTATGATTAATATTAATTTTTAATTTTCCTGCCAAAATTTCCTCAATTAGAGTGATCTCAGTGAAAATAAACTTAATTTTAATTTATATTTTCCTTAATAGCACTTTACTTCCACAGTTAATTTCGATTGGTTCTTGTGATTCCATGACGTTATTTGTAACTGGTTTAGTTTTTAGTTCAATAGGGGATGTTTGTGGGTTGTGAGAATTAGTAGGATTTAGTTGAGAAGGATTAATAAAGATTTTTGAAAGGTAAAGTAAGTTTACTCCAAAATATTAAACTGAATTTTAACATTAAATATAGATTAAGGTATATTACAATTAATGGATATTTACTTAACATCGTGTACGTAATTGATTTTGATCAATTATTAATAATATAATTAATAGTCCATTTCCTTATGTAATAATGCTTACTAATGTATAATAAAATAGTTTTCGAAAAAAGGAAAATTACTGTAATCTTTTTTTTAATATTTCCTACCAAGTTTTTAATAACCAGGTTTTAAGAGAAAATGACATATTTTCATTACACTTGTTGAATGAACATTTCTCAGAAAATTACCCCAGTGCCACATGTATTCATTTCTACCTTTTTCTTTGATTGCAAGAATTCTACATTAATTTCATAAAATCACAGACGAGGAAGTCAGAAAAAGGGTATCTCCTTGGCAACAGGATGTCTCCAGAACATAATTCTGCTCCCAGAAAAACGGGAAGACAAAGGGGTTGCCATGGTCACCAACAAATTTCCCTTCGGAGCGTCTTTCCTCTACTGCCTTAATAGTGTCTGAAGTCAAGCGAACACAGGAGCTGCGGCCTAATGGGTGGCCCCTGGCAATAAGGACACAGTCACCGGAAAAGAGGCCTTTGGTGTTATTGGTGTAGAAACGACAGCAGAGACACTTTGCAACCAGATAATGAAGACCACACATATCCCAATAAAATAAAACAAAACATCTTTCTAATTGTTGGTCATTCCTAATTTTTATGCTGAAGTTCGAGAGGAAATTACGAGAGTAGATTTTAAAAAAGAAACTAAGCTAAAAAAAAAAAAACAATGAAATAAACTTAGTAATCAACATTAACACGAAAGCATTTTATTGTGAAATGATTGCGTAGTTTGACAAAAGTTAAAGAACTTTTGTAATAAAGTACATTTCTAGGAAGGAATTAGGGAATATCTTCGATTAAATAGATGTCTTTTTAAAATGCTGTCCGTATTTACAATGCCATCTAATTTTATCTCCTGGAATTCCGGAGATTCTTAAGAATTCGCATACACAGTTATTACTAAGAATTCCTTTACAAAAACCTTGCCGAATTCAAGATATTGAGATCACTGAGAATTACAGTGAAACTTGGATAATTCGAACTTGTTTAATTCGAAATTCTGGATAATTCGAATTTTTGCTCGGTCCCTAGAATTCTGTATTAAAATAATTATAAAAAATCGTGATAATTCGAATTTTATATTGGATAATTCGAATTTTTCGTACGATTGCCCTTAAAAATATTACGGTAAAAATTGTTCCTGAGACTTTTCTCAGCTAAGATACATTATTTATTTTAACGGTCTTTCTAAGAAAAACAAAAGCGAAGGTTGGAATGTCACTATGTGGGGATTTCCGAGGATTTTTCTGTCCACCCTCTGTTGTTACCCTCCCCCCTCCCACATCTCTTCGGTCTTGGAGTCACGTGCGCTTCCTGTGAATGATTTAATGCGGTTATATACATTTTTAGTTTTTGTGCTTGTGCTTTAAGTATTGTTTATGCTCTTACTATGCCATTGTCAAAAGCTAAAGCTCCTTATAAGTCATTAACATTAGCTCAAAAGTAGCGGTGATTAAGGAATTGGAAAAAGGCCTTAAAAAGAAATCGGAAATCGCCAAGGAATGTGGAATTCCATCCAACACGTTATCGACATATTTGAAGAACAATGATAAAATCTTGAGCAGCAAAAACGGCAATGCAATAAATAGAAAAAGAGCGAGAGGACCTGGCAGCCCAGAGGTTGGAATCATAAGCTAGGATTCAAAATTGCATTCAATGAAGCAATTAAAAATATCTGCCTTTTTTTTTGAAAGTGATGAATAATTAAGCTAATAAAAAATGTTTGATTTAATGATAAAAAATGTAGCAGTATTCTTAGGTAAAGTTTATGTGTTAAATCTTCGATCGTGGAGTTAATCTTTTTTATTTATCTCTTCTGTTTGAGAGAATATATGTAATTCGAATTTTTGGATAATTCGAACTTTTTATCTGGTCCCTTCAGCTTCGAATTATCCAAGTTTCACTGTATTAGGATTAGGAATTAATAATACTGGTAATTTGATTATTTAACTCTTGAATCAAAAAAACCTGTAAAGCAATGACGTAAATATAAACAATAATGGTAAATAATAAGTTTTGACCATTTAAAATCACTATCCACATCTTCTCTGCAATTCCTTTTCTGCGGTAGAAAACAGATCTGTCTTCGCTGGAACGCCTAATTTTAAATAATAGTTATTTATTCTGTCTACACTCAAGTCCATTTATTGACAATTTTGGATATTTCGATTTAATTTTTCACTGTGGTGAGTTAGTAGTTCTTCATTAATAGGAAGGAAAATCATGGAATGGAAAGCTGGCTTATTGTTTTCTAATCATAAGATTATCATTAATTATAATCTTCACTTAAGATGAGTGCTATTATTTACATGAAAATAATAATTAAGTGTTGTATACAATTACAATTAACGATGAATTGATAACTAAAGGGCTAACATTGTTTCCTTTCAAGAACGCTTTCATACGTTCTGTAATAAGTCCACAGCTGTTATCGGTCTTTTTCACCTGATACCACATTATTAGATTGCTTTCAGGTATAACCAATTTAATAAAAAACATTAAATAAAAACGCCAATTGTAAGATACAATGAATAGTCCCGGATAATCTTTCAATTAAATCATAATGGGATTATTTATAGAACATCTTTTTTTTTTCTTCTACCATTATTACCGTGGCAGCAAACAAAAAAAATTCCTGTACAAATTTACAAATTTACGATCCCAAAGGAAGAATCAATCACGAAGCTATCACAACCTATAAGGCTTTCAATTAATCAATGCAGGAATGTGTAATTCCTTTCCTCAAAATAAAATATTAACGGGCCTAAATCGACCGTTTGTTATCTTTACTTAAGCCTAAAATCCGACGCCCAAAATATTCTATATTCATCTATAATTCATGCAGAAAGGTAACAATAATTTATGTAAAATTCAACCCAAAAGTCACCCGCATTGCGTTCAACGTCGATAGTGTTTACGGAAAGAGCAACATGAATTGCGGAAACGGTAATTGCGGATATAGAGGGTTCAAAAACAAAAACGGAACCTTAATTAAGGAAGTTTTTCCTGTAAAGAATATCGATGTAAAACAACACTCACTGTTCAGAGATGTTAGATTTTTTTTGTAAGTTTGCTTTGAAGTTGACAGTTAGCTAAGAAGAATCGATAACAGATAGTCTACTCTCCTTCTTCAAGCAAGTTTTATCAACAGCCTGTGAATGTTTGGAATCGTTTACTGTTCTCCAAGTACCCGATTCATATTTATTAATCTCCAATATTATTAATATTATTAATATTAATCTCCAATTACTTAATATCAGCTGTAATATTACCAAATACTCGGAATTATCTGAAATACGTAGCCAAGGTTCAGAATGGAGATCTCTAAAAGTAGATCTATTGTTAAGATCTAAAAAACAAACTTTCTCCATACTTAGTACGCAACAATACGAGTTTACTTAAAACTTTCTTTTTAAATCGCAAAATAAATCTCTGAGAAATTCCACTGCGAAAGTAAATTCAGCATTTTCGCAAGAAGAAACTGACTGCACTAAAAGGTGAGAAAAGTTCCCTACCCACCCACTCCAGAAGTACTCAGACAACCTTCATCATCGTTACCTGACCACTCTCAATTTGTTTGATCAAGACCTTGACGCTCTGGTCTTACGAGTGCTTTACTATTCACTTGAAGGCTTCTGGTCGTTTATCCGGTAAACTTCAAACTACTTCTTGTCAAAGGAGATACAAAAGGAGGTCAACCTTAAGTTTTCATCTCCTTCACGAATTTTATTAAATCACCAGACAGAAGCAGGTTCTTGTTTAGAAAAGATAGCATTTGAAAGTGGTGCAGCAACTCTACCAAAAATAATCACTACGAATCTAATACAGGTATAAAAAAGATTAATTCAATGGTGTTATAAAAGAGTTGTGCATCCCGGGAGTTAAAAAATGAAACACAAGAGAATCATTTAGATCAGCGGTCGGCAACCCGCGGCCCACGAAGCGTTTTGGTGCGGCCCGCGAGGCGTGTTGGAAGTTTTTTTTTTTCTTGTTTGGTTGTTAAAATATGATTTTCCTTTTTTTTTTTGGTTGTTAAAATAAGATTTTCCTCTTTTTT
Source organism: Thereuonema tuberculata (assembly GCA_023159025.1). Taxonomy (NCBI): domain Eukaryota; kingdom Metazoa; phylum Arthropoda; class Chilopoda; order Scutigeromorpha; family Scutigeridae; genus Thereuonema; species Thereuonema tuberculata. Next base: position 60,659,467 of record JAFIDM010003189.1, on the reverse strand, counting down.
TTGGTTGTTAAAATAAGATTTTCTTTTTGGCCCAAGTGCGGCCCGCAGTAATCCCCACATAACATATTTGGCCCTCTTACAACAAAAGGTTGCCGACCACTGATTTAGATGATAGAATATCTATTGCTAAGTTTTGCAAAAGTAATAATCTAAAAAGTAAATACTAAAAAATTAATAGAATTACTAGTTAAGTGAAAAAAAATATAAGCGACAAATATATTTCTGTTTAGTCACTTTTATTTTAGTAAATGAATGACTAAAGAAAATAAAGTAGCATTCCGTCTCGAAAACCCAAATTGATCTGGTTTCAAAATTGAGAAGAAGAAAAACAGTAAACAGTTCAAAGCTCAACTAAGAAAAGGAGAACTTATTAGAAGATAACGAAATGAAGGTTTTGGAATTGAATGTCAATATGATTTGCTCAAACATATTCCAATAATTAAGAGAAATTTCCTTATAAAAACCTTCTATTTTAAAATTTAAAATTTTGTTAGTTTAAGAATTTTTGTCTAACATGTTTGGACGGACGTGGGAATTCAGTTTTGAAATTGCATTCTAAAACTTTTTTATTCCATCCTTATTTCTCTCAGCTTTAAATTAAAGGAGATTTTAAATTTTAAACCAAACTTAAAATTTACTTTTAAATCCGTCTTTCATAGCATATTTAAAAGTAAGCAAACACTCAGCTCCTGCAGAAATCGCCTTCAATAGAAAATAAAATTCCTAGACGTCCTCGGGCAATCGCTAGTTACCAATAAATAAGGAAGATTGAAGTAGGGAGACCCAATTCCCCAAACGCTATTAATAATATCGTCCAAAGTCGCAAAAGGTGGGGAGGCGGGAGAAGCAGAGGAGTCCTCGTAGCTTAGTTACCGCATAACAGAATCTGCACCGAAGGGGCTGAAATTCTCAAGGATGTCAACTCGTCATCTCTAAAGCCCCCCCCCCCTCCCCTTCCTCTGAAAGCTCGTAAAATTGGACTTTAGCGTCAAACATCGCTTTGGCCCAAACTTCATCTTAAGAATCAGAGCTGGTGGCTAATCGTGAAGCTACCAACAAATTTATTACATTTTTCCGTCGAAAAATTGATTTCTACCTTCGCTTAGAAAGGGAGAAAAAAAAAAGTCTGTTCAACGCAATAGAACGACTTCTCCTGCAATAATTTGACTAAAACGCTTCTACTCAAAAAAAAAAATGCTTTCTTTTCCTATTCTCTCTTTTGCCGTTTTTTCTTTTCTTTTCTGCCACGTCCACCTTTCTTCCTGTAAAAAGAAGAAAGGCGAAGGAAGATGGAGAAATGGAGCAAGGAAGCGGGAGAAGATTTGTAAATGAGGGTGTTGAAAGAATGAGGTTGACGAAAGAGAAGAAAGAAAAACATTACTCAATAGTGCAATCCAAAAAAACTGGGAGAGAATCAACATGCCTCAAGAAAAGAGAAATAAAAACGGGAATAAGAATAAAAACAATATGAAGCTAAAGAAATTAAAACTTCAGTGTTTCTAAAGACGAGGAGTTAATATAAAAATCAAGGTAATTAATCAACATTACTTTAATAACCTCTTTACAAACATAAACTTTAATGTTCATTTTTTAATATTAACATTAAAAAAATGTCTAAAACCCATCTGACACGATTTCTGCGGTCGATTTATAACTTATGATGAAAAAGAGTCATTTACTTGTTTTGCACCTAAATAGTGTAAATTAAAAGAAACTGACATTGATTAACATTAATATTTATTCAAAAATATAATTTATTACCTACAAAATCAGTAATAAATTTGAACCAAATCAAAATTAAATAGATACCTTTTGTAGGAGGGGAAAACCCGTCACTAAACTCTCACATCAACAAAAGAATTCTTTGATTAGCCCTAAATTGAAATAATTTCGAATTCAACTATTATATTTTATTTCGAAAACTTCAAATATTTTTTATGAAATCATGAAATAATAAAAAAAAAATTAAAAGCTTAAAAAAAAAATCAGGTACACTCCACACAATTTAGAAGTCTTCACAAATTTCTCGATATCTCTTACAGCATCAACCATGAATTACCATAAAAGTTGTTATTTAATTTTTTTTATTTTTCAGATACGAATCCTAAGTCTTATGTAACATTCAGTTTTAAATAACTCGCATCACTTTTTGCATTCAATTTATCTTGATCCAACTCCTTTGCTTCGTTACAAAGAAATTCTTTAGTATTTTACTGAAAAAAGCTTTCTTTTTTGCTTTGTAGTAAGCCAACCAATAAGTCATCCCAGCGAAGCAACGCAATTTATTACAAATTAAGAGTACATCAAAAGATTTGGTTTTAATAAGGTTTTGGGATTTTGTATTCCAACAAATTTCAGTCAAATTAATTTCAAAAGCTCAAATTATTCAACTGCCGTGGTCGTTGCGTTGATCTTTTTTTTTTTTCCATGTTTTCATTAAGAGCAAATTCTCTCTCTCTCTCACCCTTTTCTTAGGAACATTTTCTATTGCCTTTTTACCAATCTGATGAGTTTAAGATGTCTTTTAGGTTTACCTTAATCATTCTCTTGTGTAAGGACCATATCAATTTTTTTAATAAATTCGATCTTCACGTTGAAATTTTACAATTTTTAGTATTTTTCTAGTAGATCTATGGAAGAGAATTTAAAGTATGTATTAGCTGAGTCAAGAAGTTACGATGTTGCTGATTTGCCATTGGTTTAGTAATGAAATAATTTCATAATACAAATTGTTTCAAAATACACAACATTTAAAGACTCTAATAATCCAGTGGTAGCTGCCTATTTGAGCAGCCATTGTTCTTTTCGTTATGGCGCTTTAACATCGGCGCGGCCTCACATCTGCCACCTGACGAGAGTTTCAGAAAATTGCATTTGATGGCAAAATAGCGATGTTGGATGCGAAAGCAGCGAGGGTTCGAACGTTTGAGGTAACGGTGCCGAGTCTGCGCAAGTTATGCACGGGAGCGGAAGCAGGAAAAGCATCCATTCACAAACTGATTTAAGGGGAAACTATGACAAAGCCTCCTACCACCCCTGACAAAAATGAAAAATCGCTCTACTACGAGGACGCAATTATTATTGAAATGTTATTCGTACCAGATGTTGATTACTGGGATTCCTGCAGGAGGAGCAACACTCCCTCGCCCATTTTTCTTCGCCCAAAATCGACGGATTCCATTTTAATTTTCGACGGCAAATCTGATTTTAATTCTAATTTTTCCTGCTAAGGTGAGCTTTTCGTTGAGCTCATCCATTGCTCCCCCTTTTTTTCAGAATTGAAAGAAAGGGAAGAAAAGCTGCAGCTTATTACTTTGTCAGTTTCAAAATGTAAATTGAAATGAACAGTTCAAAGAAAAAGAAAGCGCAGAAACTGTCAAATCCCATTTCCAATTGATCCGTTGTTTTCCTAAAATAATATGTAAACCTTCCTAGTTTTTGAATCTTCGTTCGTAGCTAATGAAGCACGCGAAGATTTAATCTGATAATATAATATATATATATATATATATATATATATATAAGATAATAATAATAAAAAAATATGAAAAGTTTTAAGTTTTAAGTTTAAACTATTAAGTTTGGTAGATTATGCTTACTAAAAATATAAAAATAAAATGAAATTCTTTAAAAGACATTTGATGTTAATCAATTAATAATAAAAACTGCTTTGCTGTAACTCTTGAAAAATAGTTTCTGATTATTATTTTTCATTATTACTTCATGATTATGTTCATCAGAACGTTAAGATGATCTGTCATTGATTGCTTTTTGTCTTTCCTTAGTTGGAAGAAATTAAAGAAAGTGAAGAAAAGATCCCTTTAGGCGACCGAAGGAAGGTAATAAGAGATGCTTCTATCTTATTGGCAATTCAATCTCAATTCCCGATGGTCAACAGTTCGACTGAAGACAGGCCACGACGGTACATGAGGCATCACTTACGAAATGATCAATTTCCTTTTATCAGGGCTATATCTTAACAACTCATTAAGTTAATTTGGTAAAAGAAAAGAAAAGAAAATCTGATAAAGTTGTTCCGTTCTGCCACAATTTAATGAAATTACCTTAACCAAGTAAGAAAGATACCGCCTCTCTACTTTGCTGTGTAAGTTATAATGAAAGTAAGTGGTTGAGATAAATCGAGATAGAGTTAGGCGAATACAGTTGATTGCGTTCAATAAAGAAGGGAGATTCAATAACCTACTGTACATACCAACATTCTGTTCACAATTAATACCACATTTAATTCACAGTTTGAGCTTCTTTTCTGAATTGAAGATAAAAATCTGGTCAATAAACTCAAATTGCAACAATTCAAATATTTATTCAAATCTTAAGAGATTTGAATTGAAGTTAGAGTAAATTGATCAGCCACGTGTTGTACATTCATTGCCAAAAAAAAATTAGCAGTCGCCCAGAAGCAGCATTGAAATGAAATGACACTTTGCAAAGGCAATGAAAATGATGATGCAAATAAATGATTACAATATCACAGCAATTAGATCGTTTATTCATGCAAAACATTACAGAAATCTTTACTAAACCAATCCCTTTAGTGCCCCCTCTAGTATGAATACCGGAGATGATTCGTCTTGGGTTATAGACCTCTAATGCATCTCCTGCGTAAGAGCTTTCCATAGCTGTTGTAACCCATACCCGTTGATGGCCGATGCTGCCGTTCCAGCTGGTCCCAGACATGTTCAATGGGCGACAACTCTGGAGACCTGGAGGGTCAAGGAAGCCAGGAAACCAGTGCCGTATGTGGGTGAACATTATCGTATTGGAAAATGGACCGCTGTAACTGCTCCATGAAGTGAAGCACATGAGGCCGTAGAATCTTCTGAACGTAGCGCCGCGCCATCAATGTTCCCCTGATCACTATCAGCAAAGACCCGAGAAGACCCACACTTTGACGCCATCAGTCCTGGCGATGTGTCGTTCAACAATGAAGTCTATCCATATTCAAGTACGATAGTAATCCGTGTCCAGACAAAACCTGGATTCGTCACTAAACACGATTCGTTGCCAGTCCACAGTCATCATGCCACCTGCTACTACATCACTGTTAAGAAAGCCGCCAATAGTAGCGTATTAACAGCTTAAAGGGCGCCGAGAATGCAAGTCTAGTTCCGCAAGTCGCCTTGCAATCATGCGGTTAAACACTTGTGAGCGTTACTAGTGATGCCGCTAAATGTCTCTGGATAATGGACAGAGATTGGTGTATCATTCCACGCCTGTAGGATAATGACACGATCTTCTTCTGGTACTCTGCCTATACCTCCCAGTGCCTTCCCTGTGCACGCGCGCGAGTGTGAGTGTTCCCTCTACTGCTCCCAACATCGTAGCACAGTACAGTCGGAACGGTCCAGATGGTTAGATCAATTCGACGGAACGGTCGAACAATCTGTCTTCCGCAGTCCAAAGATACGAAGCTGTTCAAAATTGCGTTTTATGCGTCGTCGAGGCATGTTGAGGACTCAGTGACAATCACAATGATTACAAAACATACCACGATCATATGTCCTCGCTCTTTTGACAACTCTTTTAAATTTCGTTTAAATTTCAGTGTAATTCTTTTAAATTTAAATCATTCATTTGATTTGATATGATAAACAACCTTCTTGAACTACGCTTGCGATAATACTGAGTGTATCATCTGGTGTCGAAAATCAGAACTAAAATGAGATAAATAACTTAAATGTCTGTTTCTCATTTACTTCCATATTCACGTTTTTGAAGATGGTTGGTCAAAGTGGTGTCTTCTTTAACATACATTTTCAATGAGAGTGGTTTAATAATTCGCTGTTCTACAAAAAAAGATGAAATTTGTTTTTCTGGGGGTTTCATTGTTGATTCTTAAGGAAACACACCTCCTAAATTCAAATCTGTAATTAGTTTTTCTGTGTCAGGTATAGTTTTCACGTTATAAGCAATTTCATTTTTTCTTCTATTTTCATTTCTACGCTGTGTATTTATGTAGACAAAACAAGTAAGCATTACTATTCTAGCCACTTTCATAATTATTTACAAACCATTTATATAGTAAAAAAAGAAAAACAAATACTGACCTATACATTATCATCTAGTGTGTGAAATTAAATATTTGAAATAAAAAAAAATTATACAAAATCATATTTTCTCTAAGAATATTGACGATCATTTTTTTTCTCATATGAACAATTTTGCACTCTCGAATAGTGTTCCAGCAGTAGTCGGCTAGCACTGCAGGTATCCATTTCCCTTCATAAGGTTTTTCCAAGAACATTATGTCTTGATGGAACCTTTCACCATGTTCGTCGGAAACATCACTACAGCTGTCAGGAAAATAGTGTAGAAGTGAATCTAGAAAATGCACTTTTAAAGACATGTTGCACCCTAAATCCCTACATGCATTTATCATTTCTTTCACCAATTCTTCGTAGTTGTTAGCTCTTTTTCTTCCCAGAAAGTTTTGGGTTACATTATTGAAAAAGACCCATGCTTTTTTTTTCCAAAGTTCAAGGCATTCTTCAAAATCTGAGTCTTTTTGAAGTTCTCTAATTTGGGGGCCCACAAACATGCTTTCCTTTATTTTTGCTGAAGAAAGATGAGGAAACTTTTTTGAAAGGAACATGAACCCTTTTCCAGATTGATTCATGGCCTTTACAAGCTGTTTAATAAGGCCTAGCTTGATGTGAAGAGGTGGCAGTTTTAGATTTTTATACACTATAGATAGATATGTAATATAGTTAAAATATTTAGTTAAAATATCAATGTAATATAGTTAAAATATCACTTAAATTGGACATATATCCTCGTATAACTAAAAAACTATGCCTGATAGCGAATTTCTGATTTCAGATTTGAATTTCTCACATGAAAATTCTTTGGACACACACATTTCCATATCAGAAAAATGTTTCATAGAGAATATATTCTCTATGAAACCGTGTCTGAACTTTACTTAATTTCTATCGTGTAATGTTAACTTAAACTGGATGCCAAAACACTTCTGAGAATTTAAACCTTAAATGCATCAAATTCTATAAAATGGACGCTTCCCTTTTAACTATAAATATTCGTAGAAATTTATTTACTATATCGACATCTTATACTGCAATACTGCATTGCTCAGCGAGATGTATTTCTATTTTATGATGTGTTTCGCCGCAATGCTGTGACAATTCTTGTTATCATGTTTAGAACTGTTTGTCTATATTTTCTAATACATGAACGTAATAACACCAAAAGTGCGTAAAGTGATACGACCCCAACCCCATCATCCCCCACCCCCTCATTCGATTAGGTTTTTATTGTTAATATTTCTCTTTTATTTACTCATTAGAACATAAACAAGGAATTCTGATACTAAATTTATTCAATGAGATACAATCAAAACATCAACAATAAAAAAAGCTCCATATTTAGTATTGTTAAAAAAAATAGTTTACGAAGACATTGTAAAAGATAAAATGTCTGACTGTCAAAAGTTTTTTTTTTTTATATAAAATTATTTAACGTGTCGGAACTATATACAGTGGAGCACCGTTGTTTATATGTTTCTCGTTTATACGTTTTTATCATTTATACGTTTTTTGGAATGGTCCTGGCAAAATCCAAAACATATTAACGTTAAATAATTTCATTTATACGTTTTCCTGAAATCGCAAATTTCATTTATGCGTTTTTTTTCAAGAATTCAAGAAAAGAGAAAATGCGCATTTTAACCTCAGATTCCCACCTGCCGATTGTCCAAGTCTTACAAAAGGCACGCAGTATTAGAAAATTGCACTGAAAAACCGCTGCCAAGTTTTCAACAAGCTTTGGCGGGTTTTAACACCATGCAAGAATACCTCATTAGCAGTGATTTAAATGATAAAGTTAAGATAGCACTTTTAACTGTGCACAATGAACTTTTTTCTATGCATTCCAAAAAAGCCCTACAACCTAAAATAACAAAATATTTTGTAAATGTTGAATGAATATGAATAGTAGCACTAGTTGTACGTTAAATCCAGAATAAAAGGTTTTGTATTACACACCTCTTGTATTTCATTTTCATGTAATATTTTAATTTACCTCTGACTTTTTGTTGCTGGTTATTATGAAATTGTTCGTAACTTTTGTGAATTGCATTTATACGTTATTTCATTTATATGCTTTTTTTTTCTCAGTCCCTTGAAAAACGTATAAACGGAGCTCCACTGCATTAATAAAAACTACTAACTCAACACTCTTAACAATATTGTATAAAAAACAAATAAAAAGGTTACATGACGTTTCAAAAAACCGCAGCTGTTCGGTTTCTTTCTCAAATGTAAAAACAATTAAAAAATTAAAAACAACCCTCTATAACCCCTAAAATGTATGTCTTAACCTTAATCGGTAATCGTTAAAAATTTTAGGGGTTATAGAGGGTTGTTTTTAATTTTTTAATTGTTTAAATACATATTATCCATTATAATACATGTATTAATGTTTAAATACATTTGAGAAAGAAACCGAAAAGCTGCGGTTTTTAAACGTCAAGTAACATTTTATAAGTTATTTTTTTATTTATTTCGTTTGTCTTGACTTCCATCCAAAAATACGCAGAAACTTCTTAGTAATTGTAAGAAAAAGAAAAAGTTCTCACAAACATTGGAAATGTAATAATTTAATGTTTTCCTTGGTTTCGTAACCCTTGAACTTCTCCAGGTAAACGGAGAACTGATTTAATTAGACTAATTTCCGTATTAAGACTATTAGCTTTTATTGAAATCCAATGTCATCTGTTCGTGTCAGTTCGACTGATTCAGGGCGTTGTTCCATTTACGCCAATCTATAAATCTCTAATTTATTATCTTAATTCATTATTTTGCCCCAGATGGCATCAAACGAAAGTGCTTGTCAAATCTAAGATTTCTTACTCTTCTACAAAAAAGTTAGGCCTATTTGTTACTCTGATGATAAAGGGATCTTCTTGAAACTTACATGAATATCTATGGATAAGAGACAATCTTTCTTCTATTTTGAAAATTTCTCCGTGAGTAAAAATGTGCGGGTTAAGGTGATAAAAATGTTCACAGAAAAGCATTAAAAACAAACACTTTAAATTTATCACTAACGCTAAACAATGAATTAAGGCGTGATTCATTTTGTTCTCTCTTTTAAACTTGCAGGTGCTTAAGAGTTAATTAATTGGTTTAGCCAACTTAAAATAAGTATTTGCGGATTTTATTTTCAGCAAAATGGAAAATTTTAATGTAGTTTGTTTGTAAATAATAAAATTTCAGGTGCGCTTATCATAATTGTAATCCAAAAAGTTAATGAACTCTGTAATAAGCAGTTGTGTTTGTTTGTATTTCGCCAGTTTGATACAAATACAGAATCTTTATCTATGGAAAGTTTGCCATAAGAAAACACAATCAAATGCAAATTTGAAAGGAAAACAGGTTTTACAGTTTTCAGGAAATTTTTTTTTTTTGCTTAAATAGTGATGCTATTTCATGGCTGTTGGTTACATAAGAATTTGTACTATTTTATGAGAAATGAAATAAGAAAGGAATTAT
>JAFIDM010003189.1:60629221-60649837 GCA_023159025.1 Thereuonema tuberculata | reverse complement strand
ACAACAATCAATTAAAAGGCTAATTGTTCTGTTATAAACAAGGATCTGTAACAGATATATTTAGAATCATGACTCTTCATGTGTTTTTGAATCAAATTTGTTTGATTGCAATTTAGAAATAGTAGCTCAAAACAGTGAAACAAATATAAACTAGGGAAGAAATGACACAGAAATTAAAAAATATCTTACCTTTAATCGGTGAGAGTTTGGGACGGATGTTTGGTTCTTTTTGTGGACACGTCAGCCGAACCCACTCACCAGCTGAAACGCTCATATAGTGCAAAAGTGCTAAGAAACCGCTCTCGCACCCAAAAGTGGCCTCCGTCCACAAGAAAACGCAATTAAAAAATCAAAATCAAAAGCTAAGCTTTTATCGTGGCCTTCGAATCCATCAGACTCAAAAGAATTAGAAGATTAAAAGAAGCAAGGACGAACCCAACCTGATTAATAAACATAAGGTTGAACGTTTCCCTTATCATTTCAGTGGGTGAGTGAGTTTGGCTGGCGAGTCTACAAAAAACGACGAAACGGCCGTCCCAAACTCTCAGCGATTTTTATTTTTTTAATTTCAATTCATTAAATTTTCATTTCTTTCCTTGTGTGTATTAACTTTAAACCTTTACTACAAAAGATATGTTTGAAGATAACGTATAAGTTTTATAAATGTAAAAATGTGTATAAATGAGAAACAGTTTTCATTTTATTTTTTACTTAATTTCAAAGATTGGCCTCACAATAAACGAAACAGCTATTGTAGTGAAGTGGATACAGTCAATACAGTGGAGCCCCGTACACAATCCGTTCCGGGAGGCAGTTCGAATGGCGATTTGTACGAATGACGAATCATTTTTTCACTTAAGATATAATGTAAATTGGATTAATCCGTTTCAGGACCACAGATGATTGCTTATATAAACCTTTGTAATAATATTTTAAGCATAAAATACATAAAAATTATGAAAACAATAAATATAGGCCTCTATTATTATTTCTTTCTTTTTCAGTATAGACGATATGGTTGATGCCATACTGAGTTGCCAGGTCAGAGACACGAGTTCCACTTTCAAACTTCGCAACGATTTCTTTTTTTCAATTCAATTGTCGTTCTCATTGCTTTCCTTTTAGGCTTAGTTGAATCAGTAATCTTTTTTAGACCCAAGGCTGCACTATTTTTAATAAAATTAACAAAAAATAACAATAAAATATCACAAAGTTTCACGAAGCTTGCGTGGATGATGCGTAGCGTACGGAAGCTAGCACGATACTGAACTGAAGCGACCGCGTGGCGCGGCCAGTACCGAGGTCACGCTGTCCGAATCGCGAACAAGCGTACGAATGGCGAGTTCAATTTTACTTGAAAAAGTTGTACGAATAACGAGTTGTACGAATAGCGAGGCGGACGAATGGCGGGGTTCCACTGTACTTCTTTACATAGATACTATACTTAAAGATAACTAGGCATTCTAAAAAGGTTTAGTGAATTGTTATCTTTTGCTTTTGAGATGGAAATGCTCTATACTTCACCCAAATATTAGCTCTGTTGTTGTAGAATTACGTAAAGCAATAAACGGCGTCAGATAAGAAGGGCTTTTAAGTTTAGAAATTGAAGACATTGTGGTGTTTTATAGATGAAATTTAATATAATCTGATACTAGGTATAGTGCAGTATGCTTCAGGAAATGCAAACTTGCAGTTGCTTCAATTAATGAAAAAAAAAACCCTCCACTGAAGAAAGATGGTGATGTGACTAAATTGATGAACAAAATCAATTCAATTCAATCGTTATTTCCGATATACTTGATTGAGATTTTAAACACAACTATTCGATGATTACTTCCAAAAAGTCAGCTTCTTATTGTGCTTATTATGATATTTAATAATTTCTATTCATTGCTCATTTAATTCAATTGCCGATGATTTTTTTTTTCCGTCTAAGATTGGAATTGGATTCAGAATTTCTTGAAAGCAAAATGTTGAAAAAGGTTTGAAGATCGCAAGACTTCAGTTATAATTTCACGAATTGTGTCTACATTCCTGCATTATTTATTCCTCAGTCGAAGATAAAAGATTTTCAGTTCTTCAAGAAAAAGTGCTTATCTAGAGAATAAAACTGCTAAGGTGACTCCTAACAGACAGGGAAGGAAAATCTTAAGAAGCCTACTTTCAATGATATTACAATTTTCATTTTCTTTGTTTTTAAATGAGAAACTGATATTTTAATAATTTTTATCATCGATTGCTTTACTAAATTGCATCATATAATTTTCGGAAATGAGATATGTTATAATTTTTACAATAATATACAGTAGGTTATCTACATTAGTTCACTTTAGAACAGACAGACAGATTTGGCTGTATGATTAGCCTTTATCAAAATACCGCTAATAAAATGAAGAAATTATTAAAATTCCTTTGTTTACTTTGTTTAAAGCGAAATGCTTTAAAAAAAGAGGAAAAAAAATAAATAGTGAATGAAAAGCCGTGCTGGCGTGGCCGTGCGGTTTAGCCGGCGGGCTGCCGTTATGGCCGATGCGCCAGTACCCGGGTTCGAATCCCGGTGGTGGCATGGCTGTTTCTTTCTTCTTCTGTGTTTCGTCCGTTTCCCACCTGGGACTTACTATCTCAGGGTTATCCTGGACGGGATATAATTCTCGTCCCCCCTTTCTTGAATTTCACTAGCCTCGCCCTGACGTTGTCAGGTTGAGCTAGTTACGTGGTCCCTAGTTGGCCAAATTCGATAAAAGGAAGAAGTGAATGAAAAGTGAGCAAATACTAAGAATTAAATAACATTCCATGAACTACCTTTGAACAATTGAAACCTCTATCTACTTTTATATCTGAGGCCAAAATGAGCATCTACAAAAATAGAATAGATCCTTTACATCAACGAGAATTTCCTATAAAATGTCTAGATTCCAAATTTGAAACTTTTTTTCCTTTCTCTTTTCTATGAAGACGATGAACCTTTTAAGTTTGTTGTTTCCTTATCCTAATAAATACAGAACATCTTACGGATGATTTATTTTTTAATCCTTAAGGATCTACAGTTTTAGGATAACTATATTTCTATAACATGAATTAACACTGAAAGACTTGTATATTTCGACTTCAGACTGTTATTTGTATAATCTTTATTTTTATATATCTGCATGAATGTTGAAAGCTTTTAAAGACATTAGACTTTGCCTGCAGCAAAATTATTCTATTTCTCCTATCTAAAGATAAGCAAATAAATCTAATTGGGCAAATGAAAAGTTTATTTTTAATTTCTTAAAAAGGTTTGCTTTCTTAATGGTTCCCAAAATTAAATTGAATTACGGTTTTTTGCTCTGTTCCTAAATTCTTTTGAACCAATTAAATCCGAGCGATATCTGAGAGATAAATTGTTCTTGCTTTTAATTTTCCGTTTTCTTGTTTTTTTTTTCCTGTTTAGTTCCTGTTGTCTTAACTCCAAAGATCTTTTTATTTCCTACATTGTAATAAAAAAGCAAAAACAAAACATGAGGTTCGTTATTTTTTTAAAAATTTCTGTGAAATATAAATTAAAAAAAGTCTCAGTCGATTATTTTTGAACAGTATTTAAAATACAATGTGATGTAATATTCTCTTAAAGAGAGAAGATATGTTTTAAGACTCTCTTAAAATATACTCCGTATATATTTATTTCTTAATGAACTCAATGTAAGTTACAGTTATCTGAAACAGTCGACTAACACATGGCTAAGCTTTTGTTTTTAAATAAAACAAAATAATGTAATGACCTTATATGTTCTGGTGCGATTTTAACCAAAATTAATAGGATCCTACTTATAAGCATCGAAACTTTGTATGAAAATGATAAGTAATTATAACTTTTTTGTAATAAATCATTTTTCAGTTAAGTTGATCACAGACGGACAATAAATTGACGATTTTCATCCATAGCTCTTTCTTATCTAAACTCCACAGTTTCTTATCTTCCTTGTAAAATCCTACACTAGCTTCTCAAATTTCCGCTTCGGTGATGTTTTTGTTTCGAAATGATTATTACATTTTGAAGGCAATGCATTTTGTCACTTTTTATTGCCACAACTTTTTATCTAAATGTATAAAAATCCTTAAAGATCTTGGTAACTATATACTGACCCGAAAACTTCAGTTTTTTTTAGATGACTTGTTTGACTTACCATGATCGATGTTGGACGAAGGAAATGTGTTTTTCCACTTAAAATTGAAGTTTAAAACTTATTCCGTTTTTCTCTTCAACTCATCTTAAGGAACATTGCGAAGCTTAGATCTTAACTTATTTATATCTTGTGGATTGAATAATTAAGAAATACGAATGCAAAGAAGACTAAAAACACTGTAAAAGACCAAAAAAAATTACAGTTTCATTAAAACAAAAGAAGGAGATATTTAATATAGAAATAAGTAAATAGATTGTTTAAAGATGAGCATCTAAATTTCTTTCGGATTTTGTAGGCCATTCTTAGTTGACTAAAATGACACTGATGCTTTCTTTCTATGTGTCCTATGATTAGAAATCCATAATAGAAATCCATACCAATTATTATTGTTAATTATTAACTTATTAATGGTCTCATGAAACTTAAAATTGATTGTAGGAAAGTTTATTTTTTTTAAAGCTGTAGATTATAGAGTAAAAATTCTCCCCAAATTATCTCTTTAATTTTGTCTCTTTAGTTTTTGAAACTTTTTACATCTTAAATAAAAATCTAGTCAATGGTTAACAATTATTAATTGTAATTAATAATTGTAATTGGATTTTATTTATTACAAAATTTCACATCTTATAGTATAGACAGTTGAAGAATACTGATATTATTTAGAGAAGTAAATCATCAAAAATCAGACAAAAATTGAATTTGTAAGATTCAGATTCCTTCCCTTTCCCCCAAATGGAAGTTAAGTAGTCTGTAATTCATTTCATCTGAAATTTGTCTTTTTTTTATTTTCTTGTTATCAGTTACAAATAAAACTGACTCTGAAATTCTATGTTCAGATCAACTTCCACTTCATATTTTATTTTATTTTCACTTAATTCTATAATTTTGAAATATTTCATATAAAAAACAATTATTCATGAATTTGTTGGCTTCACATTACAATACCGTTCTCGCCGTTAAACAAAGATTCGTAACCCACTTTTTTTTTTTTTTTTTTTTGTTAAGTAAGTTTTTTTTGCAAAAGAAAGTCGTTCTCGTTATTGGTATCATCTTTCTTACTTATTCTCGAAACTTCAAAACAACGAGAAGAAATAGCAAGTTACACAGTCGTAGAGTTGTAATGAAATTCAGCATTTACAGGTGTTTCCTTCTTTAATTATAACTCCTTATTACTTTAATTCTCCTTTATTGCATCTGAGTAAGTTCCAATCCCCTCCTAAGCTCCAAAAGACGAATGGGAGGAAAAGACTAGACTTTCATTACTTTTTCACAGCATTACTATCTGTTTCTGTATTTTCACAGGTATTGCCATCAAATTTCTTTTCATTTTGAATTTAGATTTCATCAATTAAAGTCGGAATTTTCTTACAATTTCAGTAAAAAGCAGATATTTTATATAAAATAACAATAAGGCTAACACACTGAAAATTTACAATTTTCCATTACTCATTGGATAGTCGAACATAATTTATATTTTAATTTTTGGAATTGTTGCCTTTGGATGCTGTAATGACTTCCATCATCTATGTGTTGTAATATCAGCACCCCCAGTTATATTCTGTGGAATTTCTAATGATCATTACATCTAGCAAACGCGTAATACAAGTTAGTTAGCAGTTAGTATGTAATCGATTTCGGAGAGCATATGTTTATGATTAGACTGCCTATTATCTTCTCCTTCATACTGCAATTACTTAGATATCTTCATCAGTCTGGATGTCGTATGCTGATATACATAGTTAGTTGATATATCACTAAGTACTTTCTGAAATCAGACGGACAATGTTTTTCTTTCTCTAATGGTGGTGAGTACCAACCTTGTTAACATTGAGGGTCGTTCAAACCCCTTAAACTATATTTCTGTGCGTTATCATCACCGATTGCTAAAACGCTGTTGAGTCCTCAAAATTTTGCTGGCCAATTTTCTTCCGATAAGTCATTCTTCATTTAGAAAGCTCCCATCAGCCCGCGTTGTTCAGCTTTCACAAGTTTGCAGACATGTGATTTTGACGAGAAATGAGACTAAAAGTTCCCAAAGTAATGTTCCATAGGACTAATTCGTATCTTATTATTGTCTTCAAGGGAAAAATTCGACCCACGTGTTTTTTTTTTTTCTCATCATTGAAACATGACATTTTCAAAAATTCTTCCGCATTGCCACAAGTGATCCTGACTTTAAATGTTATTAATCAATAGGAGCCACTTTTGCAAATACAAGACATTATCGACGTCTCAACAGTAAAGTATCGTTTAACTGTACTTGGTGCGTATCAATTTTGAAAATCTCTACAGCAGCGGCTTATCAACTGCCCACCGCTTTGATGCACGCCGCCCTACATGTTTTATTAATGCGTTACATTAGTTCAGGTTTAGGTGAAATACAAATTTACTACAGCTTCATATTATTTCGTAACCTTTTCTGTAGATTTTAGAGTTTACAAAGATTTTGTTGCTATTTATTATCTAAGAACTTGGATGTAATTTAGGCACCGCAGTCTAATTTTAATTGTTAGCAAGAGTTTCTCATAAAATAATGCCATTTCAAAAGGCATATAACTCTAAAAGAATGTTTGCACAAAACTCTTATTAGAAAAATACACCATTTTTTTAACATGTTGGTTTTCTTTTAGAATAGTGATTACATTTATCACCATTATAAAAGGAAAACAACATATTCAAAAAATTGCATATTTTCAGTTAGATTTAAAAAATTAAAAATATCAGGACAAGTTAAAAAAATTATAAGGAAAAGGCTTAAACTTTGAAATTGCAAGAGCATCCGGTCAAGGCTTAACCTTTAGATGGGCTTCTAGAAAGGTCTGGAAATTGAATTTGGATACCTGTTAGCATTTATTGATCTCGGGGACCCTCGAGTGCGCCAAGTAATAAACTGAATCACTTTTTTTAAAGTAGTAAGTGACCAAGTTCATCTTCTGAAGTACACAAGTGGCTTCATGAAATTCGATGAAGAAAACATCCTTCGACCTCATTTTTTTTGTACAATGTAGGACAGGTGCAGTTGCCAATATGGTCTAAAAGTCAATTCCGTTAAGAATATTTTATAACTTAATATTAAGTAATTATATGAAAAGAGGCTGCAGTGTACATTTTTAGTGATCTATCAATATATTACTTATCTGTGTGATACCACACGATATTATGGGTTTGATCAAATCTTTTTTTATCTATTAAAGTGATTTCACGCTGTTAAACGATAGGAAGATATCATTATTATAATGTAGAATTTATTTTTATTTCTTATATAGTATGAATTTTAAAAACCAATTCAAGCTTAACTGATATAAAATAATTCACTTATTTAAACCAGATGTCGAAGAAAGGTTCAAGACTTATTTAAGTAAATGCAGTAACTTGTAAATGGCAGTAGAACTTTTAATTTTCTTAATTACGCTCTCCAATAGCAAATGTTTTTAATTATTTTACAAATGTCAGAAATTTATTTATTTAAATTCCCCAACTGGCAGGAATTTTCTTAGAAATATGGACTTCAATAATAAGTTTTGAGCGTTTACGAAGGTCTAACTCTTCAGTTATTAAAGTGCTTTTGTAATTAAAGGTCTTTAATGGTATCTGACGATTGTGGGAGGTTTGTTGTACATTTTGTAAATTCATTGGCGCCTCATGTTTCGTTCATCAAGTGACTCCAGATTAAGGATCTGTTGGCGCCACTTCATCTGAATTCTATCAACACAGAGCAGTTCTCGAGATGCAAGTAGTGGGAGTAAAAGCGGCTCAGTCGTTATCTGAAAGAAAAGACAGACGAGGGAGGAAGGAAGATTAGGAGAGGAATGCTTCAAAGAAAAAATAAGGACAAGTTGTAAAAAAAAAAAGAGTGGATGTACTTGAATGGAGCCGTCAGCGTTTTCATCGACGTCTTCGTGAAACCGGGTTTTCCATTTCTCTTCTCCGGACGTCTTCCTAATTAAAGCGGCGTTGGAAAGGTTATTCGAAGCCGGAGAAACCGTTTGGCATCGGCCGAACATGACAAACAAAGATAGCAATGACGTGGTGGAACGCAAAGAGTTTTAATTAACAGTAGCGTTCTCTATTCAGGGTTTCAATAGAAGGAAGAAGAGAAGGATTATCATTCCGGATTCATCAGAAATGATATTTGCGAATACTTTCCCGGAAGACCTTTTATTTACTGTTCCAAGAATTGTTTGCTAAGTTTTTTTTTTGTAAATAACTTAAATATCGAAAACATTATTATTCCAATTGCCTTTTTTGCAAAAAATAAAAGAAATTTATAAAAAAAAGAGAAAAGTTCTACAATAGAAAGAAAGAACAGTTATACGTTCTCAGTATTAAGTAAAGCGTACGGATCGCAGGGAAAAAAAGGAAAAATAACTGAGAATGCTTTTTTTATAACCTTGTTGAACTGTCCGTCCGTCCGTGTGATTAAGATTCCTTAAGAGCTGTTTATCTAAAAAAACTGCAACTGGAATGATAAGTTGTTTATTTCATATAAACGCAGCTAAAGTAAAACATCAGAGATGAACAACAAAATGCGTTGCAATAAAAGCAGTGTTGTTAGATCTTATGTAGCTAACATATGTTCGAAGCAGTAGTTTTTGATTATTAATCAATGATATTCAACGAAGGATACGAGAAGGCATCTCAGCAGATAAATGAAAAATAATCTTATAATTCATTATTGATAAAATGTTTGCAATCATTTTGATTTGCACTTATCCTACAGGTCAGATGTATCTTGTCATTTAATAATTTTTCTTTGATAGGAAATAAGTAACTTTTTTTTAAAAAATTAAGAACTTATTGTTTAATTATTAATATTGCACTTTAAAAGTATTAAATTTTATTACTTTGTAAGAAATTATATAATTTAGTTTAGACATACATTTTGCCATAGAATTTTATTAGTAGATGTAAATTGAATATTTTTAATTATCCGTATTAATTATTTTTAATAATCTTGGGATACATAGTTAAGATAATTATATATGAGGGTGCTGGAACAAACAAAGTTGAATAAAAAAAAGATTTTCGATTATCAGGTCATAATTGAATTAAAATAATAAGTAAAGCTTATAAAACTAACATCAAAAGACATTTATACTGTTCGGCAATAGGTGAAGCTCAGACGCCTGGATTAACAATTTATTCATTTACGTTCTTTCATTGCACCCACTATAGACAACTTTTAATCTACTACGTATAAAATATCGTAGACTGTAAATTAAGTGAATTCTTTCAATGACTTTTGTAGAAATTAGACTCTCTTTGATTCTAGATCAGGGAGTTCAAAGCTCATATATTATTTTCTTTTATTCTTTAAAGCTAACTTCTTTATTTACAGTGAATTATTCCCAATTTGAACATTCTATTTAATTTCAGACTAATTGGACTGTAATGGAACAATAACGATTTGGTGACAATCATTGTTCGGTAGATTTCTTTTCAAATTGGAATCTATTATCATTAGAAGATCACGTAAACAACGGTTAAAGGATTTTAATATTTAAGAGATAACATAAACAGATTTTCATCAAAGCTTGTTAATTGCTCCCACATAAACAAAGAATGAATTTGCATTTCATATTTCTATTAACGTAGAACAATATAGGATGTACAATGTAACAATTGTTCAATACGAATATTTTAAATTACTGTAGCAAATGCTATTATATATCGGCTTTAGTTTGAATTAAATGTAGTCGATTTGTTAACCAGGTAACACTACTACGAACGTCTGTAGTACGTAAAAAAATCAAACTCATAACAGAACCCCGTACGATATCTTATCTGTGCATTTTGTTATTGTTTATCTTCCAAAGACCGAAATTCATTCTGTCTCGTAAATTCATTCTATTCAGATGCTATTCTATGGATATTATAAGAAGGATTGCCTAAATTTCAATAATACGAGGATATTTTAAGCTAATTAACACTGACCTTTTCTAAGAAAACATAAGAGTTACTATTACCTATTATCTGTATTGTTAAATGTTATGAAGAAACTTTCTATTAAAGTAATGAGTAATATTAGTCAAAAGTAATAAAAAATAACTTTATAATTAAAAAAAAGTTTTTACTATTTAAGTTTAGCAGATATCATAAACGTAAGAGTGAGGTTTTGGTTTGCGATGTTTCAAGACTTTAAAATAAGCAAAAGAAAATAGTAAAAACCATTTCGAGGAGTAACATTATAAAGAAAGTAGCCATTCAGTAATTTCTTGTTCCTTAAGTCATTGAAACATTGTATTATTAAAGGGATGGGACCCTAATAAAATTTAAAATCTAAATTCGAGCTTCTGAATTTAATATGTTTTTAATAATAACATCATTCGTTTTGTAGAGTAAAAACATTGTGATGATTCTCATCTTATTCATAATTCTACGTAATTTTGTGGCAAATCGGTCTTTTTTTTACTAAAACATTTTAAACATTTCTTACCATTTCCGGTGCAGAAATTTCTATGAATATTCATCAGAACTATATAGTCTTTTTATTCCAACAAAGCTTCACTTGTGGAAGTAAGAGGTTCTGTCTGTTTATGTCTCGTGCTGGTGTTTTACAATCGTCCCCCAAACGGCAAAAGGCGGCTTTTCAGCAGTGATCAGTGGTTTGAAGGTAAAACCAAGGTCATTTGGCAGAGACTGGTTCAATGGATTTCAACATGGAACACTCAACATTTAACAGTGAATAACATCCAATTGTTGTTGAGTTTTCAGAATTTAAAATGCATTTTAAAGTGAGTTGTTTTTTTTTTCTTGATTTTTTGCTTTGACCCTATATATTTATTGAGTCTGAAAGCAAATTCTGTTTTCAATTGAAAGCATTTCTCTTAATTATTTGTTTTCTACGAAAGACTAATGAATGTTTCATTAATACATGAATAGTTTAGGGATGTTTGTAGGATTTTATATCTGAACCAAATGACGGATTCGACCTCCAGAAGATCCTGTTCAAAATTTCGGGGTGGGTGAGTTAAAGGCTTCTCAGTAGGCTATCCAACCAAAAAAAAAAATAAAAAAGGAAATAGGGTCTATTTTGGTAGATTTTGAGATTTATTTTTTTGGGGAGCCCCCTTGGCATTCTCCATAAATAATCTTATGGACTGGTTATTATTGTGAATTGTAGCTGCATCATAAATTTACATTTAAGTGAACGAAAAAATAAAATATTAAAATGGAAGTATTGTTTGCTTTCTATTGAATAAAGTCATGGTAATTAGCGGAAAGAAAACATCTATTCATGGTTTGCAGAAACATGAAATAGATTGTAGCTGATATATCTTCAATAATTACAAGATAATAATGGTAGATTTTTACGATTTCTCATATGAAATTTCTTATATATTAAAAAAAAAAAATAGCAACGCCAGTATTTGGAGATATTGCTACTAATGCTTCCGCGATTCGATGACACTATTGATTATTCCGACTTCACAGTGATAGAATTTTATTGGTATGATATCTTAAGCAAAAAAAAATACTTTTAATATACACACCCTACTTCCAAGAAAAAAAAAAAAGAATTCTCTGAATACACTTTATAAATCCTATAGTCCCTCAACAAAAGTAAATCATATGAGAATATATAAATTAAAACTTATCCTACAGCCTTATTTGTATTTATAAATGCTGAACATCAAAAAAAGGTAATAGCATATTTGAAATGTTTGTAACGTAAATTTACGTAATAGAAACTTATAATACGAGAAGCATTTATCTTAACTAAAATAGACCTCCGGTCGCAGTGCTTGGCTTCTCTGTCACCCACATTCACTACATAACATAACATATCTTAACTAAACTAAAGAAAAAGTTATTAAGTCCAAAAAGAAATCCTCAGAAAATTATAGTTTACAAGGCAAATCCAAAGTAGATTACAATTTGCTAAGTTATAAATCTATAATATAAAATGGAAAATTTGTGATATGTTTGTCTGTTCAAAATGAAATTTCGGATTTGATAGATTCCATACTGTAGACAATGTAAAAGCATAAAAATAAACTTTTATTTCTTTTTTTAGGGGGGAGGGGAAATGACCATGAACTTTCTTGAAAATACCACATATGTATCTGAAGGCGACAATTGGAACTAAAAAAAAAAAAAATTGTTGTTCAACAGTTGTGCATAATGGCGCCACAAATTAACCTAGTGGCGACAATTGGAATTAAAATATTGTTGTGCCATATATTAACCGGGAGGCAATAACTAGAGCTATGTGGGGTAAGCGGGAGGGCGGTGAGGGGCAAACATTATTTAAGGATACTTCTACGGGGTTTTCGGAAAGCAATAGATTTTTCGCGATAGATAAAGATTTTTTTAAGAACTAGGATAGGTTTAAAGTCATAGTGGTGTGGGAAAGGGGAGAAAGGAGTGGGAAGGTTTGGATCTCGAGTTATAAAATTCAAATAAAACATTACTTTGTAGCTATCACGTGATTTTGTACCAACTGGGAAAGCTTCGAAGTGATCTCACAATTACAACTTCTTCCTCATCCACATCCGAACAAGTCTTCTCTGTAACCCATACAAAGTACTCCGCTAGTATTAAGTGAAGTCCTCCTTCCCTTCCCCCAAAAGAAAGAAAATAAACTTCGCTTCTTGTTTATTACGATTAACCATATCTCATTTCATCAAAATAATTAACTGCTCACTAAAGTTCTTATTGAAGAACAATATAAAGTAAATAAATAATGTGAAATAATGCAGTAAATGTTGTAAATAAATAAATTGATTGTTCTGTTTCTTTATCTCTTAAGAAGCTCTCGTGGAACTGTGTCTTCCTATAAAGGAGTGGGAGGAAAACATCTGTTTTCAAAAGCTGTTACACTGCAAATGAGATGATGAATGAAACAGTTCTTTTTTTTTTGTTCTTTTCTTTCTTTTCGTTCTGTCCTTGATGAGAGACTCTCTTATGGAGATTTTGGTTTACATTCAAGAGGCTTTGAGTCTCTTTGAAGATGCAAAGCTCTGCCTTTATTTGCGGATCAAAGAGAGAAGTTTTGAACAATGAAGAGCGAATCTCAAGTCAATTCTGTTGTCAGTTCTTGATTTACTTCAGTCAGTCTTCAGTAGAAACACTATGACTTTGATTGGAATAATGTGCATTGGATTTTTGATTCAAATGTTCTATTATCACAAGCATTCTTTTTGTTCGGTAAGATTTCATTTTTTTTTTGTGAAACATTTTATTTATTTCGGAAAACACAATTTATAAGAATGAAATCAACACAAAAACCGTTACAATACATTTTAAGGAAAATAAATTTTAAGTTCTTTGCGGGACTTCTTGTTTTTTAATTATGCGAAACGATAATCTGGTTAATCTCGGCTTTCATTGCTTAACTAGACAAGCTCCATTGTTTTTGTTTACATCAAAGAAGAATGGAGTCAATCAGAGCGCGCGAGACATTCAGAAATTCTGTCAATGGCGCAGTAGAAAAGAAAGCTTTGAAAACATATTTCTACATTTTTGAAAATACGTAGGAGCCAATGACTTTCTCACTACTGCGAAAAAAATAGCCAATCACAAAAACAACAAGGGATCGACAATGAAGCAGTTTATGCTGTTTAGTCTCTATCAGTTTCTTTGAAAATGATAAGATTACGACAGTAGTGTTAAAGAATCTATACGAGACATAAAGCCTAACAAAATAAATGTACGAGCTACTCTAAGGTTTCAGAGAGAATCTCAGAAATCAAAAGGAGACTTTTCTCTTTGCCAGTTCCATGCAACACCATTTCAAACTTTTCGTCTAGTTTTTCTGATTTTTTATTTTAAGAATTGATTGGAAGCGTTGTATTTATTAAATCTGATTTATCCAAAAGAACTCGGGGAAAAAAATCGTACAAGAAACAACTGATGGGGAATGCATGGGACAAAATCCCACTGGCACTGTTATGGCCATTTGAAAAGACACCACACCTCATCAATACACTCTTAATTCAGGCACATATAACCACCAAATTATTAAATTAATCATACAAACGAGTGATTCATACATCCCATTACCTGTAAATCTCCAAACTTACTTTATTATTATTATCTAAAGACCAGTTTTAATTAGAGATCGCAGTATTTTTTCATACACACACACACAGACACAATAAACAGACATATATAAACATAGACATAAGCTGAGCACAACATTTGAGTATTGGCACTGAGTCCCGCGTACTCGTGTACGCTATGTACATAGAATGTTAAAAAATTTATAATTCTAAAACTAAAAAGAAAAACTTTTCATGAATTGATTATTTTCTGACGAAATTAAGGTAAATATAAAATTATGTCTCATCACTCTTTTCTTACGTAGCTTACCTTTCTAGATCTGATATTCAGTTGATGTTTTGAGTTAAATATAAGTTGGAAGCAGAGAAAATTCAGTGAAGATCAAATGCTGTAAGCCTTGAGGGCATATTGCTGTTTCAGCATTGTAAAAAGTTTTAATTAATATTTTAATTACGAAATTAAAACCTCCTAATAATTAAAAATCCCCGTTGAATATCTCCAGACGAAACGTAAGTGGTCTAATACCTAAAAAATATATTTTTTAAATTTTATAATAAACCTGTAGAATGTCGATCTTTGAAATAATTTTCCAATTGCGGATGGGTGGTACTGTTCCTTTAATAATGGCGTCCGCCGCTGCGCGATTTGACGCAATAACTTGACGTCCTGCGTTGGCGGCTAATAAAGCTCCGAGTGGATCCGAACGCGACAGAAGGACGCCGGCAGTTCTCTGTTGATCGAAGAAATGAACTCCCTCCCTCCCTACCGTTTATTAATCATCGCCCTCTTCCAATAGGAATTCGCAATGCTTTTGTTAATTTTGACATCGGAAGTGACGTATATTGAAAGAATCGGAAACAAGAAGTTTCTGAAAGAACTCATAACATATTTCCCTTTAAAAAAATGCTGTTTTTTTTTCAATTTTTGTAAATCTTCTCATAATTGTAAATTATAACATCTGCCAAATACTGAAAAGTAATTATTTACTAAAATCGCTTAAATTAATTTTAAGAAGCAGGCGTTGAGGATACTGAATTAATAAATGGTTAATATGCAGTGTTATATATTAAAAACAATTTCATTTTGTTGCATTTACTAAATTAATTTAATGCATGTATTTTGTCGCGTTACTTTCCTGACAGTGATTCAGAGAAAAGCTTTCAAATAAAAAAAAATCATCTTGAACAGTAAGTATGGAAGCCAAGCCTGAATTAACACGCATTTCAAGGTTTAGAATTTATTAGAGGAACATACGTACAACTACAGAAACATATTGATTCTATTATTATCACTATTTATTCCTTAGGAATAAAAAGAAAACGTTGAAGTAACTGAAATAATGCTCGAAGCTTTCTTGAAAGTAAGGAGATTCATTTATGTTGAGTAATATTAGAATCTTCATTGTAGAGTTTTAATGCTGGCTTATAAATAATAAAAAAAGTCAGCTTTGGAAAAGGTAGCCTGGTTTCTGGAGACCGGGATTTTCTAAGATACTGTCTTTGTTTCTGAAAGGTAAGAAACTGTTTCACTAGCAAAGTTTGATAAGAATAGTTTGAGAAGAATAATATCACACAACCTAGAGTCAACATTAACTTTTTTATTAGTCTCAGCATTCCTACTGGTAACTTTCTTTAGCTCAGGTATCAAAGTGATAACCTGATTTTTACCATAAGATGTTTCTTGCAGGTCAGATGTATATTGCATATTCTATACCTTACCTTTTAATTCCATATCAGTTTCATCAAATGACTATAATATCTGGATATGATTCATTGTCATAAATGGCGACTATAATTATTTTCCAATTAAATCTAATTGTTTCTGTTTCTTTTGGCACGATAGCCACCAAGGCTTCATCAATACTAGTAATGCTTGCACTAAAAGTGAAAACGTTTTGTGACAATCTTTATCTTAATTTATGATGTTCAGAAAGTTGATATCTTATATAAACTGTATGTTCAGTTGTAGCGTGAATCTAATCATTCAGGGATTCCCATACTTTTGCTTCTGTCAATTGCATTTCGAATGGTCTCTCTCTGTTTGGCTTTCTTTCCGTTCAGTTTTTCTCTATTATTAAATAAACAATTTCTTCGACATTAATTGTTATTCAGGCTTAACTATTGTTAACTATTCTAATGCAATAGTGAGTAACTGCAGATGTAATAATTTACATTGAAGATGGATATGTCATTGAGTTAGCCTGTGTTTTTGTTTTTCTCTCTGCAATTCCGCTGAATCTTTTTCCATATTTTACACTGAGAAATTGGCTTGTTTTTAAGGTTTTTTTTTTTTTTAATAGATATTAATAAGTTCTGTGGAGATCAGATTCACGTCGAATCACTGCTTCTCAGCTCAGTTAACGTCATAGTTTCCTAAATTATGGAATAATTAAGTTATCATGATAAATTGTAAAATATTGTTATTAATTGATAATTACTGCAATTGTTTAAATGTTATTTACGATTTATTCTGCCCTAACTGTAATCTTTGTTACAAAACTGTCATTAACAATGACAAAACAGCATTGTTTGAATAAATTCACCAATTAGTTCCTATTTACAAACTAAGGATTCAAACAGCACCAATGTCGCGATTATGTTAATCAGCGAAAAGTTTCTATTGCTGTACTAAAAGAAGAATAAAAGAGGTAACAGTAGATGACGGATAGAAAGTGTATGAATTGAATTTGACTTTAATTATTCATCAAAATTTTCTCAATTCAGTTTTTTGATGTCCCCGCAATGCTAGAAAGTTATGAAGCGAACTTTAGTGGCAAAAATCTTAAAATAAAATTATTTTTAAGTTAACCTAGCATATCAAAATAACTCCGATAACAGCAATGACATTGATCTGGGATACAAGAAAAACATTAATTACCCTTTTTATTCTTAGATACTTTTATGCCTGCACAGCTGTAAGTGTCATTACAGGTTTTTTACAAGAATAGTCAACTTTCTATCAATTTTGCATTTTTTAAAGTACTGGGACATCAAATGCTACTCTAATGATGGAACGATTCAGATCATTTTCCATAATTTTTTTTTCTGTTTGTAAGGCATTCGAAAATTTATTAGTCTTAGATTTCGGTTTTTGACAAATTTTAAGTCAAAAAAAAGATTAAACAATTCACAATCTTTATTGTGAATATCATGAAAATTCCTTCATTCATTAATTTTATAAATTATTTCAAAAGTCTATTAAGATAATCCAGAACCAAATAAATAATAAGTTGAATTCAATATGGGTTTCTGAGTGAATTAGAGACACTGAACTATTGTAGTACTTGTTGCTGAAGAAAAAGTTCCTTTTAGATAAGAAATGTTTGCTGTATATAGGATGATTTTACACTGTATATATAGGATGATTTTACTTTGTTTTGTTAATGTTTGTTCAAAAAAGTTGTAATTGTTATTCAAGAAAGATTGTTTCATATTCAAGAAAGAAGGATGAATTCACTTTGTATTATTAAAGAAAGCCGGAGTTTGCTGTATATAGGATGATATTACTTAGTTTGTTAATGTTTGTTTAGGAAAAGCTGTAATTGTTATTCAAGAAAGAGTGTACCATAATTGTTAATGATTAGAAATTCTAATTTTTAAATGTGAGAGAAAATGTTTATTTTCTCTACATTTTCTATATTCTCCAAGAAGAAGAGTCCTGCTAAAGGATTCGAAATATTGAGTATTAAATAATGTGATTAAGGAAGAAGAGATTTTTAGGTATTATTACTATGAGTCAGCAATTTTAATGTTAGAATAGTCTTTGTAATTTCATGATTGTGAGTCAACAATTTAAGTTAATGTAAGATGTTCACATTTTTTAATTGTTTGAATAATGTGAGTATACAGTTTATCTTACTGGAATTTGTTAACATTTACAATTGTTACTATTGTAATTTAAGTAAATACTACTTCTCCTCTCATAACATTAAAAAATATATTTTTTAATGCGAACGAATTTTCGAAAGCATATTCCTTGCTTTCTTCTTCAAGTTTGTTTGTTAACAATATGTTGTCAGGTGAACTTACATTGCGAATACATAATTATCAACAATCACAATACTGCAATAACATCTACATTCTTAGATTAATATTACAATAAGAATGTAGATGTTATTGCAGTATTGTGATTGTTGATAACTATGTATTCGCAATGTAAGTTCACTATTGTAATTTCATGATTGTTGTTCAAATTTCTGTTTAGTAAGAAGAAGGATGACATAGTCGTTCTTTTCTTTGTATGTGTTTATTTTCCTGATGAAAACCATCGTATAGATGATTGAAATATTGAAGAAATTATTGAAAAGTGAATGTTTTGGCAGTCTTTATTTTAACTATGTGATATTTTTTAGAAGATTAATATTAAATAACGTAATCAGTTGAGGAATAACGTAAAATCATCAGTCTTCTAATGATGGAATACAGATAAGTGCCCACATGGAATATCCTTAAAATATTTGATAAACCTCTACTTACTGAATATAGTAGTGTAAATGAAATAGGAAAAGACGGTACTTCAGATCAAAAATAAAAACGCTGCCTGTCTGACAGACATAATTATAAACAAAGTGATCCCAAGTGATTCACTTTTAAATGTCAATGTATTAACAAGAAAAGTTCATAAAAAAAATATAGATAATTTTTTATTATTATTAAAAAAATGAATTCTGTGACTGACGAACTTCTCTCTTTTACTTTAACTTAATAAATTAAAATTAATTTTAATATAAAAAAAGAAATTTGAAATGAGGGAAAAATACGACCACTTTGAGGATTTTACGTAGAATATTTCACGCTGAATGAAATGCAATCTTATGTAAATTGAAACAAAACATTAGATTGGAACGATAACAAAGCCTATCCTTCCGGTTGTAATTTGGTTACGCTTTGGATAATGAATAGGCTTTGAATGAAATATTAAAAGTATTTCAAGTAGTTTTCTGTAATAAACAATTCAGATTAACCAACGTAGGGATTTTCTTTCGTGAAGGGCTTTGGTTGGAAATTGGGTTAGTAATTCTCTCCGCATTTCCATCGTTAGATGTTGATTGTATTCGTAAATAGAAATGAAGAAGAGATTGAATCTTGTGAAAACTGCGGAATTATTGTTATTTAAAGTTACTATCTGATGAATGTGTTTTATATTATAGCCTTTGCAAGTGTTTTTGAAAATAAAATCTTAAGAGCGAATACGATGCTTGGATTTCAATTTGATACCCACGTAGTTGATAGATCTACCTTAGGGACTGTAATAAAAAAAAAGGGATTAGAAAAAGATTTAAAGTGCAATTTTAAATCGCAACCCAATACAATCCCACTATATGATCTAGGATGCTGAAATTTCAGCAAGCAGCCCATTACAGCAACTCAACCTATACGATAGAGGATGCTTCCAAGTGCTTCCGATCGATATAATCTGATCAAGAGGCGAAACGTCAAGGATTAAAAAATCGCAATTGATACTTAAAACTGAGACGGATTTTAACTCAGAAAAAAAAGGAAGGAAGGGATTACTTACCTGTTTTTTTTTTTCGCTTTCAAATTGTGATATTATTAATCAAATCGTATTTGTTTTGTTTCAGGAAACATGTGAGAGGAAAAGAAAATAAGCCTTCTTGTTTTATAATAATAGATAAACGTGTGACTGGTGACTTGCATGAATAACAATGAAGGCATGGCATGGAGCGCATGTCGTTAGACGCAGTTAATTGTTTTCCTGAAACGCAAAGAACACAAGTTTCCATGATGTTTTATGAGGAGGTAATAAAATAATTTTTCTCCGTGACGGGAGAAAATATTAATGGTATCTGCAGCAACATATATATTGGAGCGAATGCCGGATAACGAAATTCTGAAATGATATTAGCGGAATTTCAACATATGTATATTTCCGATTCTTGTGGAAACCAGAGAATCTTCATAATAAAGAAGAATAACTCTCGTTTGCGATCAGCGGGAATTGATGTCGAGTTTATCGGATGGCTGAAGAAATTAAATGTCCATCGTTTTTATTTACGGAAAGACCGTAAGTAGAAAGCTTTTCTTTATTCTTGAATTTCATGAGGGAACATTAAACAGAAAAAGACATCGGATTAGTTTGATGCTGAAAGACTATTGTTCGAAAATGGCGTCCAGTTGCGTTTAGAATACCATAAGATTTACACGGAGGAAATTGCGACCAAGAACTTTAAATATAGTTTAATTATGCAATTAATTAAAATGATTAATTTCAATGAAATATCCATGCGGGATAAGAAAGTGTTATTTAAATGCATAACGTGAAAATCATTAATTTAGCGTAGGGTGATAAACCTCGGCAAACGTAGATTAGTGCTTTCAAGATAATCGATAGGGATAATATAGTTAAAGACTTGTCATCTTTAATGCTGATATATATATATATACAGGGTGTTTCAAAAATACACGGCATAATTTCAGGTATGTAT
>JAFIDM010003189.1:60613663-60629121 GCA_023159025.1 Thereuonema tuberculata | reverse complement strand
CTAAATTTCTTGAGACCTGCTGAAGAGGCTAATGGCGAGATCTCGAGAATTTCGTAATTCTCGCGCAAACGTGATCGTCAAAATAAATGTGTTAGACAATAGAGCTCCCTGGAACACGGATGCTTCGATTACGAAGCTCGCACTTTGGTACGTTCCGTATCCACCACACCACAGTCAAGAACTAGTTCTATTTTTACCGATGTTTTATTTTTTTTAATTTTGGAACAGTTTCTTATCTTCCGAGTTGTAGAACTAAACCTTAAGTAATCCCATTCTAGTATATTTATAGGTTTTTATTATTATTCTGTCATCTTTGAAAATTGAAGAAGTTATTCCTGTGTTCACACTCGCCGTCTTTAATTGTAGATACCGAAAACCGCTGTGCTCTGATCCCGTCATTGTTGAATCCATTGTTGATCCCCACCTTGTAGAATACACAGGTCAGATGTGAATGTAGAATCCTATTATTGAAACCAATTCTTTCCACTACAGCACTAAGTGTGGATTGGAGCTTCTGATTTATCATTCCCAAATCGTTCTTTTTATTCTTTAAATTATTTCAAGTTTGTAACAGCGTTTGTAATCTTGCTCGTGAAGACATTTAAGGTTGCAGTTTTGTCTTCTTGCCAGCCTTTACAGCTGCGGAAATGAAACACACAACAACGAAAGGCTGGTAAATTATTAAGACAGATCGTAAAGAAAAATGCATTCGGCTTAAGAATGAAATAATTTGAACGAATTACAGCGAAAGTGTCTTTGAAAGAAAAAAGACTCGTTAAGCAAAGAAAAAAAACTTCTTATTTAAAAAATTCTTAACCACAATAAATGAGCGCGTTTTAATTGTTTGTCTCAATTATTTCTCGGTCTTTATGTTTTCGTTGGAATTCTTAAACCTCTTCTATTTATTAAACACACAGCGGTACTTTGAGAAATAGAAAGATGTAAAAAGAAAGACATTTTGAGAAGCTTTTCCAAAGAGGTCTGCTTATTATTATAGAAATCCTTTTATTATAAACACTAAGAAATCAATGTAAGTAAAAATTGTAAAAAGCTTAATTCTCTGAGCAGCCAATAGTAGCCACTGTGTAAGTTAATAGACCAATCGTTTGATGTCGGATAGTTAAATATAAGAGATATTTGCTTTGATAGTGATATTAAATCGCAGCATCAATGAATTGTAATATAGCCTATTGTTATTATGATCTAATGGAAACAAAATATTAATATATATCAAATCGTTGTTGACCACTTAATAATGATCCTAACTTAACCGAACAAAATTGTAATATCTATGTCTTATGGGTTTCAGAAAACTTCATGAACTTTCTTCATTACTAGACAGTATATACTATTTCACAGTATCAAATATCGCCGCCTTCTGGTGTTAAGTATCTTGAGAATATGACCATCTACATTATTCTATTACATGAAGAATCTCTTCAAATTCAAATTTAATAAAGTAAGAAGATAACATATTTAAGATAAGAGTAAACACATACACTGTAGTAATCAATTAAATATATTTAAAAGTTTAGAAAATGGAGAGTGGGTCTTTTCGACATCCTAAGTGGATATTTTAAACACACGTTAAACTCTTAATTAAATAACATATTTAATAATTGTAAGAACCTAATATATATCAATTCCACATTATTATACAAACAAAAGAAGCTCGTGTTTACAATTTCGGTCGAAATATTGTGTTAAAAGTTAAAGTGTCCCACTGTAGTCGATGTGGCCCTTGTGGTCGCGGGAGGTAAGGCTGTAACCAATGAGACGAAGTTGAGGTCGGGTGGTCAGCCCGACATACGTCCGCCTACAACCCCCGGGAAATAAACCTTGTACCCATTCAACAGAGGGCTGGGTTGACCCTAGGAACCGTTTGGAGGAGAATGAAGCATGGAAAAATGCCCGCCCTCCGCCGAGACCACGGATCGAATCCGCTACCTCCAACCTGCAGCCAAGCGCTACTCGGCTTCCGGACACAAAGAAATATTGTGTATTGGTATATAATGTACAGTAATGAAGAAAGTTAATGAAGTTTTTTAAAAAACCTATAAAATATATGTCTGATATGAGTGTATTTATGTAGTATTTATAATTAAAGCAGAGTGTTATTTCTCTCAGATAGATTTTTATCTTCAGAAAAGGTTTGGATTACCAAATTATGGTTGGTCCGAATCATTTTGTGAAATGGATACAAATTTAATTATTTCAGTCTTGTCGATATTTAAAAATAAGTAAGTCAACAAAAGTAGACTTAAATTCTGATTTGAAGACCTGTGGAAACACAATCAAACGCCCAAAACTTTGTCCTCCCACTAATC
The DNA here is from genome assembly GCA_023159025.1 of Thereuonema tuberculata. Classification (NCBI taxonomy): domain Eukaryota; kingdom Metazoa; phylum Arthropoda; class Chilopoda; order Scutigeromorpha; family Scutigeridae; genus Thereuonema; species Thereuonema tuberculata. The sequence goes on along the minus strand of JAFIDM010003189.1, from coordinate 60,626,794 downwards.
GACTTTTCACACACTTTGTTTATTCAAAAGTTTTGCTTTCGAATTTTTTTTTTTAATTTCTGTTATTCTTTTATCGTCATTTTATGCAGTTATATGGTGTTAATAATAAATTCAATTTGATATTCTAATTTCTGCTTTTTAATTTAATTTAATTTATATACAAGGTAATTTCCACTTTTAAGATAATCAACGAAAAAGAATTACAGCAATTTTGTATACTTTTAGCTTAACATTATTTGACTCAGATTCATAATAATTTGTAATTCATTGATTTAGCTCCACAATCATTCAAATCATTGTGTAGCAACAGCAAAAATTTTCCCAAAGTTTAGTTTCAGTTTGTACTTAAAAACTAAAATGTCATTAGTATTACTGTTTAAATAAAGTTATGGAGTTAATAAATCTAATAAAAGATCTGTACAAAGAATTCCCAAAGTGAATAGTTATGGCGGTAGGAGGTAGGTACAACAGTCTGCCACTTAAACTTGATACTTAACTAAAAAATATACTCATGGACAAAAAAATTAGCGCACCAAGAAATAATTGCGGGATCGTAACGAAACTTGCAATGAAGGTACATGTCGGGGAGATATGCAAATGATTAGAAATGCAGCGCGATTGCGCATTACGTATAGCCGGTAGAAGGCGTTGAACATCGTACTCTGTGGAGTATAAAACAGGTAACCAAAGCTTGTTTGAGTGTGCTGAATCATTTACAAAGAAGAGCTGAGGTAGACATGCCATTATGCCGTGTTCGAAGACAGTATACGCAGTTGTCGCAGTTTGAGAGAGGGAGAATCGTCGGGATGATGGAAGCTGGGTGGTCAGCTAGGCGAGTAGCTCGTCAATTAGGCCGCTCTGATTGTGTTGTGATTAGGTATTGGGACCAGTGGACCCGAGAGATGTCATGTACACGAAGACCAGGCTCAGGACGCCCTCGACAGACCAGTCGTCGAGAAGACCGCTACATAGTCAGAAATGCACGCGTACAGCCAACTGCTTCATCGGCCGCCATCCAGGCAGAGGTAGCACCTTCACTAGGGGCCGCTGTGTCTTCTCGAACCATACGAAGGAGCCTGGCTGAAGGACAGTTGGTATCGCGGCGCCCATTACATGTGCTGCCCTTGACGCCCACCCATCGACGCCTCCGTTTGGAGTTTTGCCGCGCACGAGGAAACTGGACTGCAGCGGAATGGAACCAGGTCGTCTTTAGCGACGAATCCAGATTCAATCTCGGCAGTGATGACAATCGTGTTCGTGTGTGGAGAGCCCGTGGTGAACGCTTCAATCCTGCCTTTGCTGTACAGCGACACACCGCTTCCACAGCTGGTGTGATGGTATGGGGTGCCATTGCCTACAATACACGGTCACCGCTAGTATTGTTCCGTGGCACCATGACAGCCCAGCGGTATGTTCATGAAATCCTGCAACCACATGTGTTGCCACTCATGCAACGGCTCCCAGGAGCCATTTTTCAACAAGACAATGCTCGGCCTCATACGGCAAGGGTGTCACAAGACTGTCTCCGCACTATTACTACCCTTCCTTGGCCTGCCCGATCCCCAGATTTGTCTCCAATCGAGCATATCTGGGATCATTTGGGACGACGAGTTGGGCATTCCACGAGTTTGAACGAACTAGAGGCAAGGTTACAGCAAATATGGAACGAAATGTCTCAAGACATCATACAGAACTTGTATGACTCAATGCCCGATCGTATCGCATCGTGCATTCGCGCTAGAGGGGGTCCAACGGTGTATTAACTCCTCCGTTCTTTTGCCTTTTTCTCTGAAATAAATTATCCTTTTTCTTTGATTTTCTAATCATTTACTTATATCAAAGTAGTCATTACGTATGTGAATTTTCGTTTCATTTTGACGACTCCTTCTTGGTGCGCTAATTTTTTTGTCCATGAGTGTATAAAAAACGCATAGAAATTTTTTTTTTTAAAGAGATTTATAAAAACATTAAAAAAATACTGTACTACCTTTCCAGCAACAAGATGTTGAAGATGAGTTCCGCGGAGGGACTCGAAAGGCTCCTAAGTATTTTTTAATTGTTTTTATAAATCTCTTTAAAAAAAAAATTGTGTGCTGTTTTTTATGTTATTTTTTTTAGTAAAGTTAATTTCGCACACGTTAAAAGTATTTTAAAATTGATACTGTTGGGCATTCTGATTATAAAGTTCATTTTGGTCCGCCAGCGCAATTCACAAATTCGGTATCGCCTGTATTATAAGATAAATCTCAAAATTCATATTAACGATTGGCGAATCTACGTTGATGGCAGAGATGCTGATTTGAGTTCTACAAATAATTAATGTGAATGGACTTGTTAATGTGATGAAATAAGTCACAGCATATACAGTAAGTTACTAAGATTACCTGAGATTTACGTTTTCATCTCGTATTTTGGAATATTTATTTTTTGATTTTCAGCATAACGAAAAGTTTTATCCAGAGTTTTTCAATATCTTCCTACCCTTATCTCCTTTCTCTTCTATCTTCCTCATATTCTTCTGGCGTCCGTATATTGTCACAGTTCTTAATATTAATCCTCCGCTTCTAACAATAATCCGGGACAAATAGTCGTTAATATTTTGCAAATATCCATCACAATCATCCAGTAAAACTTCACTAACAGGATTTATAGAAATATAATAATATCGAAATACAAAAAGAAGCCAATTTCTGTTAACGTTCTCCTGGTTTCTTTGGAATTCAAAAAATGTAAAGAATTTTGTAGCTGAAAGTCTGCAGCATTTAAAGTAAGATCTTTCGAGGTGGGAGGGAGTGGGTACTAGGTTTTTTTTTTCCTTCATATTTTCGAGATTAGAACTTTTTGTTCGTTTCTGCATTAGAAGGAGCTTTTACCATCGATTTCACTGTTTATTTCTTAGCGATGACTTAATCTTTTCTCGTAAGAGGGAGCCACTTGTCGTCAGCTGCTCTGGTATCTCCATAATTTCCTTGTAAATGCGCAGCAGATGTCTTTTGCTGAATCTTTCCCACACTTATTTCCGTGCAGTCTTAAGCTATTCACCGTTTAATCATTAAGAAGAAAGAGATGTTGTTTGCATTGTCAATAAAATTCTCTTGGAAAAAATTGACAAGAATTGATCTTCTCTGTTGGTAGGAAGTGCTTAATTGTCTTTTTTTTTCCTTAATGGATTTTAGTTAATGATGAGTGCTTTGAGGTTTGGAACTTTTATAAATTTGTAAATAATTTGTAGAGATCTCTAATATTTAGTCAAGCCATTTTTCTTTTGTTTTTCATTAATAAATTAATATCTTAACAAAATATGTATCTATCTGTATAGATAAACAAAAATGTATATTCTTAAAACTTTGATCTCTCAGACGCTACTAATAATTTTGTAAAAACTGTCCACCTTCCTTTGAGCTGAATGACAGAACTAATCCTTCTTGATATCTTTTGATGAGGTCACAAGAAGGAGACAGAATTCTATGCCGTTCTCCCTTCAGTGAAGTTCTCAGCTCAGTCTGGCAAAGGAGCTGTGCACCCATTCACTGTTTCCAAATCATCCCAAATTTGTTCTAGGGGATTTACGTCAGAATTGTAGCACAACAAAAGTAAATGAACTCTAATTCCCACAAAACTGATGCTTACAAACGAAAGCTTTGTAGAATGGAAAATTAGTCAGTTGACATGGAGTGTCCATTCCATAGCTTTCCAGAGTAGAGATTTTTTTTTGATTTATCAAAGTATAACAACAAAGCCTTGCAGATTTTTAAATCTAAACTACATCTCTTGTTTAGAATCATCAAGATCATTCTAGGGTTATTCATATCCAGTCCGAAAATTAAATAGCATCGTTTAAAAGATCTTTCTTTTTTTCAAATTCCAAATTGGAATTTGGGCAAAATCACTCTCATGAAGTTTGTCGATCCCTAATCTAGTTTCCGCCTGTAATTCACTGCTGGAAACTAAGACTAACTATTCCGTATGGACTATACTTTCATTTACCAAATATTTTAAGATAATGTAAAAAAAAAATCTTATAAGACGTACTGAAGTTTTATTTACATGAAGAAGTAAATCAATTTAATCAAAATTTAATAGTTAATAATTGCACTAAAATAATTTATTTAATAGAACTCTTGAAAAATGTATAAAATTTTGGAAAGATTGATGAAAGACAAAAAATAATTAAATTTAATAAAGTAATTTTCATTTCGTAGTAAATTAATTGTAGCTACATTAAAAATACATTAGATAAACTCGATTTATTATTTTTAATTGTACCTAAATAAATTTCTTATTTAGAAACAAGAGAAAACGAAATTTAAACCTTTTTGTATGACCTTGTAGTCAACTTTCCTTGAACTTATATTTTCTTTTCCATGTATTATACTGAACAAATAGTCAGAATTTGATTTTGTGTATTTTATATTATCTACCAACACACAACTTATTTATAGACTTTAAAAAAGCTTATGATAGCATCCATCGTGAAACACTTTGGAATGTCCTGAGAGAATTTGGAATCTTATCTCTATTACCAGGATATGCACGGATGGCAGCAGAGGTATTGCCTTATCCAATGGTATCAAATCCGAACCTTTCACCATCATTACTGGCTTAAGACAGGGAGATGCTCTATCTCCGTTGCTCTTCAATCTGGCTCTGGAAAAATGTATCAGAGAAGCAACCAAAAACTCAAATGGAACAATCATCCTGGGATATGCCGATAATATCGATCTAGTAAGCGACAATCCAGATGATATACGTTGTACTGTACATTTCAAAATCTTAAACACTCTTCAGAAAAGATTGGGCTTCAGGTGAATCAAACCAAAACGATACAGATTTCAAAGTTGACAATATGCATTTCAAAAAAGTAAATTCCTTCAATTATCTGGGATCACTTATTAGTAACGATAATAGAACAAACAGAGAAATACAAGCAAGAATAAATTCGGGAAATAAAACCTATCACTGCTTACAACATCTATTAGGGTCAAAAGCACTATCTACAAGAATTAAAACATATAGAACTTGCATTAGACCCATCGTCCTCTATGGAGTTGAGACCTGGAATACCACAGCTTCCGATGAAAAATTACTACAATACTTTGAAAATAAAATTCTGAGAAAAATATTTGGACCCATTGATGATAGAGAAACTGGTGCATGAGAAAAAGACACAATAAGGAACCATATGAGCTCTATAGGTCACCTTTAATTGTCAATGAAATGAAAGCCTCAAGACTGAGATGGTTCGGGCATGTTGAAAGGATGGAAGAGGAAAGAAGCGTAAAGAAAGCTTACACCTACATCCCACCAGGAAAGAGACCGAGAGGACGGCCTAGACAGCGATGGAGAGACAACGTCATCAAGGACCTACAAGATCTGGAGTGAAAGAGTTGGAGACAGATTGGAATGGAGGAAGACTGTGTTTGCAGCCAAGAGCCTTGGAGGTTCATCGAGCTGAGGAGAGAGAGAGAGAGAGTATTTTATATTAGCTGAAAATTAAGCCCCAAATTAAATATTTTACTTTCAATCTCCTAAAGTAAGTTTTTTATTCATATGAAGTTAATTACGATTTATTGTTAATTCATTATAAAAGCTCATAGTGTCATCAATAAGAGTTAATTTCTTTCTCTTCTAATGGGTTTCTAAGGGTTTTTTTGTTATCTTCGTGCCCAATTCTCTCTACCCTTCGGAATCAACTACATCTACCTTCAGTTATCTTGATCATAGAAAGACGAATATGCCTAAATCGACTGAAAACTGTATTCGAAAGCTTTTTTCTAGTCTTTTATTTTAGCCATTTGGGAGCTGTTGTGATAGGTAGCTATTGCGTTTCTCCTGTCCGTCCATCTCGTCCATCTCGTCCAACTCGGAAGGTCGGATTGAAAAACTGATTTCACCGTCGTGTACGGAGGTCCAAACACCGTAGGAATGGGGTATTTTCAGGGTAACACCCCAACCCTCAATGTTCCAAAAAGTTGTCATTGTTGTCATTGGATTTCTACTATTAGTTTAAATGTTAGAAATGCAATCATCTCATTTCAGTTGACAGCTTAAGGTTTCCGACTCATATCCTGAAGCTTGTCGGTTCCAATCGGTATATCTATTGTTTCTTTCTTTTTGTTTTATTTTCCTAACTTTTTTTTATTTCTTTCCTAACTTTTTATTTATTTTTCCTTACTAATAATGTACTTCCTTTTTTATTTTTATTTTTAAATTTTTTTAAATTATTTTGGGTCGCCCTTAAATTTATGCTTTAGCACAAAATTATATTCACTTGTTTATCTCTCTGATACATATTAAAGAACTCTACAAACGTTAAACCAAACTCTTTGATAGTTAAGTATCATGCGAGTGCTAAAACAATTCGAGATAAAGGCAATAACTTCTCAATTGAAATGGCTGAAATTTGAGAATGGCTTATCTTACAGTAACATTGTAAATTTTTGTGAAATACATTCAGGAACAGCTTATCCATTGATTAAATCCACTAACTTCCCACTGGCACAAATTAACCGTCTGATTCCAGTGATAATAATCGTATCGGGGGAGTAGATTAATCATTCTTACTTCGCCTGAAGATATCACCCATTAGTTTGCGTTCAATGACGTATAGGAATCCCACTGACAGCAAAGGAAATTTCTTAGTAATGAAGACTAAAGCACTTATTGATAAATTTTTCCTGTCTATCCGTTTAGTCATTAAAATTAATTCTACAGCAACCAATCTTTGTTTTCTCGTGACATTTTTTGATATTAGCTTTAATAATACCCCTTCGAATTCATCCAATCATAAAAATTAGACGAAGCAAATTTCATAAACTGTAAAACTGCCAGATAATAAGAAATTCGTAAGAACTTAATCTTACTTTTCTTCAAATGTTATTTTTATTTTTTTTCTTTGTTTTAAAGTCGTGAAAACGAAAAGCCTATGTTTATAGTCAAAATATAGTAAGTACGGAATACAAACAAATACACATTTTCAATTTTCCAAAAACAACTGAATGAAACTTCATTATTTACTGAATCGGATTCTTTTTATTTGTGTCAAGCAAAGAGCAGTGGATTAAGTTAAAAGACATTAGTTAGTCACTGTTTAAGGCAATGAGATATTAACAGAAATAAGATAAAAATCCTTTGTTTAGATTCCATTGTATTTCTATAGGAATTTTTGTCGCCTTCTCGCAAGAACCTATTTGTAAAAGATTTCAAGTATAAAAGTTAGGTGGTCTTTAGTTCTAGAATATGCAAAACCAAGTTTAGGAAGGAACACTGAGGCAGATGTTTACACACATATCTCATTTGATGAACGAATCTCCACTATTATTGGAATGTCTTTAATTTATTTCTTTTTATTGAAAACTAAGCTAATAAAAATAACAACTAGCTGTCAATGTGAGATTAAGTTGAACGAACCGATGCCAGTCCGCCTTTAATCTTCGGGAAACAGATCCAGGATATTCAGAAGGGTGGGTGGACTCTAGTCTGGTGGAGAATTCAACATGGAAAACATCCCGACGTTCATCGGAGATTGAACCTCCTCGAACCCACAATCAAGCGTTATACCATTTGTATACCGGCCCTTAAAAAATGTAACTTAGTACAATTAAAATACTGTTTGAGTATATTTTGTTAAGGTACCTTGTGGTTTAAGTAATAGAACTAGTCATATTCAGCCATACTTTGCCAGAGGGTTATGGTAGTGTCCTTGCACTGTTTTCTCCACGCAGATCCTGGGATATAACAACAGGGATTAAAGTTCTTCCCTGGATTAAACTTGAAAAGGCATCCGGTCTCCTAAACTGCTGAATTATCGAAGCCATATTTCCACTTTTGGACTTGGTTATGATCTTTCTATTTACCTTTCTAATATATCACACAAAAAACTTTAAAAAAATGTAATTCATTCATTAGTAATGCTTTTAAATTTTTTCACTGACTTCAAGATAAAAAGTTCTATTTCATTCCCCAGTTTTTTCACTATTTAAATGAAACATGATATTTATAGAAATGATCTGAACTTGATAATGTGAGTAAATAAGGTTTATTTGTTTTTAACACCAATGGAATTTTTAAGTCTAAATAAACCCTCCTCTCTCAGTTGGGTTGAGGCGGGGCAGTTTTCTGTGGATTTCTCATTTTCCTGATGAAAATAGATGAGGAGAGCCAGTGGTGATATTGGTAACACCCATCCATTTCATTAAGTGCTTTCACACAAACACGAAATACTTTTCTCATTATTTCTCGTTAATTTTCAGCCGAAATAGGTGATGGAGGCCTTTTTCTGTAGCCAAACATCGGAAGAGTCCCGAAATCACGATCCTCTTCAAATTCACAGGAATATCTTTTAATCTCGAAAGATTTACGGACTCGTTTGTAGCTGTTGAAAAATGACGAAGGACGAGCAGACAGTGTTTATTGCCTAAGACTATTCTTGCTATGCTCTGCTTTCCCAGCTTTTGAAAATTGATTTTAAAATTAGGTTTTACTAAAAATGCGTGTATTTTTACCATTACACGATGGAAATTGGGATTTTATTTCTCCACCAGAATTAAAGTTATTTGGATTATTACAATCTCTGCACGTATTTCTTTTTAATTTAAATATTTTCTCCTATTATATTAAAAACATCAAGCTACGATAGTTGTATTCGTTAGAGTCACTATTGTTCTCAACAAGTGATTAGGAACCACTGTATTAATGATATCATTTATATATATAGTTATGAATACATATCTATGAATATTTCCAGTTTTTATTTTAAATGTTGTATTAGTTAAAAAACATAAAACACAAAACAATGTTTATTATTATTATTTTATTATTTATTATTTTATTGATTAGTTACTTAAAAATCAACTTTTTTGATTCTTAACAAAGTAAAAAAAAAGAACAAAAACAAAAACTTAGGTTTGTGACAGATCGATAATTTTTCTTTGAAATTTTGTGTTTTTATTTAATTAGAGAAGGAACTGACTGAAATTGGTTTTCAATTCCTACGCTTGAGAGAAAGCGTTTCTCTCTTGGGCGTCCACAGATGACGGCAGCAGTTGGTTGGCTATTAGTTGAATCACTCGAGCACAAACAGCAACACTAGTCCAAAAAATTAAATTCATTCATAGCAAATTTAACAGTTCTCGGAAAATTCTCCCAAAGGAAGCAGGCTGATGGTGGCAGAAGGATAACTGACAGTGCTCTATGCGATTGCTAGTACAATTTGCGGGCTTTTTTTTGTTTTAGTTTTATGATTATTAATTGTTGTCAAATACATTCTTGAAAGTGAATAAACATATGGTGAAAACATAATGTTTTTATTATCTCTTAATCTCTATTATAGTGGGAAAAAATGGTTAGATTAAAAAAAAAAGAAGTTTGGAATGTATTTGAAGTCGATCCACCCATCTATCTGTGATCAAGTCAATTAAAAAGTAATGGCTATGCGATCATCTCAGATATGATCAGAGTACCTGGATTCAGTTCTCTTGTGGATTTCGTAGTGGAACATCAGCAAAGATCAGGCTTTCCCGGGGTTCTCCCGTTCCCCTGCACTTTCAGTATTCCTCTGTCTGTCCTTCTTCTTTGGGATAGATCTAATCTAATGTAATTCAAAACTATTTCTCTAGGGTGAATTTCATTGAATTTCTAATACATGTAAGGTATTGGTATGTATATATCGACATTATTGATATTGTAGGGCCAAAACATCTTGAACACATTGCCACTTAAGCGCAGTAACATATCACATACTAATTACCACAGGAAGCTTAAACTTACGGAGACGAAAGTGTCAAAATGTAAATTAAAGGAACAATAGGGAAGAATGAATTGCGCTATTATAAAGTATTTACCGCTGTTTGGCTACAACATAGGATGAAAATTCAGAATTCTGTGCTAGAAAGAGCTAAGTGGAGAAATTCAATTTGTAATTGAATTATAATTTCAAACTAATTATTTCTTTAAATATAAAAGTAAATATTGAAATTAAATTAAATGAATATTAGTAACTGTTATTCAGAAGTTCGGAATTAAGTGTTTCTTTAAATACTTAAAGATAACATTCAGTTTGAAACTGTTTTGATAATTTATAATATATCAATCACGATATTAAATATCAACCTCTTAAAATACAAGAGAAAAAAGAAACGAAACGTAAATAAATGTTTTATTTCAACAAAACATGTTGCTTATTATTTGTAAATTGGATATATAAAATTTCTCATTTTATATCTAATTGCGCTGTTGGTCTTGGAATATGTAAATTACTTCCGGTTTCTGGAGACTGAAAAAGTAATGGAGAAACCAAAACTTATCTTAAAATATCTTAAAAAATTAAATTTCTTCAGTAACGGAGGACAGAAGAAGTTCCTGATATTCAAATGAAGTTGGAAGGCCAGTCCGACACTCGCTCACTTAATTCCTGCGAAAGAAGCGATATTCGGCTACCATTTCGTAGAAGAACCTTTTTGGGAAGATCAACCATTAGAGACTGAACTCCAATCTTTCAAATTTATGCTTTAAATTACTTGTTCTAATTCTTAAATCTTCTCGTAATGTTTAAGTATTTTTTTAAGTTGACATTCCATATAATTTTTCTTGTTAACTGAGAATTGTCTAAAATTTGAAAGCATTGAAGATCATTCTCTTTTTCATATCGAAATAGATTAAGTCTTAAAAACTGTTTGTTTTTTACGCTTAATAAAAACAAATAATACAATTGGGAATTACACTGTGAAATGCGATTATACTCACTCCAATTCTTTAAGAATGGATTCCTCCGCGAAAAGTAGTTCCAGTTTAAATTTGTGATGGACATTTAGTAAATTGACATTGCTGACATTTAATAAATCGAAGAATCAAAATCTGTGAAGATTTTTAAAAGAATAAGCTTTGGAATAAAATAAAAACACTAATTTAGATTATAAGTTTCTTCTAAAAGTAATATTGTAATTAGTAAACCCTGAAGGGCCTTTTCTCATTATTGAACATGAAAATTGAAAAGTGTCTGTGGATTTGTAGAAAACCGCCACAAACTGCTTTAAATAATGATTTGAAGCTGTGCAATGTTCTCCCGATTGTCGTTTTAATTTCGTTTCAGGAAAGAGCCTGTTCGTGTTAACCCTAAGGGGATTTCAATCATCAAAAATTAACAATATAGTCAAAATTTCCCCAATATTTCGTCCAATTCGAATTGATAATATTTTGGGACTTTTGATCCAAATGCGGAGGGATGCATTTTATTCAGGCAATCGTTGCACAGTTTGAGTTCTCTGCGAGCGAATGGTCTGTATGTGATCGTCGGATGATGGAGATGTCTGGTGTGGATGACGCATGCGCAACCATCGAGTTCCATCAGTCATCAACAAGCCGTTAGGTTGAATCTGTTGTGCTGGTGACCTCTGAAGGTTAATCCCAAGTTACTAATTACCTGCATCCCATTGTAGTAAATCAGCGAATCACGAAGAATTAGATTGAATCTGACATGGTTCTATCAGAAGAGATTAATAGCAGGTGGATTATCCAAACACAGACTGACTTTGTGTTTTAATCCCATTAAATGTAAATACATCTTCGTAATCTTGCGACACTTTTTAAACAACAGCTCTTTAGATAAGCGGAACTTAGGCTAAAAAAGAAATTTTCGCCATTTTCTAAATAATTACATCAAAGAATCTTATCTGATTTTTAAACTTCTGAGTGCATTTTGATAACAAAATTAATATGTGCGCGTGTGTTTATTATATTTCTTTTGAACAAATGAATTGAAACGTGGTAGATGCGGACAGAAAACGATTTAATCTTTTCTGTGTGAATAGATTTTGTGCAGATATCTGAGGCGAAAAGATGGCAGTACTTCCATTGGATGTGAAACAATGCATTTCTGTTGTCGTCTAACAATGGCAAATAATCCGATTAGTCCTTCACTGTCATTTGCGCGTGCTTGATGTGATTACATTAATTTGATTTAGGCAGTTTAAATAAGAATTCGCGCTGACTTGTCAATAATGGTAAATCTGAAGATCAGGAAGCAGATGAAATACACGGAGAGTTTTCCATTGAATTAAGAAAGTCAAAAGCGCAATATTTGAAGGAAATGGCCTTAAATTTATTTCAGGAGAGAACAGTGAAGTGAATTTTCATGTTCATATTTGTTTTTAAATTCATTTTTAGTAATTACGAAAAGTTATTGATGGAGAAAGTGTCAACTAAAAATGGGGGATAAAAAGTGATAACTTCGGGAGCACATCAGAAATAAAAGTGTTCGCATCTTGAGCCACCATCGGCGGAACTCTTGGACGGCTGTTTCGTTCTTACTACGACTCGTCAGTAACATTTACCCTCGATGATAGCCTCTGAATGGTGTGAAAGATTAAGGCTCCCCCTTCCTTTCTCGGAGGTGGGACCCACAAAACAAACTGGTTATTATATACTTTTATTGTTGTTTGCTTTATTGTTAAACAATAAAAAGTACATAATAAACCAAAGAACTTTAAATCCTTTGCCTGCAGACCACATGGCTGAAAGGAATTTAAAGAAAGCATCCAAAAACTTTTCTTTTTCTTTTCTGCCTCCCTCAGTGGTCACTTTTTAAGTTAAAATAGGTACGTTGAGATCTTCTTTGTTCAAAAATGGGGGAGTATCACCGAAATTAGTTTAATTGCTAAAAGTTTGGTATTTAATCGAATGAAAATTTTGAGAAGGATACCAAAACGTATTTCAATTCTTGTTTTAAGATTCGCCCTCCGACGGCTTCCTTAATGACCAGTTAGGTGGTAAGAACGGACTTCACTCCATTAAATTCTTTGGAGGCCTCTTGAGCTGCCACTGGACACCAGGAGACCTTGGGTGCAAGAACTTATCGATTTCTGCGGCTGACTTGCTGTTGGAAGACAGGAAGGCATCTTCTTTTTCGTCTTTTCATTGTCTGTCGCATCGCCTCGTTGGACTTCCGGTTTCCCTTGATGACTTCCGGCGTGCTGGAAGGATCTAGATGTGACAGCCAATAAGCATCGACGATGTAGCTGTTCACTTCTGTTTCTTCTTTTTTAGATAAAGAATTAATATAGAAAAGACCATGGCTTCTCTGATGGAAGTCACCTTGAAGAATTCCAATGACGCTAACGGGTCTGGCTTCCCAAA
>JAFIDM010003189.1:60576187-60613563 GCA_023159025.1 Thereuonema tuberculata | reverse complement strand
GTCACCTTGAAGAATTCCAATGACGCTAACGGGTCTGGCTTCCCAAAAGACTTTCTGGAATTAGATATCTGCGATATTATTGTCATTGCTAAAGAGTTTCAAAACCTTGACTACGGTGCCTTAGGAGGCCTGTTAATGTCTTCATTTTGCATTACAATGTCGAAGATCATAAGTTATATATTGAATATCTTTTATTAATCATTCGAGAAGGGGAGACGTACAAGAATTTATTTAAGAAATTTATTTTACTCATAAATGATTTTATTTTATTATTTATTTTATTTGCAATCGATTAATTATTTATTTAAAAAAAATACATGGAAGATTTAAAGAAAATCCTGTTTGCTATCCTATAAATATTTTTATGTTTAATTATTAGACAAAATGAGTTCTTTTTTTTTTTTAGGACATTTTAATGCTACAATTTACTTGAATAATATAAAGAACAAACACCCAAATAGGTCTGTAAATATGTTGTAAATATAAGAAAATTCAAAGCAACAGCATTGTTTCTATTGATATGAAAGCAGATAAAATAATTCTTTGGAAAACTTGAAAAGCAAGAATAATAGCTTGGATTGTAACAAATGAACCTATATTTGAAATATGTTACTTATTAGTATACAGTATAAACACAGTTGGTAATTTATTAGTGTTACATTGAGAAAAAATTGAAGCACATGGAATCATCTACTACTACAAGCTTTTTGTCAGTTTTTTAATGTAGTTAATTTAATCCTTTTATAATTTTTATATTGCTGCTTGAGAAAAGTCAGAGACTGAGACATGAAATTTCCATACTGATTATCTCTGTATCTATACAGGGTGATTCACGAAGTTTTGCCCCCACTCATGAAAGGTATTCTTGAGAGTCATTTGAAGCCAACACTTCATATAAACATGGGTCCTAGTCTCAATATTAAAGGAGTTACGTTAATGTGAAAAATGGAGTTATGAAAAAATAAAGTTCAGTTTTTTAAACAATAAATAAATAAATCAAAGAAATAAACCAAACAAAAGTAAGGAGTTTATTATATTTACTAAACAGAAACATTGTTTACATTTTGTATCCAAGAAGACCAAATGTATATTATAACGTTTCTGTAGAACTTCTTGACATAATGTTATTCATTGAAAATAGCACACACGTCTATCGATGTATGGTCTTTGCAACTGGATGACAAACACTTGTCCCTCAAACACTTGTCCCCCTACTTCAGTATTTTGGTCTGTTAATTGCCTGTAGAATTGAACTAACTCCACTTTTCACATTGAGATCACTCCTATAATTTTTGATATTAATGCAACTCCTTTAATATTGAGAATAGAACCCATGTTTATATGAACTGTCAAAAGCAAGAATAATATAAGTAATTTAAAATATGAATTTTAAACTATAACAAGACGAGAGATTTGATAATTTACATGAAAAACATTCAATCAACATCGCAGAGAAACTATAAATAAGGGAGTTAATGAATTAAAGTGGCAAATAAAAGAATAACAAAATCAAAGCCTAGAGTATGAATTACAAAACAATAATATATGACCTTATTCATAAACAGAGCCTAAAACAAACAAATTAATCAAACAAAAACAAAAAAAAAACATTTGTTGTTGTTTAAAGATAAGAGAAAAGCAATAGTATAGAATTATGATCATGTTTTAGAAATAATAAGCAACCTCACCCACAGATAAACATTGTAGTAACTAGTAGTGAAGATCACGACGCTTTTAAGACATTGCCTGTGTAACAGTCATTATCAACACCTTCGGCAAAAATGAGTGGATTGCTGTAATCCAATTGATGGTTACACTTGCAGCAATGTGCAGCTGTAAGATAATGTTCATTATCCGCGTCTTCCGGTGTTCATCGATATGCTTCTGCAAGATTCGGTAAAACGTACGTGCAGGAATGATTATTACATCGCAAGCCATGTACACAACCAGTCAGCATCAATGGATCCAAAAGGGGAAGACAATTGATTGAAAGCCTAGAACGAAATGTAGACGCTCGGGAAGCTGCGATGCCACCATTGGTTCCTTTGAATAATTCAACCAATTTAGTAGAATGAAAAGAAAGCGTTTGAATATTCTTCCGGCGTTTATTAACATTTTTTTTTATAAATTTTTAAATTCATTCAAATTAAATTCTATGATTGCCTGTTTTAGTTTCTTGCAACAACCAGGTACATTTATAACGAATAGTTTGTGTATAATCGTCAATGGAATATTAATATGTGAAGTCGAATCCACCTGAGAACTAAAATTGAATTTCTTTTCCATCCTTCGAACCTCATTCTCCTCCCTTTCAATTTTCTTTTTGGGATGCTAGTTTTTTTAACATGATAGTAGATCTATTTGATTTATTAGGAAAACACACGAAAAATGTAAGATGATGTATAAATCCTCAGCAATAATTGCTGTTTAAAATCGCAAAATAATCGATGACGTTTATCAAATGCTGTGGTTTTACTCTAAAAATTACATTAATTCGAAATAATTTAAATTATCTGATTTTTTTTTTTCATAATTTTTTTCTCAATTACACATTTTTTTATCCGTTGAAAACAGTTCATCTATTGAAAACAGTTAATGTCTAATGCTTATTACAAGTAATAATTCTTTGTAATGGAACTTAAATGCTAATTCTTATCTAGAGGCAGCTGGTTTTTTTAGTGTTGCAATTTAGACAAACCAATCGAGATTATAAAATAAAGCAAGTCCTCTCCTATCTATCAGGTATCAGTAAAATCTCTGTATTAGCTCAGAAGTTTTTAGTAAGTCTTATCCAAAGTGCAAAATTCAAAATAAGTTAATAGAAAATGCTTAGGATTAAAACAAACAATTGAATATAATTTTGTGCTAAAGCATAAATTTAAGGGCGACCCTTAATAACAAAAAAATGTAAAAATAATAATAATAAAAAAGGGAATTACATTAACGTACGGAAAAATTAAAGAAATAGTTAGGAAAAAAATAAAATAACATTAGGAAAATAAGAAAAAAAAAATCTACATCGACATTGAAAAAAAAAAAATTAAGAGAAGAAGATAAAACAAAAAAACAGTAGATTTGATTTGATTGGATTTGAACCGACAACCTTCAGGACATGGGTCCAAAGACCTCACCGATCAAGCTATAGCTGACAACTGAAATGAGATGTTGCATATAAGCTAATAGCGGAAATCCAATGAAAACAATGCCAATAACTCGAACGGGGGGGGGGAAGGCCGTTGGACCTTGAAAATACCCCATCCCTATGGTGTTTGGGCCTCTGAACAAGATGGTGAAGTCCGTTTGCCGATCCGACTTTCCGTTCGGGAGTTGTTGGGGGGGGGGGGTGGCGCGGACAAGACAAACGCAACAATTTCCAAATGGGTCGCTATTATAAAAAGTGATTACTTATTACGAATCTGTCATCAGTTACTTAGTTGCTATTCTTAAGGTTGTTCTTTAGTAAAGTATCCATCTCTATTTAAAGGAGAACCAGAATCTATCTTGTTTTATTCCCTTTTGCACTATAACTTCAACCTCTATCCATTTTTTTTCACTAAATTACTCAATTTTAAACTTTTTTAATTTGTCTTTTTAAAATAGTTAGGTTGATCATCAACTTAAGATTCAGTTGTCTTCTCTCATCAAGACATTGTTTCAACAGGCATTGTTTCAATCTGAAGTCCACGCGAATAACACGAGGATTCGAAGTCACTTTCAGCGAATGGTTCGTTTTCCTGAAGATTTTGTTTTCAACTAAAGAGTTTTTTTAATTATCTTAAAAACATAGAACGAAGGATCCCTACGAGTAACATGAAGAAGTTATCCATTAAATGAATGAACTTGAAATGTTATGATTTAAGAGAGTTCAGATTATTAAAAATATCACCTATTATTAATATTAGCAGAAAAAACAAACAAAAACAAATTCACAGCTACATTGGAAATCAAAATTTCAATCGTTTTCGCGACGGAAATACCTGAGAAACTTTTAACATTCAGACGACCTAAAAAACACTTCTTCTGTAAAAAAAATTCTCGAACGTTTCTGTGAAAGCAAAATTAGAGTCTTGTGTTCATCAATGATGGCTACTAGAAAACAACAAATCTTCCATCGTGTTCCAACTATTGAAAGCAATTTTATCTTCATAGCTAACGTTTAGTTACAATTGACAGTGTGTGGCAAACAAGAGGATCCGGTTTCCATCTTCTCGTTAATCCGGACCATTTAAAGAAAATTTCCGCAATTGGTCAATTAGAGTAGTTAGATCTGTTTCTTTGTTTTTCGAAATAAATTCTGATTTATTGAGGAGGTAATTGTAACCACACAACCTCAAATCATAACTTTTGAAAAACTTACATTATTTCATTTACGGATTTTCGTTCGCGGAAACATTATCAGCAGAATATTGAATATAATTTCTCAGAATTCAAAGTATAATAGTTCAAAATAAGCTATCAACATTGTCAAGAGTTATTGAAGAGTCAGTTTTTGAGTATTCGCATATTAAGATACTCGATATTTTAATTCTGTTGATTGCTGAAATTTCTTGGGACTTACTCTTTGAAGTCGAAAAGATTAAACTTAAAATTGAACTTTCTACATCTCAGTTTAATCGGCTAGTTATTAAAGTGACAGACAGAACTGATTATTACAACTTGAAATGAATTGTTTAATGTTGTTACAACTAACAAAAGTTGCGATTGATGTTATATTTTGGTTTTGTTAAGGAAAGAAGATCCTCCAATCTTTATGGCAACATTTTCATTCTCCTTGGGCACCAAAAAGAAAATAGAGATACTCCCACTAGTCAAGCACTAAGTACAGTAGACTACAGTAAACGTTATTTCCTTAAATCTTATATAGTACATCAAAATCGTCAGACATATTCTTTTCCACTAATTTTCTTTATTAACGATATTTCGTTTTCTTTGCATTAGGTTTTTCTTTTGAGAACTTTTCCTCTGCAGAATTCGTTAACCGATCATATGCAATAATCTTTTCAGATCTTTCATTATAATATACAATAATGAAATCCTTTTACATTCAATGTACCAAACGTCCGTGTCAATATAACAATATATAAAAAATTTATATATGTAAACTTTAGTATGTTTAAAAAAAAATAGAAAAAAAGCAAATCATTAATAAGAACATCAGAATTGTAATGTGTTAACACTAGCAGATTGACCATCAGCAATGGTACCGATAATGACACGATTGCAAAGGAGTGAGGGAATATAAAAATATAACTTTTTTAAACACAAAAAATGAGGTGGGTAATAATAGAAGTCTGCCATACGATACTGTAGAGAATTAATTATGTAAAGTTTGTTTCTACATCTATTTCAAAAAGGTAAAAAGAAAAAAAAAATAAAATCCCACAATTACAACGTAGGAACTGCAGTTGTTGAGTAGCCTTTAAGGAATTATAGCCTGAAATGGTAATGTATTGATTTTAGAAATACATTGCTTTATTTTATGAATTTGATAAAGATTTCGAAAAATTTTGATAAATTTCGTTTTTGTTCGTCAGAGTTAAATGACAGATTCGTCAAATAAGAAGTTTTTCCAGAAAGTCTTTCTTTAAACTATAGGAGTTTTTCTTTTATTTTTATAGTCGTGAGAAGTACAGAAAGTCTGACTTTTTAGAAATTTTGTATGCCAAATATAAACAGTAACCTCGAATTTTCCATGTATTGAAAGTTAATTAACTACAAACACTTGCTTACGTTGATAAACCTACTTAATTGAACCATGTCCAAAGCTAGCATAGGTTTTAGTGGATTACTAAGCAGTTTAAAATGCATTGTTAAATGTAAGTTGAATTCTTTCTTTCACTTTAATGTTATTCTACACTAATTTCTCTCCTGTAGTATCTTCATGCGCAAATTTCTCGATAAAGATCTACCACAAAAGTTACAACTAGTAACTAGTTGTGACTAGTCGTGACCTTAAATTCGCAGGTTCAATTCAGGATGCTTTGAAAGGTGAGAACTTTATACAGGATACGTACAGTCGTTAGCGTACATGCATACATACATACAAACACACACACATTGATTTCATGAGCCTAGTTTCCTTAGGATAGGATAAGTAATATTAAAAATCCATTATATCAATCATTCTGCAAACTAAATATTGATTATAAGCCTACAACTTTACCAAATAACCTTAATATTGACTCCGTCGACTTGTCTTAGTGGCACCACTATTAAATCCTTCATTTATTTTTGTGGATTCCTGATTGAGTATTTTGAGTTCCAGGATTGTTTCTAAGGTTTTTTTTTTTTTTTTTTTTTTGGTGGCAAATCTCTTAGAAGATTGCCTTCCGGTTAGAGGACGTTCGTGTCTTATCCCTTACAAGGTCAACGTCAGATTATATTAAAGATGTTTTGATGGGGATTGAGTGAATCGTGAGTGGAGGGCTGCTGAAACATGATTACATGGAATTAACTGGTCTTCATTAGCTTTGCAAGACATGAGTTCAGAAACTCCCAGATCTTTTCTCTGACCTTAGATGCTGTGAGACAATCACTTAACTTTCCTAAAGATGATGGATCATGAATTTTATTAGAAGTATCTGCGTCATTCCAGAATTAGTTCAGGATAGAAAACAAAAGTACAATTGCCTGTGAAAATACATCCTTAAAAGAAGAAGTGGAAAAACTTTCAGCCTGCTTTTATTAAGCTATTGACTTTTCTTTGTTTTATTTTCACAATTTTTTGTAAAAAAAATGATTAAAATATTTGTAAGTTATTTCAACCGTTTAATTTAAACAATCAACAATCAACATATCCTTTGACCTGATTTTGATTAAATTGATTAAATCCGCATGAACTTCACTTAAATCAAGTTGTTTTTAATTAAATTCACACATTTCAAAGTTAAAATGAATTACAAAATATTTTAACTTGTTTTGTTAGAAATAACGAGGAAAATTCTTGGTTTGCCGTCAATGATAGTTATTGTTTCGTTTTAATGTTTTTTATGAAAATTTTTATCACAGTGATTTTTCTGCAGAGATTTACCTGGAGAAATTTTCAGGTGTAATTAGATGTTCTTTTGTCTCAAAACTATTTTTTTACAAGTTGTTGGAGGAAGAAAAAAATTGGGATTAATCTGATGAAAATGAAATGCAGCTAATTAAGTGCAGAGAAAAAATGTTGTTTCAAGGAAATTCAAGGAAACAGTTTGTGATAAAAAAGAAATTGAAATTCGAAGATGGGAAAATAAAGATGAATATACATCTTAAAGGAGTAACCGAAAAAAAAAATTGTCTTCAACATTTTACAGCTCTTGTGATTGTAAACTTCAGACCACAGTCAATGAAAATGGATGATTAAATGTATTTCAGTAAATGTCTTTCCATTCGATGATATTCAATCTTTAATCTTACTAAAACAAATGACGTTTCGAACAAAAAACAATTTCAAATTTATAGAAATAAAAAAAAAATATTCATGAATTAAAAACGAATAATCTAGAAACAAAAAAGTAAGCTGGCGACTTATTATTCAATAATATTATAACTACAAGAAATGTAATTGTAACCGAGTAATTATTGTATCGGTAACTGAGTAAAATAATAGATAATTAAAAGTTGAAGAATCTACTAAAGCAATTATTATTATTTGTCAAATTATTATTATTTGTCAAATTATTATTATTTGTTTTTGCTTAGCTTTTGAAGGTGAAATTTGCCGACAGTATGACTTGTGCTTAGGAGAGTAGCTCTTTTTACATTTACTTGATTAGGTCTGGTTGAAGAGTGCGAAGGTGATGAAGATTCTTCGGGATTAGACCGATGCTCAGATAGAGACGTTGTGAACTTTTTTCTTATGCCACTGTTTTTGAATTCCTATATCAAGATCGGAGTATTTGGATACTTTATTGAGGTAACTTGATGATAGCTTGGGATGACTATATCAATCAGAAATGCTGTTTTTCGTGTTTCTTATTTTTTTTTTCTGTATACTTTGATTGGTTTGTTTCAATCATTCAAAACAGGATAATATATAATTTCCTTTGATTTAGGGAAGATGATTTTGGGAGTCAACGCACTCCTTATTTCCAGGATAAAAGGTATTACAACAAAGGTAATAATGAAATTTAAAAACTGGATTCCTTCGATAAAATACAATATTCGCATTTAAAAGATACATATTTTTTGTTTTGAACATCGGGGAATCTGACCCCATTGAGCTCTTCAATTAATAATTCCAAAAAGTTAAATTAAAAACTCAGTAATATCTTAAGTGTAACCTCTCAGTCCATTTAAGTAAGTGAAAATTTATGTTCTGAAGTGGAATCATCAAATAGTCTTACTTTCTACTATTGACTCTGGCTTGAATTTCTCTATTTAGAATTTCAAGATATTTAGATATTATTTCAAGATTAACCCAATCTTGAACGAGAAAATTGAACTGTTCCATTCGGTCAGAGTCGAATATTCTTCATTGAATTTATCTGGTTACATTTCATTTTCATCCGATAAATCGAATTTTATCTTTCTCCATCAAATCTCTCTTATTAATAATATTCGGAGAAAGAACAAAGACGGGCCTGCTTGGTTTCGCTTGCTTAGTTTCCGGTTCATAATTGCAAAACTGAATGCGAATAAATCCAGTCCCCTTGCAACCCCATCGTTCAGCCAAGATAAGATCCAATCGTTCTTTGAGGTTCTTAAGCCGCTTGCGATCACATTTAACTGCAAACATAACTGAATTATTTATTCACTTCCCGATTTGATTTTTTTTCCTGATTGCGATCGATAAAAACCATCCATGTTTCACTAAGATCTGATGATCACTAAGTCTTTTCCGTGTGTTTTTTTTCCCCTCTTTCATTTTTAACCACAAAAAAGAAAAAGAAAAAGTGAAACAAAAGAGAATTCATTAAAGCCTCGATACAAGACCGTGGTTACTCGTTATTTTATAACACTAAAAAATATGTAGTATTCTACAGGGTGTCCGACAAGTCCCGCATCATAGGAGATATCATTTGTTTGTCTTTTATCATAATTAAATTATAATATTTGCTCTATATGAGTGCCCCCAAGTTCCAAACATGTCTGGAGACGAAACTCCATGTTATTCAGAACACGGTGCAACAAATCAGCAATGGTTTCACGACATTTTCCCTCGATCCGTGTTCGTAGATGTTGCAGATCACGAATCTTCACTTGGTGCATCTTTTCTTTGCATTCTGGGGAACCAAGTCAAGGGGACCAACCCACATGTCCGAACATCAAAATGATCTCAATGCGTTCTTCCTACGTCAGCATGATTCACCTAAAAGACAAAAAAAACAAAAACAGTTAAAACAAAATTATGATATTACCTACGATGCGGGACTTGTCGGAAACCCTGTACAATAAGACAGAGGATTTTTATCTGTTTTCAAATACCATAATGGTGAAACTCAAAAATTAGTTGATCAAACAGATTACAAACACCACACTTATTACGAAACTTGGGCTTGTCCAGATGGTTTCTTCTTGATCTAATTTTTTCTTAGATTGTTGGGCTTACCGCACAGTGAAGTTTTTATATTATCTTGTTCTTAACTTCTAACTCTACTCTTCCCTATTTTCATTAAACAATGTTATAAATTGAAGACCTTTCATGAAATATTTAAATAATATTAAAATGATGTCTATTTCATAAAACAAAGAGATGTTACGTAAAGTTTGTATGTTTGTTGTTGTGTTATCTGTTTAATCGCTTATTAATCTTTTGAAGTGTTAATGTAAATTAAATTTGGTGGATTCTCTGTTTTGCTGAAGTAATCGTCGCCTGTATGATTCGATGAAATCATTGAAACTTTTTTTTAGGGATGTATTAAAATTGTTGTTCAAAACAATTGTAACATTATAGGTTTTGAATAAAATACCCTTCTTCAAATCCACCAATTTCGAACTCCCACAACGATATTTCGCGGATGCTTTCGCAAATAAAATAACAATAATATTATTGTTATTTTATTTACGAAAAATTGACAAAGCGGAAGGATAGCTTCCGCGAAATATCGTTGTGGGAGTTCGAGATTGGTGGATTTGAAGAAGTGCATTTTGTTTATTAACATATAACGAAGAATTTCTTAAAATAAATAAGAAGAATAGGTTTATTACAGGTTTACAGGTTGTTTTTTTTTAAAAAAAAGGGACGTGCGCAACAGCACTCGAATTCCAATGAGGATGGTAGAGACAATCTTGTTCTGAAAAAATATGAAAAGCCCAGCACCTAAAACAAGCTAAAATAATGAGTCTGCAAGACTTTCGGTGTGAGGTTTACACAGTAGAAATATATGGATACATTTGTATATTGGGAGACCGGATACTGTGTATTTGTGACATTTGAAAGGAACCATTGAATAGTGTTATCTATAATATTATCAAATCACATTAATATGCAAAACATATTATGCAAAACTGACCCTGAAGGGAGGGTCAGTCATCGTAGAATTTCTGTCTTTAATGTAAATTTAGATACGTAAGCCTGTTTTATATAGACCGTTATTAGAACGGTCGCTATGTTTGAAGTCGTGGAACTGTAGTAGCCAGTGTATTCCATTACTTCTCAAGTTATTAAGAATAAGTCGGTAGGCTTCTCTACAATGTCATACAAAGAAGCATAACTTAACAAATATTCAAATTCGAAGAGAGAACGATAAATAGAAGCTTCTTAAATGAAAATTCAAAACGACAGCAGGTAGCCTTTGGACCTCCACCTAAGATCCTTGGCAGTAACTATGCACAGTTTTGTTTCGATTGGCTTGGAAAAGGGTTTATTCAAAGATATATGCCGGAAACAGACGGGAGAAATAATCAGGCATTAATGTATATAGGAAAATGTGTGTTGGTGTTGTCTGCAAATACAGTACTAACAAGTCCAAAATAAAAATAGACGGATTTTTTGTTTATGTTTTCCAAAGCAATATTATTAAGCATTACATATATTCGATAAAAATTTAATTCTTCAAAAACATTATTCATTAAGGTCTTTAATTTCATTTTTTGATTTCTCTGATGGTCCGGTCTTAACTGAGTGTCACTATTTCTTCAGGCTATTTCTGTTGTCATCCAGAAATGTTCTCGGTGTGCTCTACAGAAAACTGTAGCTAAAAGAAAATATTTGGTCATAGTTCAGCTTTCCAATAATGAATTGATTTCAAATCTAGCTTCCGAATTGCATCCGAATAAACAGACAAAATCATTATAAAATATATAATTGTTGTTTTAAAATTTACTCAAAGTTTAAACAAGTAATATATACTAAATAGAATTTTAAACAGAATTGATCAGTTCTCTTCATTGTTAAATTAAGAGATTCTATTTTTATTGTTGACTAACAAGCAATATTAAAATTTAACACTGACATTAAATGTCTTGTGACCTATCATCAGTCTGCTAACTTTAGCTCCGTCTGATTTTTCAGTAGCAATAAGTCACATTTTTGAGATTGAATACAAGACTTTTCGATTGAAATCTGAAACTGACCCTAAGTCATTAATTTATGACGGGTGCTAATGGCAACCAATAAACAACCTGACTATTTCAAATGTCATTAGTAATCAGGAAATGAATAATGAAACCTCTATCGCTACCAATTTCAAGCGAGTTGAAATTGAAAATGTGATGGATCTTTTAGTTGACTGAATTATCATTTTTAAAGTTGGTATTTTTAAGAAATCGGGGCTGAAATTTTCTAAAATTAATTTATTTAGCATCCAGTGAATGGCCAACATGATTCGTAGTAAATATGTTATGGAATTGTAGTAATATGAGGAAGAACTTTCTCATTGTTACGATTTTGTAAAGTTTTTTGTGATAAGTCGCAATTGCAATGCGGCTTATCTTAATAGTTTATCTTATCAAGTGTATTTTGAAGAAAATAAAAAGGTTTTCAAGAATGATAATTTTAGTTTGGGAAAAATATGACATTTATTAGTTATAGCATCCAGTGTTTCTAGCTGTTAAAGAAATGTATTTTCTCTTCAAAATAGCTTAAATACTGTGAGTACCTTTAATTAGTCCTACCGATTCTGTCTCGACCTTTCCCTTTGCCAAAGGATATAATAAAGTAGCTGAAACTGTGATAGAAGTTGATGTTGAACAAACAAACAAACAAACAAAACAAACGGAAATTCTTTTTCATTAAAAATAAAGTTGTTCGTTAAGCAATGTTTGAATGTTTGGAAGGTGTGTAGGAGAATTCTCCTCATTAGTCAATTGTTTTTAAGTTCACACAGAATGTTGTCGTTTAGTGAAACAATCATTTTCAGAATCAAATAGAATTACAAAGAAATATATAAGCTTATATTAAAAAAAAAAGAGAAGAATATTTAAATAAAAAAGAAGAGTATTTTAAATAAATAAAAGAAACTTTGCCGTTCCTGTATAGCCGAGGGTCTAAACGACGGTCTGCCGTGCGGCCGTTGTGTCGGAACCTGGGTTCGAATCCCGGCATCGGCATGGCTGTTTCTTTTTTCTTCAGTGTTTCGTCCGTTTCTACCTGGGACTTACTAACTTAGTAATATTCTGGACTTGAGGTGACTCTCATTCCCCTTCTTGAACTTTACTAGCTCCATTGTGACGGGGCTACTGTCCATGGTCCTTAGTTGGCCCAAATCGACGTTAAGAAAAGAAACTTTATTTTTGGTTGAAGAAGCATAAGATACCAGATTTCTGTATACTATCTTTAAGGATTGGCGTCATAATATACATCATTATCTTTTCAGATATATACAAATAAAAGAGGACATTTTCGTTATCCGGTACTATAAAAGTGTCACCAATTTCACCCTAAACGCGATCTCTTTGTGGCCATGCGCATTACCAAAAAAAAAATTTGTGAGGCCTACGGCGTAGTGATGACACGAGCTCCATTAAGGAAGTCTTGTTCTAGTGATTTCTTTTGTGTTAATTAGTCTCCATGTCATTCTGATAATATTCCATGTGTTGTCAGTGGTTTACCTTGGTTTTGTGATAAGTAACGAAAACTTGTGCTAATGAAGTGTTTTATCAACGCTCCCAAGCGTTAAAGAGTTGTGATGAACTTAATGGATAAGATTTGTGTGTTTGACTTGTTTCGTTCTGGAAATAAAACCTTATAAAATATGCAGTCTAGTAAAGTGTTCTTTACAAGAATAAAACGATGTATGATAACGGATAGCGACAGGGTATAGTAAAGAGAGTCCGTGGGAGCCAACCCCATTTTTCCCATAGGATCAATCTTTCAGTAACCCGGTTTTCAGGAACGTAAGCCCTGCGAAGAATGAGAATTGACTGAATTTCGAATGTCCTTGTTCCCGAAATCATAGATACATTAAACTGATCCTTTCCAGACTCCATTTTGTTGATAAGCTCTAGGCATGAATTATTGTTTTCTTGGTGCTTGTTAAGTAAATTCCCTTTTCTTTTAAAAATTTGTCGTGACGTTTAGCTTTATTTCTTTATTTGTTTATTCATGCTTTGTAGTGTTTTTCTTTATAATTTAATTGCAACTTGTGCCAGAAAGTTGAGGGCCAATTTTTCTAATCCTGTCAAGTAACAAGGTATTTTTCTTTTCTTGTTTCTTTTTGTCGGAGCTCACATCTGGGAGCGGGTGTGAGTTCCATATATCTTCATGCCTTTCTGAGCTTGTCATCGAAATGGTAAGTTTGGCTGAAGATTCAGAAAAATGAATAGGCATGAATTGTAGTTTTCTTGGTGCATTGGGTAAATTCCCATTTCTTTTAATTCTTTTTCCATCTTCCCCTTCTTCTCCGAATTCGTTCAGATATGAACTTGAGAAAACGGTCTCCGTCCATACACCATTAATAATTCAATAGATTTGGGAAAAAATTCCATAATTTATGTCATTTCTTTTACATGTTTAATATTTTAATATCTTTGAACAAGTTATATATTCGGAAACATAAAAATAAAGTGAGATCTTTGAGATGCCGTAACCAGAAAGAAAGACAAAGAGCGTGAAACTACTTCTTCTCGGACCTTATCCCATCTTGGATCTCCTCCAATATTCCTCCTCTTCACAATAGACTCGAGTGCGAGAATCTCTTATCGTATTTGTCGCAAAGGAAGGCACTGGGGAGACCGACTCAAAGAAAGCGAACCAATGCGAAGAAATCGATCAGCCATAGAAGACGTAGCCCCTTTCGCTCCCATTCTGTTTGCCTGCCTGGGAAGGTAGAAGTCTCCACCCCCGACGGGTTGTTCAGGTCTCCGACAACCTCGTGGGTGTTTGAAGAAGGACCGCTGTGCAATAAGTCCTTGTTATTGCTGCTACGTCTTTTGAATTCCGGCCAGGACTTTACTGAAAAAAAAATGGAAAAAAAAAAGCATAAAGAAAATACACCAACTCCCGATTCCTCCTTTGCTCACTGTTATGAAAGGAAACATCACAGTCAAGCTTTTAAAAGTTTGCTCTTCTGTAGGTTAGGAGATGCCCCCCCCCCCCCCATGTCACTCTTAGAAAGTTCGCCCTTTTAACTTGCCACCTAAAAAGGAAAGTAAGGGTTTAAAAAAGGGCACAAGGTTGTATTTGACAAAGTCGAGCAGAATCAAATTTACAATTATACATGGAGTTAGTGGACAAAGTATTACTTTTTAAACTGTCTACTGCAGTAGATCGTTTGGAACTGAAAATCATATTGAAGAAGATTGGACCAATTTAGGAAGTTTTCATGAAAGGAAAATTGTTTCTTATCCTACTACTTACTTTATTAGTTTATTAACTGAAAAGCTAACTTCCACAAAGCATTTGATTCCCAATTAAGACCTGGATGCAACTTTCATCTTGTTCATTTGAACGACGTTTCTTTGTGGCTATGTAATCTTTGAGGCTCCGTTGTGCTTGAATAGTCCTTAGTTCTTTTAGCAATGACCAAACAAACCAACTAGTTATGCAAGCACTAATTCATTTAAAGTTCATAAATATTATATTGGGTCGTTATACTTAATTACAAAATGTTATTTTCCAATATGTTTCGTTGTTGTACTTTTAGCTTTTTAAAGGCAGAAAATTTTTTAAACGAAAGTTCAAATTTTTAGTTTTTGTCAAGCTTTGGCGCAAATATGCCAAATTCTTAACTCTGTCGATAACTGGAAATATAATGAAATTTGGAGCCAAATTGATGAACTAGTGACGCATGATTTTTAATTGCTGATTACTTTAATCAAGAACACATTATTGATTTTCGATATTATTGTGCCTAAACTATCTTCCTTGAACGGCTGCAAATAATGGCCCTAATTAACGAATAGTTACAAAAAACAATTAGAAAAAAGAGTCCTGAAATTTCCAAAACAGCATTTTTAATCATTTTTTAAGGATAATTTAAAAAAAAATCTTCAAAGTCACATCGCTTTATTGTCATTTCTATAGCAAATATCATAAAATGGGTTTGTGTCGTTTTGTGGAAAATCGAGAATATACTGTTTTTTTATTTGACTGTAGCTTGCTCATTTCTTTTGTTTCGAGCCAATTTAATTTAAAATATAGGATCACAGAAAAGCAATATTATATCAGGTAACATAAAATTCCTTACTTCTGATAAATATTAAAAAGATATTCCATATTATCATTTTTTAATATAAAATAAACTTTTTTTCCATAGTCCGGAGTAACTTCGACATCTCTTTAACTTTAATGTCTTTTTAGGCAAATACTTAAATGTCTTTGATGTATTAATTATCCAAAAATATCCTGTTTGAATAATTCTTTTGTAATAGATATGCCATTAAATATTATAAATGTTGTAAAGGGTCTATTAATATTATAAAATGTTAGTATTCTAAATCCATTGAATAGTTTTACTGATGAAGCAAAACCAAACGTAGCAACGAAGCAAAATAATAAAAAGTTTTTGGAATAATAAATTAAGAACTTTAAAACAGTTTCCTATGTCGAATATAACTTGATAGAACTGTCGAAAACAAGTGTTAGTACAAGTTAGTACTAATATATTTGAGGGAGTCACTGTTTACTTCTTGAATGCCTTATTCTTTCCCTCGTTTTTGAGTTTTGCACTGGTTGAGTAGCACTGGCTGAGGAGAGTTCAACCAGCTCGAAACGGCTGTCCCAGGTTCTCAGATCGACTCAAAAGGCATCCGAATGACAAGTTAATACTGCTTGTACATTGCTGCTATAGTCGTGTAATTTGTGATTAAAATTGTGTAAAATTTATCATTAAGTCAATTCTTATTAAGTCAATTCAATTCTTACTTCTGGAATATTATTTAATCATTTTATAATTAATGCTCTAGCTAAAGGTATTTTCAGCAAAAAAACATAATTGCAAGTTTTCGGTAAGTTGTTAGTGTTAAAAACTGCCTAAGTCAAAAAATGAAACTTCACTGAGGTAGGACACGTGGGCATTATTTCCTGTAGGTTCCTTGGTTTTTGTTCTTTGAATGTTTCTCACATTCTTTTCGTTGCTTCTGTTGTTTTCATGAGAAAATTCCTTGCTGTTCGCAGTTCACTGCTTCTAACACTCACAGATGTTGTGTATACGATCGTAAACGGACAACCATTTGGTTCTGAGCCTCTTTTTACTACCATAGAAATAAATTTAAAACCAGAAATAATGATGACGGATTTTCTCACTTTCTTACTAAAGCTGCTCTCAATATTTCAAATTTTGAAGCTTATTTCTGTGTTCCTTTTTCGCAAAGTTTCGTCTGGATTAAGTAGCAAAGCTGGAAAAATTTAAGATAGACTGGAATGATTCTAATCATTCATTTTGATCTTTAATTTCTGTATCAGAGATTACTGATACAGTTCCCTCGCTGTGAATGTTCCAGTGTTTTTCTTTTGGCTGTTTCTCTGTTCTTTTCTGATAATCTAGAATTTGAGCTCAACAACATACAGTGACAGCAGAAATAAGCGTTTGAAATATTCGTTGATTCTAATATATCTGCTGTTCTTGACAAGATGAGTAATCGGCAAGCTGCGATCTTTTTATAGGAAATTAGAGTTAAAAAGTTGCAATTATGCAAGAATATTAAGTTTATAAAATATTCTTTCATAATTGCAACTTTACAACCTTCTACAACTTCTACTTTTGGTCAATTGCGAAGTAGATCATTAATTTCTCTGTTAAAACTACACCCATCGATGATTAATTTAAAATAACGATCAGTAACAATTGTACTAGGAAGCCATTTCCATTTAATTACTCATTTACAATATTAATCCTTATTATAAACCAATGACATGTGCTTTCTAAATCGCAGTATTGACAAATCCCGCGGTTATCAGATGCATAACTGATGAATCATTGTGTATGAAATCTAACAGGGGTCTTTAAAGTATTTGTCTACGAGGAACATTTCCTGGTTATTAGTCTTCCATAGGATGGTTAGGTTTTTACCAATGGCTTCTTTCCAGGGGGTTAAAAGAGAAAGCTGGATACTTCGACTTCCCATTAGTTGAGCCATTCTCTCCTGCACTGCCAACATTCTGATGAAGATTATCTTTGCAAGTAGGAAATTGACTGTTTACAAGTATATGAAGAAGCCAATATAGTGAATTCTTTGTTCCCATTACGAAGTTAATTTTCTTAATATTTCTTGATCTTAACTGATCTGATCTTTTGCCTATAGCTCTGTAATGTAGGAATTTTTTCAGTCGGATTTACTGTGATCTTTCTCTATTTCTCGTAATAGTTTTATATTTCTTATTTCCCTTCGACTATCCAAACTGAAAATTACTGAATTACTTTTCCTGCTCTTCAATTTTCAGCTAATAAATCTGCGGAGGAAATTCATTTTCGCTGTTTGTAATGTTACAAATAATGATGAGATAACCTGACCTGTCAATTGCTATAAACGCCAATATCAAATTTGAGTAAATATTTGATATTTTGTTAATTGTTTTTGATTGTCGACTCCCCCAAAAAAAGACTGCAAAAAAGTGACATTAAGTAGATGCAACAATTATATAAACAATAAAAAATACTTATAAATAAATAAATACTTTTTTTGATAAATGCATCATGAATAGCCAGTCATCGAATATATCCTCTCTTTAATCTTCTTCGATAGAGCAGAGATCAATCTTTTCTGTTGGTTTTTACTATTAGGATTGATTTTACTTTACAAAACTTGATCAAAGTGCGCTTGACTGTTTATTTCCTCATTTGCTATAAATTGTGCCATTTATACAATTGCATCTTTCAATTTTCTATATCTACTTCTGCTTGATAATCCCATCTGCAAAGCAAGAATACATTTACAAATCTCAATTAAAAAAGAAGGAATACTTTGATAACTTATGAATAGTTAATAAATTTAAACTTGTTGATTCTTACAAATTCCTGATAATGAATTCGGTCTCCCAATTAATAGCTCTGCTTTCAAAACGGTTGTTGCTTAAATTAAGTGTTCAGTTCCTCCTCTTGAAACAACTCTACCTCATCGAAGTGATTGCGAATGTAATTAATTATTTATATGAAAATCCGTTTTGAAATACTTAATTCCACTTGAAATTCCATTTTATTGCTGTTGAAATTGTTACGCAAAGGTAGAGAGCTTTTGAGCCGAATCGATTTTTTTCCCCCCACTTTTTGGGGAAATTCTGATTAGATGTAGGAGTGTCTGCGCTGAAGGGATTCACGCGTGCTTTAATTCCCTCCCTCACTTCGGGAAACCCTGGGCTTAATTCGGGAACGAAGCGACGCTGATTCCAACAGGCACTGCAATGGAAATCGATGCCAGTGTGTTTCTGTTTATAGAGAACAAACACAACCAAAGTTGAATAAACAAATAGAATTTATATCCAGATAAATAAAGAATAAAGATGTCAGTGTAAACGGACACTACCAAAATAGTAAGCTCTTGCAAATCAAATAGGAAAGACATAGCAATTAACGACTCTTCGACTTTGTATAAATCAATTACTAGCAATTAACGAATTATTCGAACAATTGAGCAATAATGTAGAATTACATATAGAATTCACTATTAATAATAAATTGATAAAATTTAACAAATTAATAAGCAAGACTATTCAAGTTATCAATTAATATTTCGTTCTAACTACAAAACTAGCCGACATTTCGTTTAACCTTGTAATTCTTTAGATCATTAATTGAATGGATGAGTTGAAAAAGGTACATATTCCATAAATTTGACAAACTAAACTGAGATAGCCATTTTCTTCTTTGCACGTATATACATCCATTAAACAGAAAAAGAAACATATTTCTCAATTTTAAGTCTGCTTTCCAGAGCCATGTAAAAATGATTGAGTTGAAGAAGGGACATATTCCAGGAATATGTTCTGTTGTCAACTCAAAGCCGCACTAGCATTGAGTTGAAAAAGGAACATATTCCTCAACGCATTTACATTGTTTTATGCTATAAAAATTTATATATCTAAATATTTACAAAGCACAATACATGGCGTGATATAATATTACATTACGTAACATAAAATACACAAAAATAAAATTTTATGAGGTTTTTTTTTTTTAAAAAAAAACATTGAGTTGAAAAAGGAACATATTCCTTAACATATTTACATAATTTTAAGCTATAAAAAGTTATATATCTATATATTTACAAAGCACAATGAGTTCGCTTCACTTAAAGGCATAAATCGATAATAGAAAATTTTTTTGTAAAAAAATTGGTTTTCTTAAAAAACAGTTTTTTTTTGGTTTTCCAAAAGTTTACATTTGTGGAATATGTACCTTTTTCAACTCACCCATTCAATTATCATTTATCAGAATACATTGAAGGAAATGAAAAGTTAAAACTGAAAAAAGCAAAGTTAGGATATCCTTCGAGATCAAAGAATGTGTCCAAATCAACAGCTAAGTTATCATTACAACACATCGTTACTCATTGTAAATGAATAAATGCCAAGTTTCAATAATTGTTGTTTCTTTATTTCATTATCAACTGGACAGAACTTGGAAAGTGGAAGGATGTAATAGCTTGTATCAATTCAGAAAATAAATTCACTATTATTATTGAACAGATCCGTTGTTTTGGATCTGTTTTATCATTATTCAGGAAACTCCTGTAGAAAAGACTAGTTTACTGTCTTTCTTATCTTTATCGATCGTCTTCTAATCGTGTAATGAATAGAATCCTATAAATGACACTAATTCGTGTGACTTTATTCTTTCTCAGTCATAAAACTAATAGCAAAGGCATCCAATTGCCTGGCATTAATGCGTTATCTTTTGAGTTCAAATCTTCTTTGGCTTGAGTAGCCCTGGCAGAAGGCCAGACGGGAACCAATTCCAGATGAATAAGTAAAAGCAGTCATCATTACAGGTTAACTGGACCTGCAGGCCACGTCCTCATGGATTTCACCGAAATTTCCTCTGCATCGCTGGA
Organism: Thereuonema tuberculata; assembly: GCA_023159025.1. NCBI lineage: Eukaryota > Metazoa > Arthropoda > Chilopoda > Scutigeromorpha > Scutigeridae > Thereuonema > Thereuonema tuberculata. The sequence goes on along the minus strand of JAFIDM010003189.1, from coordinate 60,593,211 downwards.
GGACAAGGTTTTTGCCGTGATGACAAGCCATTCTTCTTCGTTCGTTTAAATAATGAAGAAGAGGCGGGAATCGAGAGATTCGGGAAGGAACTGTTGTTGCTTTGTTAATATTGCAGTTGTTTTGTTCGGAAGAACGCTTCTTCTCTGGAATTCAATTTTGACGAAATGCTGAGAAAACAATAAAAAAAAAAACTTTTATAAACTTTTGAAATTCTTGTTTAATGTTAAATAAATTCTGGTCAAGGAAATTAAAGTAGACATGATTTAATTTGTTGTCAATTATCGCTCTCCGGTTCTCAAAAGAAACTTTTGAAGAACTAGTAACTTTCATTCGGTTTATGTTAAAACATTAAAATGTTTCAGATCGTTACGTATATAGATTTAAGAACTTTGTTGCGTCCAACCAAGTTCTAAGATTGAACAAGAGAAAAGCTTATCTATCTTTCTTCGTAAAATGATTCTTTTAAGTAATTAGTCTACTTTCTGTATTTAAGTCTTCTTTCCATAATCTATGTATGTATGAGAAACACATACATATATAGAATTTATGAAAAGCATAGAAAGGAGACTTCTTATCTATTTTCTGAGTCTCTCTACCCTAATAAGCATTGATCCTAAACTTTTTGAACTTGCTTCTTCTTGAAATTTAGGATCCACATTTTTGGCAAGAAATAATCTAACTGTTGAATTTGAAACCATACTAGTTCTTTCGTCCTACTCTTATCAGACGAATTCCACAGAAAAGCCTTAGTGGAAAAAACAATGAATTTTTCTCGATGTCTAAGAATCTTCATCTGTTTCCTTTGATATGATCAAAATTACTTGGATTTTATAACTTAACTAAGTATCCGTAAAATCTGTTTCCATTTGATAGGTAATCAACAAACGAGAAACAAGAGAAGAGTTTTCCTTCTGATTGTTTTCGCTATTTAAAACTAAGTTCAAAAATTTCAGAAAATTCTTAAAAAAATTAAGTGACAAGTTCCTATTTTTAGTAGAAAATTTAAAACAAACGTCTCAATGGTTTTCACTTTATTAAAAGCTACAAAATACAAGATTTCACAAAATATGTAGATTTAACTTATATGATGAGTTATTGCTTAGAAAAGAGCTATTTTAAAAAGGGTAAAATTATTCATAATTTTCACCCGATCTCTATGAGATTGACGAATTTCATGACAATTAGCCTCAATGGAAATTGACAGCAAATTGACAATCATATTTTGACAAAACAAATGTAACAGACATCGTCGAATATTGAATACCTCAACTGATCTCATAACAGATGTGCCATGAAGTGTTTTGTTTTGTTCTTTATAAAGATAAATATAAGAAAGTCCCATTCCTCTGCAATATTTGGAAAAAAGAATTCCTACAGTTGAGTTCATGAAAGAAGAGCTTTTTATGACGTAATTTCCTTATGGATTGATGTTTCCAGGACGTTACAGTGCCATCTACTGCTAAACATTAAATATTACCAAAACATTCTCGTTGTTGCATTTTGTACAGTTACAGGTCTTGAAATAATTAAAAACATCCCATACTATTCCCCTTGCGTGGCTATGCAAAGTTTGTCCTTTCATGGTCACACTTATAAAAATACTACAGAACTCATCAAAAATTTGTATATTATAAGCTTAGTTACAGTTTTTGAAATTGGAATTGTTTTCTGTGTTTGTTGAATATTTAGTTTAACATCTTAAAAAATATTGTAAATATTTTGCTTTCATTTTCTGAAAAGAAGGAGAAGGTTTGTTGCAAAGTTTGTCTGTAGCTACAGGGAGGTTAATTTTCAATCGCTTACATAACTTTCTTCCAGTTAGAAACATTTCTTCATTCCATAAGATTTCCTTTTATTTACTTAACGAAATAATAGTTAGTTAAGACAATGAAAGATAACTAGGTGAAAGAAATAAGGTAGCAAATGACAGAGATAATTGACAATCGCCATAATCCTTTAATCCTATCATTAGCAGCAAAGTCCTGTTAGTAATGAAGTAGTAGCAAACCAAAAGAGTAATGAGTCGTGTCTTATTTGAATAGATTTTTACTAAATATTATATTTTGTAAAAACACTCGGATCCTTATTTTTGAAACATGCTTGTTGAGAAAATGAAAGTGATCTTTTCACAATTGGATTACTCTAACTGAAGAGAGGCATCAGGTCACAAAAACGTTGTCAGAAAACTCGTAAATAGAAAGCTTCAGAATTTGGTCATTGGTTATGTACATTATTTCTGTATTACTTTTTTCAGTTATTTGGATTTCCAAATTGAAAACGTAATCACTAAAGCGAAAAGCATTTGTACTTAATCTATCAAAATAATATAGTCTCAAGAAAATGGTCAGAATTAAATCCCATGCAATTACAAAAAGAAATGTGGTAGAGTTAAGTGAAAGAAACTTAATCTCATGAAAATCAAAAAAGTAAAAATCTGATTTGTCTTTAGTGCAACGAAAAATTGATTTGTCTTTAGTGAACTTTGGAAATTAGTTGTTCAATTAAGACTGCTCTTGTTTCCCTACTTTCACGGTATTTTGTCACTTGGGGAGGCGCGAATCACTTCCGCTAGAGGTCCTTCTTCTCCTATACATCTACCGGAAATGAAGTGGGAAAGGGAGCGTCCAATGACAATGAACAATTTCCTGTGCCAATACCATCTCGACATGATGGCTTACTTCCGCGGCAGGAGACTTCCCTCCACCTCCCTTAGCATTTAAACTATCTTATTACTAGACATGTGTGATTTTTAGCATTTCAATATGAGGTTTGAATTTTAAATTTAGAGCTTTGTGTATCTCCAGAACATTGTAAAAGAAATTGATTAGTATTTAAACTTAATATCAAAGCTAGATGATATTTCTAAGATCTAAAGGCAACGCTAAATAAAAGGCATTAATTAAAATGAGCTAACCATGCATATAAATTTGAAATTCGATCATTCGAGATCATTGGGACCGTGAATTCTCGAATACCGGGAAATTTGGACAATAAGGTTTTCTGAAAAATCATTATTCTTTATTATATAATGAAACAACAATTAATTGTCAGCAATTGATTTCAGCTATTCAATTGAAATTTCATGAAGAACTCACAAGAACCTCAATTATTGTCCTCAAAATGAAAGATGGCCGCCCTGTTTTTGTGAGATCTGCGCATGTATCATCGATTACTCTGGTCAGGCACTTCCGTATGAGTTTATCCTAGGATGTCGCTATTACGGTAAAGGCTTGTTACTTTGCAAAACAGCATTGTATTTATAAATAATATATATTTATTTATTTATATAAATACTTATTGTTAGCTGGTATTGAAATAACGGTAAATAGTCGAGAGAAGTTTTAATTTGGCGTTATCAACATGTCTTTCTCAGTGAAAACAGACGACGGGCGTCCATTGTGACAGGAAAACATAATTGATCAGCTACCGGAAGAGCTGCGCAGTTCAAACTTCCGCCGGTCATCTTTCATTTTGAGGACAATAAAAGATTCAGTCTTGTTTGTCAATTTATCCTCAATAGCTGTCAGTTTATCTTTTTTTTTAGTGAGTCCCTCTCATCTACTCTTCATAAGAATGTACATGATATTTCAAAACAAGATTCCACGGATAAGAAAACAATAAAACCACTTTTATATTAATAATTACTTTTGTTATTTTGTTGTAATAAACTTAATATACAAAGAAGAATGAAATGTTTGAAAAAGTAAGGATAGTGAATTATTCATTTTCAAAATACATTTAAGAAAATTATATAACACTGTATTTATTAAGAACAAAAAAAAAAATAACCATAAGATTCTGTTGTCCTGCCACAATTTTTTATTAGAGCAAAAATCATCAGCTGCTGATTAGGTTTAATTTTCTTCCTAAAGATAGCATGGCATGAGCTCTTCTATGATTAAACGTGTCATAGATGCATTTTCTCACATGTATGCGTAGCCTTTTTCTTTTTCTCCTTCATCTTCTTAAATGCATCGTTGGTAATTTTATTTTGACTCCCTTGTGGCCACAGGCACATATATTATGGAATGAAACAATGGTGCTTACAAAGATCTTAACTGTCAGTCATATTGGAAATCCCCCAATAGCGCTGAAAACATAATCAAGTCTATTTCCTTCTCATAACTTCATCAGGAAGTCCGCTGAAACCGGAAATGACGCCATTTTGTTTGCACATCAGTTCGCGAAGATGTTTTTTTTTTTTTTTTTGTTCTGGAGTCGACGCTAACAGTTTCTTTGAATTTCACTTCCCAAAACGTAGAAAGCTAAAGCTAAAACTACAGCTGCGAAATCTCAAACTTCCGGAAAAGGCTGTTTGGACACTATCGAAAATTAAACAGTTCAAAGATCAACTAAGAAAGGAATGAGATATAATAGATATCTAGGTATCATGGACTTATTAGAATTTTGTTAGATTCTCATCTATTATTGTTCTGATACGTAAAAAAAAAAAGCAAGTTTCGCAGGTTCTATTTAAGAATCAAACGTTGCTACTAAAGTTTAACATTAATTAATAAGCAGTTTTGGTTACAGATAAGCGTATTTCAATTTGTAATCTGCAGCTGCTTTGTTGTAGACCTTTAATCTCTCCGACTCATGTTAAGGGATTTTATTGACGTTAGACCTAAAAATCTCAATTTTCTATTTTGCAAGTTAAAAGAAAAAAACAAAAAAAGCAACAACTCTCACTGTCGTTTTTAGCTGTCTTTCTTATCTCAAGGTAACTGTTAAGTAAGGTTGTATTAGTAGATTTCTATTACTAAATAATCTGTTAGATTAATCCGAAGCATTTTCCTAGAAACATTAAACTCCTCACACAACGCTCGTGTTTTTAAAAATTTGGTTTTAAGAGTTGCCAGTAGATGTCACTCCTGCAAATGAGACTCTTCTGGTTATTGTACTTCTGTTTGAATTTGTCTTCTTTAAGAGATACTGGACGACTGAAAAGACAGGAGTAGAGCAGGAAGGAAAGCAATAAAGCTTTAAATTACCGTCTCTACATCTTGTTTTTCTTCTTTAGACCTGCAAAGGAGGAACATTCTTTACGGTTCTGATTTCCGCAAGGGATATTTTAGCCTGGAACTCTAATGATTGGTTTTCCACTTGATGTATTGAATTCGGATTCCGTGTTTTACTGTAATTGACATTGGGAAACTGGGTGTCGAGTTCAATGGTTGTTAGTTCTGCCAACGTTTGATTTTTAGTAATTTTTGAAATTTTTAGGAACATCTTTGTTTTCCAGGAGAAGTTTGGTAAATGGATTTTGTTTTTAGGTTTAATTTTACTTATAAATTATTTAATTCAGTGAATGAAATTTGTGGATTAATGATTATTATATTTCAGCAGGCGGGCGAGCGTTGAGCAGAACTCAGGCAAGAAGTTTTGGGAGTCCTATGGGTCAACTGGAGATTCCTAGATTGTACTTATCTATTTCATACCTTACATTTACAAAACTCTTTTTCTTACTATATAGGCCCTTTTTTTTTAGGGATTTCCTCACTCCGGGATGAGATATTATCTCGATATTTCGGCCCGGTGCCTTCTTCGGGAGATGTACAAATATCAATCACATCAAGTTGTCGACGGAAGTTGTTAATTGTGCGCTCACCTTGTTATGATTGATATTTATACATCTCCCGAAGAAGGCCCGAGGCACCGGGCTGAAATATCGAGATAATATCTCATCCCGGAGTGAGGAAATCCCTCAAAAAAAGGACCAATATAGTATCATGTCTCACTCCTCCTTCAGAACCAAACTCTTTTTCTTTTTAACTTTTCTTTGCTGTTTTTTTTCTACGGAATAAGACTTAAAAAAAAATCACTATATTTTGCCGCGTGTCTTTCCTCTTTGCTATTAACTTTAGAACGAGTGAATGGATCTCATTGAAACTCTGTCTTCCGTTAGAAATGGATTGAAAAAACAAAAATCCCCATGAGAAAATCTGTCGCAAAATTTGAAAGTGAAAATGACAAAAAAAAAAGGAAAGAAAAAAAATTACAATTGAAACAGTAGAATTCCCTCTACACCTAAGAATGCATTTCAATCGTTTATTAATCGTTTTCATTCAAATGAAATGCTTTGATTCAAATGATTTAGATTTAGAGAAAATGAATTAAATATTTGCAGATTTGAAAAAAAAAATGCTGCTTATATCTGTCGGGTAATACAAAGTAGAAACCGAGGGTTTTTTTCGCATGTGTTTTCGTTTACTGGCTTTAAAAAAAATACCCAAATAAATATAAGTAAATAAAAATAAACTTCTTTTTAAAGGAAATTGACTTCAAGTTCTTCCAGGAACAACTTGTTAATTCCGTTTAAGCCTTTTATCAAAAATGGGAAAAAAAGTATGCTTCCCAGTACCATAGACAAGTATCATATTAGGAATGGCGTATCATTTAGAATCCTCTTTCTGCGTTCATGGATATGGCGTCCAACAAAGCTCTTAATATCTCTTTGAAAACCCGGAATAATGCAGACAGTTTGTAAATTAAATCGGACAATTCCCCATTTGCTCTATCTTTCCCCATTGATTAGAGAATTTGTCTCGTGTATTGTTCACTTTTATTAATTGTTTGTATCCGTCTATTTGATTAATAAATTACTATTCTAAAGCACTAATTTTACTATTGTAGCAATTATGCAAATAGAAAAGAATTTTATGTGATGTAAACTTTTATGTATCGAAAAGCAGATATCAAAAACTTGAATTTCTTTATTATTACAACGATTGTTAATTCCACAAACTATCAGAATTTATGGATATTTAAGATGTACTTATTATTTGAAAGAAGAATTGTTTTGCTAATTATTAAAACATTCAACTTGGTTAATATCGTTCAGCAGCAAATGAAAAATATATGTTTACAATATTAAATTTTTGATTTTATTTTTAGAGAAATGGAACGTACAATCATTCTTATCTATACGATTTAGAACTTACAACAAAATACCATTTATATACGATGAGTACTATCGCTTTTAATTAATGAAACGTATTTGTATTAGTTTTTGATTTTGTTAACTATGTTTAGTTAATGATTCAGCATTTCAATAGTTAAATCACTTTCATAGTAAATTGCTTTATTATTATCAAAGCGTCCTCTGAACACGTCCGTTGGGATAGCGATCACGGGGGCCTTACCTCCTATGCTGACTACCTTCTCCTGAAGACAAATACGCGATGCTGCTTTACTGTGCTTTACTAAGTTATATTATAACCTAATATTATTAGTTTTAATGTATTAGATTCTAATAAAATTAAACACAAATCTTAATAGTAATAAAATATTTGCGCGATATCAACGACGAAAATTTACAAGAATGAAAAAGAATTTAAAATCTAAATGTTCTTTAACGTGCGGAGAGAACTAATAGAGGAAAACAATGAGCACGCACAAATTACGCAACAAGAAAATACAATAGTTCCTTGCAGGCCAAGGAACTATTGTATATTTCATTTTGTTAATTTTTATTTTGGATTTCTTTGGGGGGAGGTCCCGCTCTTGGGAGCAGGATCCGGGATGCTAACCCTCTCGCACATTCTGCGCCTGTCATCGGTGGAGTTTGGCTGGCTATAAAGTCCTACAAAGGACGAAACGGTCCGTCCCACTCTTCACGGTGACAGCTCATGGTGCGAATCCTTTTCTTGTTGCATAATTTGCGCGTTTTCATTGTTTTTCTCGATCAATTTAAACTCTACTTTCTGTAGAATGTTTTTCTGTTTTGGAAGGTCACGAGAACTAAACAAAGACGATTATTATTTGCAATATCCACTGAATGCAAACCTTTAAATTTTTCTAAAAATTGATGAAATCCCCAAATGTCTGCTTCCATCTGCAAAAGTGAATTAGTTTTCTTATGAGATCTGGATGATGTGAAAAATAGAAATCGGGAATGAAATCTTCTTTATTAGGAAAAAAGACAAAAATCAACGTGGTAGCTCCGAGAACTAAGTCATTAATTCGTTAAAGATTTTGAATAATTCCTGTTTTATCTTTAATTTCCACCTCAAAGGAATTAAGTAGATGTTTTAAAAATGGAAATAGGCCTAAAACTCAATTCAGTTATTAATTTCATTCATTACTTACATTGAATTGATTGTTTCTTTATTTACTTAAATATATTTTCGTAACGCTGTATGTGAATTGTTTCGAAATCTTGAATTTTGAATTATAAAATTTTATTTTATTTTTAGGAAAATAGAACGTAAACTTCATTCACGAAAATTGACTTTTGAAAATTTAAAACAAAATGCTTGCATTTCGCAAGATCCTACCATCGCTTTCGATTAATAAAACATACTTAATCATTTATTATTTTTTTTTTAATCTATTTAATTGATGCAAAGCCAGCATTTGATTAATTAAATTACTTTCGTAGTATGTTATTATCATATTAAAATTTATTAACTCATTAATTCTTTATTAAATGTCCGACTGGTCCTCGGACTTCCTTCCGTTCGACTGCCTTACCTCGTGCACTTTAAGTAGCGACAGATGCGTTGAAACTGCTTATTGAGGCTTTACTTGAACGCAAAATCTAATTCAGTAAAAGATCTGAGATCCTCGATCTCACATTTATTGATGTTTGTCATTTATCGTAAATTTCAAGCAATTCGAATACCAAGTACCATAGATCCTTTTAATCAATGAATTAAATGTTACAGTGTCGCAGATCATCCTTCCAAGAGACGCGCGTTGTCTAATAGGAATAACTACAAAAGTGGTTGCACATCCTTCAATCCTTTAAAACAATTGAAATTCTGTTCAGAATCTTCTAAGCTAAAGATTTCTAAGGTAAATAACTGGATTTGCTCAGTTTCGAATTTTTCTATTCATTTCTGAAATGTCAGGTCAAGAAAGGCTGACATTTATTTAGTAAATAAATTTCACGTTACTTTTTAATGCTGGTAAATGGAGAAAATTACCAACTTCGATAGTGGACGAATAGAAAGGAAAAAAAATCTTTTGTTTTAAGTCCAATTCTGTTTGGCCACAGAAACCCGAACTTGCCAAATCTGGGTGTTTTTTAATTGGTCGAATAAAAAAATGAGATCCTTCTATTCCTCTCAAACTAAACGTGAAGTAGAATATTCCTAGTTGTTCTAAATGCTTTGTCTCATCTGCAGTAATTCAATGACAGCTTTTTTATCTTCTTTCCATTTTCCTTTTATTGGGTTTTTGTGCTTGTTAGCATAAATTTTTTTACAAAAATGAACGAACATATTTTTTTTATTCAGCTGCATTAATTTAAGAGCGAATTTCATACTTAATTTTAAAACAAAGCAACAGTATTTTTCCGATTTTTTCCAACGAAATTACAAGGCTTCTATATGTTTACATTGGTAATTACTTATTAATTTTTGCATGAATTTTCAAAATCATGAACCTACGCAATCGTCAAATAGTTTTTAAAGTAAATTTATTAAATTCACTTATTTGCTAACAAAAAAGCAAAAATAATTGGATGAAATTTAAATGAATAAAATTAAATAGTGTTAGGATAAATGCAGATAAAAATAAAGGAAGTTTTTTGTCATGCTGAAAATCACTAGCCAATAAACCATTACAAGAGAGATTTGAGTCACGGCTTGGTTCTTTAGCAAAGTATTTGTCAAAACAAGTCTGTGTTCATTTAAGTTTTTATAAACTTCAAAATCGCCAGACACATAAATCCCCAAAAGACTGAAAAGTGACTTCGTAAAATAAAAAGAGTTCATTTAAATTTACACTGAGTTTTTCATTACTTAACAAAAGAATTTAATAAAGACTAAAACATTTCAGGGTTATTTTAATTGAAAAAAATAATAATTGTTAATTAAATATAAACAAAAATTATATTATCACACTTACAATTTAAAAAATAATTGCAATACTTTTTTTTAAGCAGCAAGACACATAAATAATTGAAATTTAAATAAATTTTTATTTAATAAAAAGAGATGCCGACGCACATTTTTAAAAATTGATAAAAAACACGAATAAAACGACTAGTTTCGGTTCATAAAAAATGATTACAACCTTTGTCAAGTAATTTAATGAATGCACGATAACATACAGCAAAAGTATTGAAAAATTAAATTCGATTAATGACGTGAAGGTTATGTTTCAATTGGCTTAATTTTCAAAGGCGCAGATTAGTGCAAAAGCGGGTAAGTTCGAAAACAATGGAGGGAAGGGCAGAACGCTTCCATTTGTTAAGCATAGGGAAAGCGGATAAGGTCTCCAAAAAGAATAACAAAGAGAAAAAAAATTTCTTCTCTCCCACTCCCTCCTCCCCTCTTATTTCTTTCTCTCATTGCGTCTTTGGAAGCCATAATGCTCCATATTCTGAACAGATAGGCAATGATTGTAGCAAAGAGAATTTTTATTCAACTTATATTTTTATACGCCATTAATATTATCTACAATATGTCTTATATGGCAATATACTCCACCTCAAGTAACTCCACTCAAAGAGACAATAATAGATTTTTACCGGCTCGAGAGACTAATGGCTGCCACTAGAACAGCCTTAATTTTCAATGGACTGTGCCGAAGAATGGAACTGATACCGGCTTCACTCCGATTCAAGATAGGTGACATGTCTAATGCCGTTCACAAAGCTTTGAGAGTATTACGTAGGCTTATTTTCCAAGAAAGGATCAACAGGTTGCAAAGAAAAGAGCATGGATACAGCAAAGTATGAGGGACATTTCTAAAGCAATACAATTAAAGGTTAGTCCGACAGTTTTCATTCACATTTTAAAACGTGAGGCCTCCATCTGCTTCGACAACACAAACGCATATCCCAAGTGCTTATCAAAAAGCTTACTTTCCTCAGTGTCAAGAAGTGGCCATGTATATATCAACCCTACCAACAATTTTATCAATATCAGTAGTCATGTTTTAATTTATGCCCAACAGATCATTATTAATAAGTGATTGAAATTCAATTTTCCCACTCGACCTAAAGTTCAAGATATAGTTCCCACCGATTGAAGCGGTACACCGTCCAAAGAAGTCCTTAGTTCGCTCAGAACCACCATAGGCAACATTATATGCAGAACTATTAGAAATCCTATCCCTAAAGCTTTTAGCCCAATTGAACAACAAGCCTTGGAGCAGCTCGAACAAATGAAAGGGTTCAAAATCTTTCAGGCGGATAAAGGAGGAGCGTCGGTGGTTTTAGATGAAGCGCAATATCTGCAAATGGGCACCCTATTTTTAAATTCAACAAAAAGAATTCACTTTTTCTCTAGCCAGCCAAAAATGATACTTAATTTTAACAGAAAGCTCATTCGCTCCCTTAGAAAAAAAGGGACAGATCCAACAGGACGGTTTATCGGAAACCTGTTTCCCAACCCGTCACACTTGATTTCAATTCATATGTCCCGCTTTCTTTCAAAGTCAATAACATCAATATGACCGTTGAGCGTGCATTTAACTTATTCAGTAATTTGACGAATTTGGTTAATGAAATCAATAATATTAGATCTATCGTCATTGCTAATCAATACCCCCTAGCTTTTGTAAATAAACACATTACCATTTCCATAAGAGCCCGTTATAGGAATGATCGATCCGCTATCAAAGCTAATTACATATGTCTCCACCCCGTTCCATCCCGACATGTTCCAGGCCCTTAATAAATTATTGCGCCCCATCAATATCGCCCTTACAGCTCCCATTAGCATTATCTTCGCGAAGAAATTTAGGCTAAAACGGAGAAGAGGGTACAAGCCAATCGCAGTGTTCGGAAGGATACGTGGCGGAGCGAATTAGCCTAAGAAACAACTTACATGCTATTGAGTTCCGGAGGAACGAATCGTCGCTCACGATTAGCTGTAGGTTAGCCAAGTTAGGTATGCAAAGCTGCAGGATGTATCTTTAAGGAAATTTCGAAAAAATTTTGGCCCTTTCTAATTTTTTTCCGATTCGGAAAGTAGTTCCAAAGCGGCCATTACCTCGAAGGCTTGTACCCTCATCTCCGGTTTCACCGAAATTTAATTCCAACAATTCTTAAAAACGAAAAACGACCCCTTTCTTCAGAAAGGAGTTGTTTATTCCATCCCTTGCTCTAATGGATTATCCTGCAAATGCATTGGGGAAACGGGTCAGACATTGTCCCGGCGATTTACACAGCATAAATATGCTGTAAATACCAGAAATATGAATTACAACACAGTCGTCCACTCTCAAGAGAAGGGGCATGGTATTGATTTCGAACGGGCCTCCATCGTTTGCAAGGAAAATAATAGTTCATTCCGCAAATGTAAAGAATCTTCATTCATTCTTACGGATCCTCATTGCTACAATCATTGCCTATCTGTTCAGAATATGGAGCTTAAGGCTTCCAAAGACGTAATGAGAGAAAGAAATAAAGAGGGGAGGAGGCAGAGAGAGAAGAATTTTTTTTTTCCCTTTGTTATTCTTTTTGGAGACCTTATCCGCTTTCCCTATGCTTAACAAATGGAAGCGTTCTGCCCTTCCCTCCATTGTTTTCGAACTTACCCGCTTTTGCACTAATCTGCGCCTTTTAAAATTAAACCAATCGAAACCTAACCTTCACGTCATTCATCGAATTTAATTTTTCAATACTTTTGCTATTTAGGAATGTTATTGTGCATTCATCAAATTACTTGACAAATGTTCTAATCATTTTTACGAACCGAGACTAGTCGTTTTATTCATGTTTTTTATTAATTTTTAAAAATATGCGTCGGCATCTCTTTTTATTAACAATTTTTAGCGCACGTTAATTCTTTTTATTCAATTGTTATTTACTTTCGTGAAATTTAGAATAATTATTTTAAAAACTATAATTTAGAATAAATTATTTTAAAAACTATCTAAATAATAGCAACTAAAAAATTAATCAATATATTTAAAGTTAATGTAAGTAATAAGTTTATAAAAATATAATGTCCATTTGTTATCAATATACTGCTTGCCCAAGCGATAAAGACTGGGTTTGGCGCACTGCCAAAACAATGGAACAACCTGAAGGGGAGAATTACATTCTAAAAGTTTATTATACATGTATTTCTTATTCTGTGTGTGTGTATTTTATTCTCGCGTTAATTTTAAACTGAATTTTGTGCAGTAATTTTTCACTTTATGCATCTCTTCTTTATACGTCGTTTGTTTCTGTTCTTGTCGGCACATATCCATCTCCCCTATTTTCACGCCGAGAAAGAGGTGGCAGCGACCAGTAAATCACGTGACCAGTCTCTTTCGTCTGGCTAAGCAGTAGTTCTTAAGAATAAGTAAGACTAACGATGTATCTGTTGTACGGAAGAATGGACGAGATTAAAAGATGGTTCTGCATTTATTTCAAAAATCACAATAAGCTTAATCCTATTATAAATCTGATGATTAGCTGACTAGCAATTCATGATCTACAGGAATTAAAGTGAGCCGGATAACCAAGTGGTAATGCACTTGATAGTGGCTGAAGAGGCCGGGTTCAATCCACAGCGGATATTAGCAGAGTTTATAGGTTGGGCTGTAGATACTGACGGACAGATCTTCATGAAAGCTGCTCCCCCAGTCCTCCCTCTTCCTTCTTTTTTCACTTTGTAAATGTCGCTTAAAAAGGAAGTGAATTCTAAAATTTCCAAGGTTTTTAGAACGAAACCTTTTTTTTTCCATGACTCTTCTTTTTTTCTTCCTTTATTTTATTACCATTTTACTGAATAAATATCTTGGAAACTCCTGGATATTTCTGGTTGCTAACATTAATGCCATTATAATCTAATGCTTTCACCATTTTATTACAGACTAGTCTTAAACGAATGGCACCAAGCCAAGTAGTTAACCTTTTACAATCCCCTGTGGCCAATTTATGGTTTAAGTTTAATTACAGAACTCAATGAGCATTAAATGCACAGAGATTCTGAATTAATCTTCTAAGTAATTCCTAAACTTTTAATTACACATTATAGAAAGCAGATTAATTATAAGCCTTCCAAATTATCAGTTTCGGTCAAAAATGATGAAACAACGCAGTCAACAACATCATTACCTTTTGTTTATCAAAATTTGGCTTATGAAAATAAGTTTGTTTCTTTAGAATTTTTTTATGGTAAAGTTGTGATAGATATTTTACGAGTGTCAATAATAATTAATGAAATTCAAATTGAAATAAAATTCAAGAAAACACACATTTTGCTTAAAAAATATATGAAAGAAATTTTACATACTTAATATTAAGGGAACAGGTTTTTCAAGCCAATACAGACCTTTTCGCCAGTCTGAATGAAAAGCAGATGAAAAGGTCTGTTGAAGAGCTTCAAAACCGGTTCCCTTAATATTAAGTATGTAAAATTTAATATTGTTTTTTAAGCAAAATGTGTATTTTCTTGAATTTTATTTCAACTTGAATTTCATTTTTATTAAAGTTAGGCAGAAATCTGTGTGTTTGTATGTAAGTTTGTTTGATCTAGCTAATGTATCTGATACACATATTTTCGGACAGTCTGTCTTTCCTCTGACTTTGTGGGTTCTCTCTATAACAATTTTTTTGTGAAAATTACAAAACTTCCCACAGAAAAAGATTAAAAGTCAGAGAATAAATGGCTTCTATTAAATGCGTAGCTTTTAAAATTTAAAAATACGGAATTATCTCTTATGTAAAAGATTAAACCAAATACCTTTAAAATAATTTGCGTTCCTGCTGCCTTCCTTGCTCCAATAGCGTATATTAAAGCCTTTAAAATAACTTTTAGATTTGTTTCACTTGAAGATCCGATAGGAATATAGGCTCAGAGATATTGCTGGTTCGGTTTTATACAACCCCAATAAAGCGAGTCATAAGAATCTTTGGGTTTTCCCATTGCATATGTAAGTTATGTTTATACTATTCTGTCGTCGTCTATAAACCCCAATGTACCTTCCTTTATCGCTAAAATAATTCCAAACCATCATCTGAGCTTTTAGCGAAAGATCACTGATGAGAGATTACCGAAGCAGATAAAAGAAAATGAAAAAGTTTGAGATATTGTGAGAATTACCAAAATGTGATACAAAGACACGGCGTGAGAATGCTGTTGGAAAAAATGGCGCTGACAGACTTGCTCAACGGATCGTTGCTAATTTCTAAAAATCGAAGCGCAATAAAACGAAGTATACCTGCATAGATTCAATCCATCAGCTGTTTTCGATATACTTTTGTAATTGCACTTATGATTATTTTACAAAGTTGAGGCTCTTAAAGAATCAGATAGTTAAAGACTATTCTCTATGCTATTATAAATTTCATTAAATTGTGACAATAATAAAATAGAAAAGATGCTACATTTATAAAAAGAATACACGCATTCTATTTTCAAGTTTTCTTTCTGATAGAATTCTATTGCTTCCATCAGTCTGGATCTGAATTTCGTGTTTGTTTGTTTGGGGCTTATCACTGGATTTTAAATAATCCTTCGCGCGTGACCCAAAGTAGTCGAAATGCTGATCCACTGGATAGTTTAAAATTCTTTAGCAAATTTCGGCTGATCGCTACCCAATAGTGGATGTCAGAGTGGATATTGACAAATACTTAAACATCTTTCTGACTTAATGAGTTCTAATTTGAAACTTATACATATTTTTATTTGGCAGAAATATTTTTCAAGATAGAGAAATGAGCTGATTATTGATATTTTTCATCAGCTACATTTCGATAGATAAAAGCACTTATTCAGTTACTGTTGGCCGATGCATTAACATAACGTACAATAGGTTTTTCTTTCTTTCATCGCTTTTCACATGAAAACCCATTTGAATCATTTTTGATTTTTACTATAGGAAATGAAGACAGATTGTTTTATCAGATGGTGTTACATGAAAACACTTGTAATAAAGATTCGTAATTGCAAGTCATCAATGGTAAGGATGAATCTGAATTATCTCTACGCACGTTGAGAATTGATCAATCTATTGTAGATTGTTTAATTGACAAACCTTTATTTTCTTCCTAGACAAATGCTTCTAACTCTATATTGGTCACTAATTCATACAGACCTGTTTTATGGTGTAATCATTTGGGTACCACTTCTAAATTTCAAGAAAATATGATACTTAAAATTCAAAAGCATTTCCTAAGATTCCTACGTAAAGCCTCGACATAATTCCTTTTAATCATATCTACAAGCTTCAGCCCTTTTCACTTGTAAAACAGTCAATAAAAAACTATGTCGTTCAATTACTTTAAATACTAAATCCCATTCCCATTCTTATAAAACCAGACTCAATCCTGTTCTTCTACTAACAAAAACAAGATTCAACTATCAAAGAAGAGCAGTCAGTTATTTAGCTCCTCTAAATTGGAATAAAATTCCAAAGGGAATTCATGATTGTTCTTCTCTAGTCCAATTTAAAAAGAAAACTTAAACAACACTTATCTACTCAACTCAATCCTAATAAATGCTCTTAGCTAAATAATTCCGGTTTTTACATTTAACCGTAATTGGTTGTAGTCTTTTCTCTCTCTTCTCCCTCCATTCTTTTCTTTTTCTCTTTATCTTTCCTCAATCTAGACAACCGTCTTCAGAATCTCATGTTAAATTGAATAATTTTCTCGACTCATTATTTCCTTAAAACATTAAGAAAGACTTGCCTTTTTTCTTTTTTTTTCTTCAAAATTTACCTAGCTTTGTAAAGTTTATTTAAAAAAAATTATACAGATTCTTAATCTCTCTTATTTTTTTTCATTTAATACTTTTTGTTTTCTTATTTGCCTCAATTCTCTTTTGTTTTCTCGATTGGATCCTGCTTAAGGCAACTTCCTTAAATGTCAAAATTGTAATCAATGCATACTGTTGTAAATATTCTTTTTACATGCAATAAATTATTATATTATAATTATTAAAAATGCTTTAGTTCCTGGGTACCAGGTGAAAAATGGGCAACAGGGCTCAGTTGCTGCTGCTAGGCAACCAGGCAGGGCCGTTTCTACCATTAGGCAAGACTAGGCGGCCGCCTAGGGCGGCCGAAGGACGAAATTGATTGTGTTTTTTTTTTTTTTGGTTGTTAAAATAGGATTGTGTTTTTTTTTTTT